>CP139507.1:451130886-451730886 GCA_021014915.2 Artemisia tridentata subsp. tridentata
CATTTCTGACATACGGCATATCACTCTCAAGACTTCACCAAAGATTATCCAAGATATTGAAGGACATGCGCCGCATAGAAGATTCAAGATACGCCGCATCTGAATACGGTGTACGAATATTCCAGAATATTATAATCTTAGACCCCACGCGAAGTTACCTTGATACGCCGCATCGGACCAATCCGATGCGCCGTATCGGCCGTATACAATCCTTATCAAGAATTCAAGAGATCAAGTGAAGATTAGAAGCTTAATGAAGAAGTCAAGATTACAAGTCGACACTTGAAGATGCTTTCGTATTTTGGCCATAAAATCTTCATCCGGACTCCGTTTTAGGTGATTCAAGCGGCCACGGAAAGAGAAAAAGGAGATCTACCTGTATTTGAAGGAGATGCGGCGCATCTGGTCCTTAGATGTGCCGTATTGGGAGATGAGGCGCATCTATTATTTAGATGCGCCGTATTAGGTCAGTTTCAGACTTGGAGGCTACGTTTACTTATAGATGCGGCACATCTAACTCTATAGATGCGCCGTATCGACCCATATTTCAGAATCTATAAATACCGAACTCATTAACGAATTAGGGGATCTTTGGGGAACCCTTAGGGGCATTCCCAGACGATCAAAGCCTCTCCAAACAGTAGAAGATCAATATTGAAGACCTAATCATCCTTGAAGAACATCTCTAATCATTGTTATATTACTTAATCATTCGGTTAGCGTATCGTATTCATTATGTTTCATACTTTATTCGTTATGATTATGTTTATGTACTTTGTTACAGAGATTATGGGCTAACACCCTTAGGTGTTAGCCATGTTTATGAAGTTTTATTAGTTTTTATGATTTTGTCGATGTGTTTGCTTTGTTATTGGATTGGGTGCTTGTCGATAAAAACTCGTTTATTGCTTATAACTAGTAGAAGTCTATGTAACTAGGTTATAATCCTTATAACTTTAATTGATGTGACTTAACTACCTGTAATTGTGGTTGCTTTGGTTGAGTTATATGCGTGTTAACCCGAATCTCTATTAGGAATCATTGTTTGGCATAAACGGAACGTGTCTACAACCTAATAGGACTAGTAGCGTGTAATACCGAACTAGGTTAGATGGTTTAAAGCAATAAGTTAGTATTGATGCTAGATGAGTCACTATGATCTTTCGTCATATCCGCCCCGAGGGCTAGTTACTTAATTGTGACAGAATTTCGTAATTGATATGCCGATTAACAATTGAATGAATTAAAACAAGTAGACATAAGCATGTATAACTATAAAATGGATTAGACTTGGCTAACTCGTTCTTCCTATCTTTGGTGTCTTCATACTTGTATTGTTTGTTTATCTTAGTTTAGTTAGAATAAAACCAAACCCGTGCCAGCCTCTCAGGCTGAACCCCCCTTTACGTTAGTTTAGGAGAGTCGAATACCTCTAGAATTAGTATATTAGAAATCTCACTCCTAGTGAACGACCCTTGCTTACCTAAAAACTATCTACATTGATCGGGTACACTGCTCGTTAGTGTTTAGAGTCTATAGGTTAGTTCGGCAATAAATAAATTTAAAACTTGGTAGTTTATTATAGACTAAAAAAAACACATCAAGTTTTTGGCGCCGCTGCCGGGGAGTGAATTTATCTATTTGCTAGTTTTATTGGTATTTTTCTGTTTTTAGTTTATTTTTGTGTGTTTGGTTTATTTGTTTTATCGTTTGTTTGTTGTCTGTGTGTCTGTCTCAGAAGGGAGATACGGCGTATTCTTGTCTGTGAATACGGCGCATCTGTCTAATTTCAATACGGCGTATTCTTGTCTGTGAATACGGCGCATTGACGTTCTGCGAAATTTTTTTTTAGTTTGTGTGATTTTTTTTAGTATTATATAATTTGAAAAATCTGTTACAGAAAGCTAATACGGCGTATCCATTGTCTGTTGGATACGGCGTATTATCTTGTGTCGTATACGGCGTATCCATTGTCTGTTGGATACGGCGCATCGATCTTCTGTGACCCCAAAAATATTTTTCTCTTTTATTTTTTTGTGTTTATTTAATTTTCATTACTTTAGGTTTTATTTATTTATTTATTTATTATTATTATTTTTTTTTTGTTTGTACTGCTGTTCTTGGTTGTTTGTCTTTCAGGTAATAATGAAGATGGACGATCCGGACATCACTATCACCCGCACTTGATTTCAAGTGGGGGGAAAACACCCTATTACACAGTAAATAAGGGTGGAGTCAGGCTCGTGACTCGAACAAAAACAAGCGCTTCGTGGGAGGCAACCCATGCTTATCTTTTAATTTATGTCAATTTAATTTTCTGTCGAGTCTGTCCCAGGCCTTCGATGCGGCGTATCCAACCCCTATGGATACGGCGTATCGAATCATCTGGAATACTTTAGTCCGAACTGTTTTGCTGACATCAATGCGGCGTATCTATCTTTTTAGATACGGCGTATCGACCTGCCAGAATTGAATACAGTTCTTTGTTTTTCTTTTGTTTATCGTTTTCTAACCGATGATTAATGAGATGTTTCTCGAGATTTGTTTTTCCTGTGGTCTCTATATTTTTACAGGTCCGGAATATTGAAGATGTTGATGGACTCCCGCATTTTATACGCTCGCACACTTACATTGGAAGATCATACCGAGCAAATCTCAGGGGAGTTCTCCGTTCTAATTCTTTCTATCTCTTGTTTTTAATTTCAAATACAAACAACGAGGACGTTGTTTAACTTAAGTGGGGGGATGGAGAATTAGAACGTTTACTTGTCCTAAATTTTCAAAAATATGCTTTAATCTATGCTTAATTATCAAAATTTAATTTTTTTTAGCATGTTTTTGTTTAATCTAAGTTGCATAGCTGCACACATGACGTTATTTTCAAAAATTGTGATTTTTCAAAATTCACAAATCTATGAGTGTGCCGGTGACTTGTAAACTTTAGAACTTGGCTTGTATACTATTCGAGACCACCATAATAAGTATTATTTTATATAATTGGAATGACTTGTTTAAATTGGTAAATTTCTAGGATTACACCCAAATAGCCTTTATATGTTATGTGATATTAGCTAACTACACTGGTTAGTTAACCCCCGTATAAACCCTTTTGTTACTCTCATTTTTAGAGTAAGATACCCCTAGAAAAACACTCAGAGCCATTCCTTTCGTTTCTTACACCTTTGTTAAAATGTTTCGTTACACCCTTACACCTTAGCCTACCCTATAGATTAAAATCCGTGGTTGGTTAATTGCTTTAGGCAAAGTGTGTTTTCTTACATTACCTGTGTTCGCGTGCGTAATTCATTATCTATGGTTAGGTCGGGAAATTGCACAATGCAATTGGAGTGAAAGTAAATATTGTATATCTTTGAGTTTATTTTTCGTGTGTTTACTACTTTCACTATTACCGTTATTTCTGAAGTTATGAAAAATATGGAAAAATTATCCAGAATTATCATTATAGTGATGTGGTGAAATTTTACACATCTATGTTTATGTAAAAAAAAAAAAAAAAAAAAAAAAAAAAAAAAAAAAAAAAAAAAATCGATAAAAAATAGAAAAGAAAAAGAAAAAGTTGGATGTTTGTTTTAACCAACTTATGTAAAGTTATGTAAGTGGTCGATATCACCACTAGTTGTTATATATTTATGGATTGAATGGGAGTTGGCAGTTATGGGAACGTCAACTAAGGTTTATTCTTTGATTAAGATCTTGTTGAGTATAATTCGTGTCTACCCAAAGCGTGTGTTTCAAGTGTTAAAGCGTGAGTTATTCAATGATATGAGTCTTATTCATGGGATGGTTGGGAAAGTAATTTACCACACTTAGGATTTTAATTTATTTGTTTTGTTTATTTTTTATTTTTACACCAATTTATATCCCAAATATTATCCATACCCTATATTATTCTTGATCCAAATAAATTACATGTAGTTAAGTAAGTGGTAGAATATTTGATTCGGCGCATCTAAATAATATATTACAGGTTATGATTATTTTTTATGTCACAATAAATTGAATACCAAATAAATTACATGTCAAAAAGGGCGCCAAAAACTTGGTTAAAACGGCGCCAAAAACTTGATGTGTTTTTTTTAGGTCTATAAAAAACTACCAAGTTTTAAATTTATTTATTGTCGAACTAACCTATAGACTCTAAACACTCACGAGCAGTGTACCCGATCAATGTAGATAGTTTCTAGGTAAGCAAGGGTCGTTCACTAGGAGCGAAGCTAAAATGATCTAAAGGTATTCTAATTATTAATCTAACTATTCTATCCTATCCTAGAAAGCAATTAAAGATAAGGGGGTTTAGCCTGAGAGGCTACAACGATATTGTGTGTTATATAAACTAAATACGGGAAAGTAAATAACTAAACTAAGGATAGGGAACAATAGATCGATATAAGGAAGAACGGGTTAGCCAAGCCTAATCCATCTTATAGTTATATAAGCTTATGTCTACCTGTTTTAATTCATTCAATTGTTTTACCGCCAATCCGATTATCAATCCTGTCACGATTAAATAACCTACCATCGTGGTGGGAAAGAGGACATGATCATAGTGACCTATCTAGCATCAATACTAACTTATTGTTTTAAACCGTCTAACCTAGTTTGGCATTACGCGCTACTAGTCCTAATAGTGGCATGAGGCACGGTTCCGGTGTGTTCCCTCTAAGCCGTCTATATAGGATTCGGATTACTACACTTATGATTCAATTAAAGTAACCACAATTACAGATAGTTAAATTACAATATTAAACCAATAAGTTCATAATCTAGTTACATAGACTTTTACTAGTTATAAGCAATAAACGAGTTTTTATCGATAAGCACCCAATCCAATAACAAAGTAAACACATCAACACAAACATAAAAACTAATAAAACTTCATAAAAATGACTAACACCTAAGGGTGTTAGCCTTTAATCTCTGTAAAAGATAGAGTATACATTGCGAATAAACATAGAGAATTCATGAATAAAATACTTATGCTAACCGAATGATACATGACGTTAAGTATTGAGATGTTCTTCATCGATCTTCGAGGAGGTGTTGGGGACGAGTTGGGGGTGTTCCCCACTGATAATGGTCCTTCTGATGATCCTCTCCTCTCTTTAATCGTCCATAGGGCTGTGGTATTTATAGGGGTAAGGAAGAGTAACTTCCCATTTTAAGTAACTTCCCATTTTAGGCAGGTTTCCATATTTAGTAAGTTTCTATTTTTAGAAAGTTTCCTTATTTAGAAGGTTCCCATATTTAGTAATATTTCCATATTCTCGATTAGGTTAAGTCATTATTAGGTCATATCATGGCTTTAGGGTGTATTTTAACAAGTTGCAAAAGTTTAGGGTTAAATATGACAAGTTTTTATATTCTAGGGCAGGAGAGTGATGACCTGTCCCGTCCCTGCACGTTTATGTTTATGATTCATGTTTATGTAGAGGCAGATTATGGCCACCGGGGGCGTATGGATGCATCCTAGATTTGTTCATGTTCATGTTATGTTATATTATTCATGGTGACTGATGGTGTGTGCGATACACGTCTTTCACACTCCGGGAGCTAGCTACTCCAACCCATGATTGAGGACACCCCTCATATTTACAGGATACCCATGATTGAGGACACCCCTCATATTCACAGGATACTAAGAGGTCTCCCCTCTGCATGTGTACGATTATGATTATGATTATGATTCATGTTATGTTATGGGCTCGTAGTGGATTTCTGACTTCCTTTACCATGTACCCTTTTACCTTTCCTTATGATACCATGTACTCTTACCTTTCATCTTGATACCATGTATTCATGCTTCCACACTCTTTTACTCATGTAAATTATTCATTATACTACTGCTTGTTACGTTATATCTGTTCACTGAGCTCTAGTAGCTCAGCCGCGTTTCTTTTCCCGCGGCAGGTTTTAGTTGGAAGCTGGGTAAGAGTGAAGAGACTTTGGACCTAGAAGACTTTGAGTAGAAGCCATTAGAAGAGATGTACTTATGGATTTGATAGGCAGTTTTTATTTTCCTTTGTAACCCTTTGTATTGCAAGATTTCATTTGTAACCTTTGAGAACCATTGTATTACTATTGATTGTATGCTTTGTTTGATCTGATATGGAGCCATTTGTGTGATACTTCTACCCTTTCCGGGTTGGGGTGTTACAATTAGTAAAGTTCAAGTGGGGGGATATTTGATGACATCAAATAACGACATATTATTAGCATCATTTATCCTATATTATTGACTTGTTTTATATCACTTTATATGAGAATTGATACTTAATCGTTTACTTTTGTAATTCTCAGTTATAAACAAGCATTTGGTGAAAGTTAGTGATTTTGGACGAAATATGGAGATAAATGATCAAGATGGAAAAAGTCTACTAAACTCAAGGAGATACGCCGTATCATTCTAGACAGATACGCCGTATCATCATACTTAGATGAATTCGAAGACCATTGCCTGACTTTGAAGAATGCGCCGCATGTAATTATACCATGCGCCGCATATGAAACTTTGGTCAACGAAGAACCAACTTGTTCCACTCCAAATACGTCGCATTACATTTCTGACATACGACATATCACTCTCAAGACTTCATGATAACGCCTAAATCTAACATGTTTTTGATAGCGTTATTGGTAGTTTTATATATGTTTTGTGGTTATATTTATATGCTTTTGTTACTAAATCGTACCAAAGTGTGTTTGCAAAGCATTTGTAGCCAAAGACAGGAAAATAGATGGAAAAGATGCAAAAATGAAGAAAAAGGAAGTATTTGAGATTTCATGTGAATCTTGTGTCAAGTTCCGCTTCGTAAGGTACTTCAAGGAGTTAAAGTTCAAGTAGTCAAGTTCATAAGCTTTAGGATAAAGAGAAAGACCGAAGAATCAAGAGCTACGTCCGAGAAACAAGTCATACGCAAAAGACCAAGAAATAGGTTCAGCAGCCATCACCATCCGATCGGTCGCCGCCTGCAACCGATTCGGATGGAGTGAAAGTGGATTTACCGAGAAGACCAACCGATCGGTAGACCATTCCATCCGATCGGTTGGAAGTCGCTGTTTTACCCAAAACTTCTTTATTAAGGATTGTGACTTTATAACTCCGGTTCTAGGCCCTTCTTGTCATTATTCTAACCATTCAATACTACTTGGAGAGCAAGAGAAGCATTTATGCACTTAGACCCTTGGTTGGAGCAATTTATGGAACCATTAGTTGAGTATTTATATACCAATCAATCTAGAGAGATACATACATGCTAAACAAGTGCTAGGAGAGAACCATTCACAGAAGAAACTTAAGAAATTCGTCCATAAGTCCAGGAGAAGGGAGAAAGTCGAATTTACCATTTTCATTGCTTGTGGAATCATTGTCTTTCACTTGTAATCTTATTTCCAAATCATTGTAAGACTTTCAATCATGGTTTCTAATGTTCAAATTATTGAGTTTACATTTATGTTTGCTATGAGTGGCTAGTGCCTTTGTGCACTTGCTTAGATGATGTGTATTATTCATTGATTTGCATATGATTGTGATAACATGTTTTAATTCAATTTCAAGTCAATTCTAAGAACTAATTGTGATAAAGTTTCATAGTGACATTTGGGAAATCAAGTTTAACTAGTGCTAGTAATCTTAAGGGTTGAAAGAACTATTGTTATTCCACTAGTTATAATCATTTGTCTATGAATGATTGTTGTCTACCACTATTCTTGATTAACCAAAGGAACTTAATTGTGATTGTAATGAAAAAGCTTTTGTCTATCAAAACGGATTGATTGTAAACCACTTTAAAGGTCGAAAGATTAATAGTTTGCTTTCAATTGTGACCTTTTGTCTATAATTGGTTACCTTTTGTATTGACCATTTCCTAAGCTTGTTTGATTAGACAAAAGATTGTTTTTGTGTTTGAGGAACACCAACTCATGAACCTTGAATTGATCTTGAATTGATTGGTTAATCGTAATGCTTGTTTTTATAAACCAAAATCTTGACGAAGGTTTAATTTGTAGGAACAATAGATTAGTGTCAAAACTAATTATCACAACCAACATGTTTTCCAAAGTTATCACAATCATATTAGTCAATTGGAGTACACTAGTCTAAGCAAGTGTAGTTTTTAATCATTTGAATTTTCATTATATCATTACTGCTTATTTGAGATTGTTGCTTTTAACTTGCAATTCGATTCACTACACAAATCCCTGCGAACGATCCCGACTTACCATCAAAATCTTGCTACAACGGACGAGTATACTTGCTCGTATGTGTTGTTATTAGATTCGGTAATTCACCCTTTATAAATTTAAAACTTGCACCGAACCGGGCACATCAAGTTTTTGGCGCCGCTGCCGGGGATTTTGATCGTGTTTCTGTAAGTTTTAGTCCAATTCTCATATAGTTAGTTTTCGTAAAAAAAAAAAAAAAAAAAAAAAAAAAAGTTTTACCGAGCTGCCCATCCGATCGGTTATTCATCCATCCGATCGGTTTTCCAAAATTTTAATTTACCGAGAGAACCATCCGATCGGCGGACACTTCCATCCGATCGGATCCTTCAAATCCAATTTACCGAGAGATCTATCCGATCGGTAGATTGTTTTATCCGATCGGTTAGACGATTCTGAACTTTTCAAATTGTTTTCATTCTTTGCTCGTTTGTTTAGACATTGCCTCGATTCGTTGGGGAATTGTATGAACACTCGATCAACTGGAGTAGAACCAATTCCACCATTTTCAGATCCCGAACGTTTAGTCCGAAGACAAAGAAGAAGAAGAACACCCTTTGTTCCACTAGCCAATCGTGTACCAAGAGTACCAAACCCAACGTTTGATAACCTTTTTGAAGCCAAAGTCGTTTACAACCCATTCACTGACCAACCTTTTCCCATGGCTGACGATAGACCCATGTGGGAAGCAAACCGAGCCGTAGCACCAACTCCTGGAGCTGCTATTGTTGCTGTCAACTTAGGTGACAATTTCACCGTGAAAGGTCACCATCTTTCTATGATCAAAGACCGTCAATTCGATGGCCGTTCGAGGGCCGATCCTCACAAACACGTTGCCGAATTCATTGAAATTTGTGGCATGTTCCGATATGGTGATACAAATGTAGACGCCATTAAACTCAAACTTTTTCCGTCATCACTTGCTGGAGATGCAAAAGTGTGGTATAACGAATTAACACCAGGAATCATCACTACTTGGGAGGAAGATGAGGCAAGCTTTTGTAAGCCGATTCTTTCCACCTGCAATGTTTGATCGACTCATGGGAGAAATTCGTGCTTTCACACAAAATCCTAACGAATCACTCGTCGAAGCCTGGCTTCGTATGAAGGATTTACTTCGAAGTTGTCATGGACATGGTTTAGGACGAGGAACCATTATTCAAATCTTTTACCATGGACTTGATGAAACATCTCAAGGAATTCTTGATGCTGGAGGAATTTTTCTTTATAAGACTCCTAACCAGGCATATCAATTGCTTGAAGACCGAGTTCTTCTCAAACTCGACTGGTCAAAAGATGCCAAGACAAAACCCTTAAGAAAAACCGTTGCTTTCGCCGAAAGTTCTGATTCATCTAAACTCATGGAGAAAATGGAAACCTTGGTTTCCAAAATCGATTCGCAATACAAAGATCTTAGAGGAGAGATGAAAGAAATGCGAGATGGTTGTAACAACTGTGGAGGTAACCACCCATCATCAGAATGCGATGATCAACCTATGGATCAACCAAAAGAAGGAGAAGCTAATTATATCCAAGGAGGATACCGAGGAGGAGGATATCGAGGAAATTATTACGGAAGAAACTCTGCTAATTGGCAAGATCGCCGACAAAGGGATAACAACCATGAGTCCCAACCAAAAGTAGAGAACCAAACCTCACAAAGTTCCGACAAGAAACCTGAAGAAACAGATTTTGAAAAAATGATGAGAGAATTTGTCACTGCCCAAAAATCAACCAACGAGTTCGTCAAGAATCAATTTTTCAATCTCAAAACCAAAGTTGAGCAAGGTCAGAAAAATCATCAAGCATCTATCCAAGATCTTGAAAACAAATTTGGGAGACTCTCTGATCAAATTTCTTCACGACCATCAGGTTCGTTGCCTAGTAACACCCAAACCAACCCAAAACCATCATCATCATCGAATGATAAGACTTATCGTCCACCACAAACCAGAAATGAGCATATCAATGCTGTATTCACAAGAAGTGGCCTGTCTTATGATCCACCACCCAACCCAAACAACACCACAACTATCGATTTCGATAGTGAGGATGAAGATGAAGAATCCAAGAAGGAAAATACACCAAAAACATCACCCAAACCCAAACCCAAACCACCAGTTAAGGCTTACACTCCAAAAATTCCATATCCACAGAGCCTTAAGAAAGAAAGAATGGAGGAGCGTTATAAGAAGTTTGTTGAAATAATCAAAGAAGTTAGACTCAATGTACCTCTCATTGATGTTTTAGCTGGAATGCCCAATTACGGGAAATTTTTGAAAGAACTTCTTAACAACAAAAACAAGTTGGAGCAAATATCCGCTACCTTTCTCAATGAAGAATGTTCAGCTATTGTTCAAAACAAAATTCCACAAAAACTCGGAGATCCCGGAAGTTTTCTGATTCCATGCATATTAGGAAACAACATCACATGCGATGCTTTAGCCGACTTAGGTGCGAGTATCAATTTGATGCCTTATTCGCTGTATACGAAACTTTCAATCAATACCTTGAAACCCACAAGGATGAGTATCCGATTAGCTAATCATACTTACCAATATCCTGTTGGTATTGCTGAGAATATGCTTGTCCAAGTAGGTAAATTCATTTTTCCCGTGGATTTTGTAATTCTAGAAATGGAGGAAGATAGTAGAGTACCACTTATTTTAGGAAGACCTTTTCTAAACACCGCTGATGCGATCATCAAAGTAAAAGGAAGAGAACTCAATCTTGGAGTTGGAGAGGATAGAATCACGTTCTTAATCGATAAAGCAATGAAATATCCACATTCCAGTGATGACACTTGTTTTAACATTGATGTAATCGATGAAGTCACTGAAGAAGAATTGGATGCATTACTTGAAGATTCTGATCCATTCATGACTATTTCAGAGAAGATTAGTGAAACAACTTTTGATAAAGAATTCGCTGATTTTATGGAAGTTAAGATTGAAGAAGACGAAGAAGAAGAAGAAGAAGGAGAGATAATAGAAGAAGATTTTGAGGAAATCAGTCTTAATGATCAGATGAGGATCAAAACATCACTTCAAGAACCACCGACTGATCTTGAGTTGAAACCACTGCCAGAAAATCTTGAGTATGCTTACTTGGAAGACAATTCGCTACTTCCAGTAGTCATATCTTCGTTGCTAAATGATTTTGAGAAAGAATGTCTGATTTCAGTTCTTAAGAAGCATAAAGAAGCTTTTGCGTGAAAAACTTCTGACATCCCAGGAATCAGTCCTGATTTTTGCAAACACAAAATCAATTTCGAAGAAGATGCCAAACCAGTTGTAGAAAGACAACGTCGACTCAACCCCAACATGAAAGAAGTTGTTAAAAAAGAAATCATCAAACTGCTTGATGCAGGTATCATTTACCCCATCGAGGATAGTCCTTGGGTGAGTCCTGTTCACTGTGTTCCGAAAAAAGGAGGAATGACTGTTGTGACCAACGAACGGAATGAACTAGTTCCTACTAGAACTGTCACCGGATGGCGAGTATGTATTGATTACAGAAAATTAAATAAAGCCACCAGAAAAGATCATTTTCCTTTGCCTTTCATGGATCAAATGCTTGAGAGATTAGCAGGAAACAAATACTTTTGTTTTCTTGATGGTTTTTCAGGATATTTCCAAATTCCTATTGATCCAGCTGATCAAGAAAAGACCACATTCACATGTCCCTTTGGAACTTACGCTTATCGGCGTATGCCTTTTGGATTATGTAATGCCCCCGCGACTTTTCAAAGATGTATGATTGCCATATTCCAAGATATGCTTGAAACGTCTATGGAAGTTTTCATGGATGACTTTTCAGTTTTCGGAAGCTCATTCGAAGCTTGCCTTTCTAACCTCGATAAAATGCTTGAAAGATGTAAAGCTGCACATCTTGTTCTCAATTGGGAGAAGTGTCATTTCATGGTAACTGAAGGAATTGTGTTAGGACACAAAATTTCTAGTGCAGGAATGGAGGTTGACAAAGCAAAGATCGATGTCATTACCAAATTGCCACCCCCAACTAACGTCAAAGCCGTTAGAAGTTTCCTAGGACATGCAGGATTTTACCGTCGTTTCATTAAGGATTTTTCCAAAACATCTCGTCCAATGACGAAACTTCTTGAAAAAGATGCTGTTTTCGATTTTAATGCAGATTGTATGAAAGCATTCGAAGCATTGAAAACACAACTGACTAGTGCACCCATTATGGTTTCACCTGATTGGTCACTACCATTCGAGCTTATGTGCGATGCAAGCGATTTTGCTGTTGGAGCCGTATTAGGACAACGAGAAGAGAAACATTTTCGTCCTATATATTTTGCCAGCAAAACACTCAACAATGCTCAGCAGAATTACACAGTTACAGAGAAAGAATTGTTAGCCGTTGTTTTCGCTTTTGATAAATTCAGATCGTACCTTGTCCTTTCGAAAACAATCGTGTTCACCGATCATTCAGCGTTAAAATATCTGTTTAAGAAGCAAGATGCTAAACCGCGTCTCATCCGATGGATTTTACTACTCCAGGAATTCGATATCGAAATCAAAGATAAGAAAGGAGCAGAAAATCTAGCCGCTGATCATCTATCTCGTTTAGAAAATCCAAATCTGGAAGAATTAAAAGAAGATGAGATTGACGATTATTTCCCAGATGAAACACTCATGACTGTTGATACAGATGATGAGAACGAAATTCCATGGTTTGCCAATTATGCAAATTATCTCGTTGGAGGAATTCTAAAGAAAGGATTAACTCATGCCCAACGAAGTAAATTCTTTTCGGATCTTAAACATTATTATTGGGAAGAGCCTTATCTTTTCAAAATGTGTCCCGATGGGATGATTAGAAGATGTGTTTATGGTTCTGAAACAAGAAGAATTCTCGATGAATGTCATCATGGCCCAACTGGGGGACATTATGGTCCTTCCACCACCGCTAAAAAAGTCTTTGATGCTGGATTCTATTGGCCGACTATTTTTAAAGAAGCCCATACTCTTGTTAAAAATTGTGATGCTTGCCAAAAATCCGGTAGTCTTTCTCGAAGAGATGAAATGCCTCAGAAGAGCATTCAGGTCTGCGAATTATTCGATATTTGGGGAATTGATTTCATGGGACCGTTTCCTAAATCACACAAATACGAATACATTCTCGTTGCTATTGATTACGTTTCCAAATGGGCTGAAGCAGAAGCTCTACCCACAAATGATGCACGAGTAGTTGTTAATTTTCTCAAAAAGCTTTTCGCTCGTTATGGAATTCCTAAAGCTTTGATAAGTGATCGTGGAACCCATTTCTGTAATAAACAAATGGAGAAAATTATGAAGCGATATGGAGTTCATCATCGTTTCGCTACAGCTTATCACCCACAGACAAGTGGTCAAGTCGAAAATACCAACAGAGCCTTAAAAAGGATACTTGAAAAAACGGTTAAAGACAATCCCGCCGTTTGGTCGAGAAAACTGGATGATGCTCTGTGGGCATTTCGCACGGCTTATAAAACACCAATTGGTACAACACCATACAGATTTGTTGTATGGAAAAACTTGTCATTTGCCGTTTGAAATCGAACACCGCGCTTACTGGGCATTGAGAAATTGTAACCCAGACCTCAAAGTAGCTGGAGAAAAGAGATTTTTGCAATTGCATGAACTCGATGAGCTTAGACTACAAGCTTATGAGAACTCCAAACTTTACAAAGCAAGAACAAAAGCTTATCATGACAGAAAGCTAAGAATCAGAAAAGAATTCAAAGCTGGAGACAAAGTTCTGCTTTTTAACATGAAGTATAAGTTCAAAGCTCCCAAGCTGAAACCGAAATGGTTCGGACCGTATACAGTGAAGCATGGATTTCCATCCGGATATGTTGAATTGCATGACAAACATGGTGGAAGTTTCATTGTTAATGGGCACCGAATTAAGTTATACTATGACAAGGAGCAAATGAATGAAGTTTCTATTCAAGAGATTCCGCCTGAATCAGAATATGAAGCTATAACCTTTATGTCACCCTTTCCGGCCGATTTCAAGAAAAACACTCCGTGGGCCGAAGATTCTGGTTATATCTATGATGTTCTACCAAGACCGTGGGAGAAAGTTAAGTTGGAATACATAGATGAAACTGGAGAGGGAATAGTGATTGGAAATGTGCTGTACGTTCCAAAATTTCTAATGAAGAAGTCAACACCAACATGAAGAAAGAGAAGTTCGAGTCCGGCTGATGACTCGTTAATAAAACAAGCGCTTCTCGGGAGGCAACCCGTGTGTTTGCTATGTTTATTTTTCATTTTTATTTTCTAGTGATTAAACCCCAAAGTTTTTTCTAAATTGCTTAGTTGAACTTAAGTGTGGGGGTGTATCACTGCCTTTTGAATAAGCGAAGAAATATTTCGTATGTGTGTTTCTTTTGTTTTTAGATTACTGCAGATAATGATTTCGAAGCTTGGACGCTAGGATCAAGACTCCTCATGAGAAGAAAATACGGTTTATTCTCTTATTTCCCTATTTCATTCTTTGTCGTTTATCACATTGAGGACAATGCTTAACTTAAGTGTGGGGGGGGGGGTGAATAGGAAAATAAGGATAGATTGTAGTTTTGAGCTGAATTTTAAAATTTTGTTTGCCCTTGTAATCTAGTCTTTTGTCATTTTAAAGATCATATTCTAGAATAACTGGATTTATCCACTGGTGAAATCTGTAATTTTGAAAATTCGAGATGTGTCCCGATTAATATTGCAATCCATTCTGGGATCGATAACATTAGCTAGCACAGATTATAGCCCTTTCCACTAAAGTGTGAGAATTTGAGCCTGTTCTATATACAGCATACATCTTTTATGCTTAGATCTTTTGCTATGAGTGTGCCGGTGATTTTATTTATTCTAGAACTTGTGCTTGTAAATCATTACGAGACCGTTGTGAGATCACATTTCGTTTGTGATATAAGTGTATATGCGTGATAAGAGGCAATCTTAGGTTTTATCCCAAATGGCCTTCCATTTTCATATAATGCTATATTAGCTAGCTACATTGGCTAGTTAACCACTCATATGGACCCATTTGTTAGCATTTATCTTTAATGCTAGATACCCCTAGTTACACCCGCCGAGCCTATCTTTTCTTTTGATACAATCCAAAAAATTCAAAAAGATTTTACACCTTTTTAAGCCTAGCCTTATTTTTAGTCAAATCTTGGTTGGTTGCTAGCTATTTGGAAAGATGGATGTTATGTGGAAATCATGAAAGTTCTAAGGAAGCGTA
The DNA here is from genome assembly GCA_021014915.2 of Artemisia tridentata subsp. tridentata. Classification (NCBI taxonomy): domain Eukaryota; kingdom Viridiplantae; phylum Streptophyta; class Magnoliopsida; order Asterales; family Asteraceae; genus Artemisia; species Artemisia tridentata. The sequence continues at coordinate 451,146,382 of CP139507.1, forward strand.
AACTCCGAAGGTTGTTATACGAGAAAAGTCATTGCAACTATAAGATGACAATTTAAAAAAAAAAATAAAAAAAAAAAAAAAAAAAAAAAAAAAAAAAAAAGGAAAAGAGAAAAAAGAGGAAAAGTCATTGCAACTATAAGGTGACAAGAATAAGCCAATGGGCTAAGTGAATCAAGTATGAATAAAGGAAGTATGGAGTTTTTCACAAAATGGCATGATATTGGTTTGTAATAGCTAGTAACATTTGGTTCGTAGACTTTGACTATTCTATTTTTGTTTTTATTTTCAACCAATTTCATAAATATATCCCATGCCTTATCCTACCCTTTTTGACTTTGTGTAATTATTAAGTGTATGGACATGTAGTAACCATCCGATTTCTTGAGGAATTAACTAACGTTGTTAGCGATCTAGGGAGTATTTTGGCGACCATCCGTTATGCAAGTAACGTCGTTAGCGAACCAAGGTACAATCTAGTGACCATCCGTTATTTGGTGATGCAAGAATTCGTTGTTAGGAAGCTATTATGTTTTGCATGAGATAGTGGCGCATTAGTCTTTTATATCCCTTTAAGCCTTAAACCCGAATAAAAGCCCTCTTTGATATGTATACTTGGAGCTCACACCATTTCGGTGTAGTTTTGTTTCTTGTACAAGCTTATGGTAATATTTAGATCATGACTGAGCAAATGAGTGTCATTCCGCTTATATACTCTACCAATCATACAAATGAGTGTTTGAGTGAATTATATTTCATTTCCCTTTCGTGAGGTGTTTAGTAATGTGTATCATGCAAGAAAATCATATGGGTATTGTCAAACATCTCGATGATTCAACCATAAAAGCTTAAAATGATGAATCTAGCTTGTACTAGTGCTTGATAGATTTGCATCACATTTTCCTAATCATTGGTGCATACCATGTGGATAATTGTTTTTAATTCTAGATTTGCTTGAGGGCAAGCAAAGTTCAAGTGTGGGGGATTTGATAACGCCTAAATCTAACATGTTTTTGATAGCGTTATTGGTAGTTTTATATATGTTTTGTGGTTATATTTATATGCTTTTGTTACTAAATCGTACCAAAGTGTGTTTGCAAAGCATTTGTAGCCAAAGACAGGAAAATGGATGGAAAAGATGCAAAAATGAAGAAAAAGGAAGTATTTGAGATTTCATGTGAATCTTGTGTCAAGTTCCGCTTCGTAAGGTACTTCAAGGAGTTAAAGTTCAAGTAGTCAAGTTCATAAGCTTTAGGATAAAGAGAAAGACCGAAGAATCAAGAGCTACGTCCGAGAAACAAGTCATACGCAAAAGACCAAGAAATAGGTTCAGCAGCCATCACCATCCGATCGGTCGCCGCCCGCAACCGATTCGGATGGAGTGAAAGTGGATTTACCGAGAAGACCAACCGATCGGTAGACCATTCCATCCGATCGGTTGGAAGTCGCTGTTTTACCCAAGACTTCTTTATTAAGGATTGTGACTTTATAACTCCGGTTCTAGGCCCTTCTTGTCATTATTCTAACCATTCAATACTACTTGGAGAGCAAGAGAAGCATTTATGCACTTAGACCCTTGGTTGGAGCAATTTATGGAACCATTAGTTGAGTATTTATATACCAATCAATCTAGAGAGATACATACATGCTAAACAAGTGCTAGGAGAGAACCATTCACAGAAGAAACTTAAGAAATTCGTCCATAAGTCCAGGAGAAGGGAGAAAGTCGAATTTACCATTTTCATTGCTTGTGGAATCATTGTCTTTCACTTGTAATCTTATTTCCAAATCATTGTAAGACTTTCAATCATGGTTTCTAATGTTCAAATTATTGAGTTTACATTTATGTTTGCTATGAGTGGCTAGTGCCTTTGTGCACTTGCTTAGATGATGTGTATTATTCATTGATTTGCATATGATTGTGATAACATGTTTTAATTCAATTTCAAGTCAATTCTAAGAACTAATTGTGATAAAGTTTCATAGTGACATTTGGGAAATCAAGTTTAACTAGTGCTAGTAATCTTAAGGGTTGAAAGAACTATTGTTATTCCACTAGTTATAATCATTTGTCTATGAATGATTGTTGTCTACCACTATTCTTGATTAACCAAAGGAACTTAATTGTGATTGTAATGAAAAAGCTTTTGTCTATCAAAACGGATTGATTGTAAACCACTTTAAAGGTCGAAAGATTAATAGTTTGCTTTCAATTGTGACCTTTTGTCTATAATTGGTTACCTTTTGTATTGACCATTTCCTAAGCTTGTTTGATTAGACAAAAGATTGTTTTTGTGTTTGAGGAACACCAACTCATGAACCTTGAATTGATCTTGAATTGATTGGTTAATCGTAATGCTTGTTTTTATAAACCAAAATCTTGACGAAGGTTTAATTTGTAGGAACAATAGATTAGTGTCAAAACTAATTATCACAACCAACATGTTTTCCAAAGTTATCACAATCATATTAGTCAATTGGAGTACACTAGTCTAAGCAAGTGTAGTTTTTAATCATTTGAATTTTCATTATATCATTACTGCTTATTTGAGATTGTTGCTTTTAACTTGCAATTCGATTCACTACACAAATCCCTGCGAACGATCCCGACTTACCATCAAAATCTTGCTACAACGGACGAGTATACTTGCTCGTATGTGTTGTTATTAGATTCGGTAATTCACCCTTTATAAATTTAAAACTTGCACCGAACCGGGCACATCAAGTTTTTGGCGCCGCTGCCGGGGATTTTGATCGTGTTTCTGTAAGTTTTAGTCCAATTCTCATATAGTTAGTTTTCGTAAAAAAAAAAAAAGTTTTACCGAGATGCCCATCCGATCGGTTATTCATCCATCCGATCGGTTTTCCAAAATTTTAATTTACCGAGAGAACCATCCGATCGGCGGACACTTCCATCCGATCGGATCCTTCAAATCCAATTTACCGAGAGATCTATCCGATCGGTAGATTGTTTTATCCGATCGGTTAGACGATTCTGAACTTTTCAAATTGTTTTCATTCTTTGCTCGTTTGTTTAGATGCGCCGTATTGGGTCAGTTTCAGACTTGGAGGCTACGTTTACTTATAGATGCGGCGCATCTAACTCTATAGATGCGCCGTATCGACCCATATTTCAGAATCTATAAATACCGAACTCATTAACGAATTAGGGGATCTTTGGGGAACCCTTAGGGGCATTCCCAGACGATCAAAGCCTCTCCAAACAGTAGAAGATCAATATTGAAGACCTAATCATCCTTGAAGAACATCTCTAATCATTGTTATATTACTTAATCATTCGGTTAGCGTATCGTATTCATTATGTTTCATACTTTATTCGTTATGATTATGTTTATGTACTTTGTTACAGATATTATGGGCTAACACCCTTAGGTGTTAGCCATGTTTATGAAGTTTTATTAGTTTTTATGATTTTGTCGATGTGTTTGCTTTGTTATTGGATTGGGTGCTTGTCGATAAAAACTCGTTTATTGCTTATAACTAGTAGAAGTCTATGTAACTAGGTTATGATCCTTATAACTTTAATTGATGTGACTTAACTACCTGTAATTGTGGTTGCTTTGGTTGAGTTATATGCGTGTTAACCCGAATCTCTATTAGGAATCATTGTTTGGCATAAACGGAACGTGTCTACAACCTAATAAAACTAGTAGCGTGTAATAAAAAATAATCATAACCTGTAATTTATTGTGACAGAATTTCGTAATTGATATGCCGATTAACAATTGATAGAATATTTACTATCAGCAATTTATATAACAACTATAGATGCGCATACCCTATATTATTAAAAATGGTTTTGAATAAATTACATGTAGGATTCAATTTTTATTTTACACCAATTTATTTTTTATAGTTATACATGCTTATGTCTACTTGTTTTAATTCATTCAATTATTAATCGGCATATCAATTACGAAATTCTGTCACAATTAAGTAACTAGCCCTCGGGGCGGATATGACGAAAGATCATAGTGACTCGTCTAGCATCAATACTAACTTATTGCTTTAAACCGTCTAACCTAGTTCGGTATTACACGCTACTAGTCCTATTAGGTTGTAGACACGTTCCGTTTATGCCAAACAATGATTCCTAATAGAGATTCGGGTTAACACGCATATAACTCAACCAAAGCAACCACAATTACAGGTAGTTAAGTCACCTCAATTAAAGTTATAAGGATCATAACCTAGTTACATAGACTTCTACTAGTTATAAGCAATAAACGAGTTTTTATCGAAGTGCACCCAATCCAATAACAAAGCAAACACATCGACAAAATCATAAAAACTAATAAAACTTCATAAACATGGCTAAGACCTAAGGGTGTTAGCCCATAATATCTGTAACAAAGTACATAAACATAATCATAACGAATAAAGTATGAAACATAATGAATACGATACGCTAACCGAATGATTAAGTAATATAACAATGATTAGAGATGTTCTTCAAGGATGATTAGGTCTTCAATATTGATCTTCTACTGTTTGGAGAGGCTTTGATCGTCTGGGAATGCCCCTAAGGGTTCCCCAAAGATCCCCTAATTCGTTAATGAGTTCGGTATTTATAGATTCTGAAATCTGGGTCGATACGGCGCGCATCTATAGAGTTAGATGCGCCGCATCTATAAGTAAACGTAGCCTCCAAGTCTGAAACTGACCCAATACGGCGCATCTAAATAATAGATGCGCCTCATCTCCCAATACGGCGCATCTAAGGACCAGATGCGCCGCATCTCCTTTAGATACAGGTAGATCTCCTTTTTCTCTTTCCGTGGCCGCTTGAATCACCTAAAACGGAGTCTGGATGAAGATTTTATGGCCAAAATACGAAAGCATCTTCAAGTGTCGACTTGTAATCTTGACTTCTTCATTAAGCTTCTAATCTTCACTTGATCTCTTGAATTCTTGATAAGGATTTTATACGGCCGATACGGCGCATCGGATTGGTCCGATGCGGCGTATCAAGGTAACTTCGCGTGGGGTCCAAGATTATAATATTCTGGAATATTCGTACACCGTATTCAGATGCGGCGTATCTTGAATCTTCTATGCGGCGCATGTCCTTCAATATCTTGGATAATCTTTGGTGAAGTCTTGAGAGTGATATGCCGTATGTCAGAAATGTAATGCGGCGTATCTGGAGTGGAACAAGTTGGTTCTTCGTTGACCAAAGTTTCATATGCGGCGCATGGTATAATTACATGCGGCGCATTCTTCAAAGTCAGGCAATGGTCTTCGAATTCATCTAAGTATGATGATACGGCGTATCTGTCTAGAATGATACGGAGTATCTCCTTGAGTTTAGTAGACTTTTTCCATCTTGATCATTTATCTCCATATTTCGTCCAAAATCACTAACTTTCACCAAATGCTTGTTTATAACTGAGAATTACAAAAGTAAACGATTAAGTATCAATTCTCATATAAAGTGATATAAAACAAGTCAATAATATAGGATAAATGATGCTAATAATATGTCGTTATTTGATGTCATCACCAATCTTGTTGCATTTAGTGCATTTAAGGTTGGGATTGGGTCCTCTGTTGTTAGAATTATTACCAGAAGAAGAGTTTGAACCTTTGTAATTGTTGTTGTTATTAAACTTTTTCTTATTATCAAATTTTTTTGATGCAAAGGCAGAAGCATTAGGTTTAGTTAATCCTGTCCCAGAGGAATAATTCCTGTGGGATTCTTCCCCTGAGACAACAGAAAAAGCTGTTTTGACAGATGGCAAAGGGTCTCTGGTTAAAATGTTGCTTCTGATGGGCACATAAGTGTCATCAAGCCCCATTAAAAACTGCATCAGTTTGATTAGCTGGTTATGTTTTTCAAAATGTTTTGCAGCATCACAAGTACATGCAGGATGACTGATCATAGAGTCAAATTGTTTCCACAAGGAGTTTAAGTTGTTGTAATAATCAGCAAGAGAGGACCCATTTTGACTCAAAGAGTTAATGTTTTTGTGTATATTAAAGATTGCAGAACCATCAACTTTATCATAAGTTTCTTTTAATTCATTCCACATTTCATAGGCAGTCTTAGAATATATAGCACCAGCAAACAATTCAGGGCTTAAGGAATTTAAGATCCAAGTAAGCACAACAGAGTCACAAGTATCCCATTGATTAGCAAGACTAGCATTAGATAAGTCCTTTTTGCAGGTTCCATCAATAAAGCCAAGTTTGTTGTGATTTCTTAAGGCAAATGTCATAGCTATACTCCATATTTTATAGTTTTCAGAACCAGTTAATTTCACTGACACAATGGGAGTACCACTAGTATCATTAGGATGCAAGTAAAGAGAATCACCAAAGGCAAGTTTTAAATCAGAAGAGGAGCTCACATTAATCACAGATTCATTGTTATTAATGGGTGCAATGAAATCATCATCAGCCATAGTGAACACACAGACAGAACAATAGATAAATAATCAACCAGACAATCCAATGAAACAGTAGACAAAGGACAGGTATGAACACCAAAAATCCAGACATACAACAGATATGAGAACAATCAGACAGATATTTGGGCAAATATCAGACTAAGAACAGGCAATCCCAATCACAGATAAACACCAAACTTCAACAATCAGACAGATATTTGGGCAGATGTCAGACTAAGAACAGGCAATCCCAATCACAGATAAAACACCAAACTTCACCAATCACCAACAATCCCAATCAACTTCAACTATCCTAGCCTATCCTCCGTCAAACTATCCAAGATATCAGACTAAATGAAAAAACGAAAAATAAAGAGCAGAAGTAAACTCACACCCAAGACTCAACAAGTAACAAGCCTGTGGACTGGGGTAAGCCAGAGCAGGTATTCGTACCACTCAAAATGGTGGCAGATCAAGATGTTAGCTTACCTGTTTGCACCCACACAACTCAATTACTGTTGTTCTTAAATAAGAGGGGAGGAGACTTACAGTGCATAAGGGAGCAGAAAGAACAAGAACCAACCACAAACACCCTAGATTCACTTAGTCTAGGGATGTTTATGATCCAATTATACCAGATATCACAGCGAAAAAAATCCCCAAATCAGCAGTAATTAGGGTTCAAGAGCAAATCCTAATTTTTCCAATTGACTCTCAATAAAACCAGAGCCACCAATTAGACCACCACGTATGTCCCAGAAAGCAAACGATAACCACCGGAGAGAGCAAGAACCAGCCACCCCAATTTCCAGTAATCGAACCAGAAACCAAATTGAGTTAAATCAAAAAACCTAGCGCTCTGGTACCATGTGAGATGGTATCAAAGAGATAGACAGATCAATCCAAACGTAGCTTTTATTCAATAATAAGGTTCAATAGTCGGCACGATTAACAGTGCCGAACGATTACAAGAACTACCAAGATCAAATGATCTTAATACAGGAGATAAATAATAAAAGTGAGAGAGAGCAGCTATGACTTTATGACTATGGCTGCTATTGTTGATGATCTAACCCTAGGGGATGAGCTCAATATATCGGCAAAGAAGAAGCAACCGACCCCCTTCAACTTTAGTTCATAGACATAGCATACCCTGGACTTTTATAAGCAAGAAATAGATAAACACCTTTGCCCCTCCAACTATATCCTGCACACTTAATTACACAAGTGAGTGAAAAAGGAGATAACATGTTTGGGAGATAGATTAGTTTGGTGTTTTGGAACAAATCACCAACTTGTGAGTTGTGAACCTGTGATTACTTATGTGCAAATTCTCAATTTTCATATTTTTAGTGATAAAAAACAACATTTATTGTTATTATTGTTCTCGTTGCTTCTACAATCATTTTCATTATATGAGTTGAATAATTATCATAATTAGATTAAATACATCATATTACCTACAATTCTAAATATGCACCGAATTATAAATCAAAGTGAAAATACGAGCTATTGTAATATGCAAATAGATACATGATATTGTATGTATAGTAACGACCAATTAAAAGTAATTTATAATTTAAATTCTCACATATGCTTATTAACATGTCTATAACAACCACCTTTACACTTTACAAGAAGTTATAATATAACGTATCATGATAATTAAGTATTATTGTCTTACTCACTAAAGTCGACGTAAGTATATCGAAAACAGAATTATAACTAAGGGTGCGTTTGGTTCGTAAGTGAGATTGGAATTGGATTCGAATTTGGGAAATGTTTGAAAGATGTGGGAAAGAAAAAAAAATGAGGCCCGCAGGTTTCAAGTGAAACCACCCAACTAAGGTGGGAATGAAATCTATTATTCCCTCATTCCCTCATTCCCAAATTGTGGGCCCCGCCTAAAAACCAAACATAGGTTTTAATCTTTCTTTCATTCCATTCTCTCCAAAAGCATTAACCAAACGCACCCTAAATAGTCATTATTGATTATTAACGTTGATAAAAATACACAACATATCAAAAACATGTATGGGATATCTAAACAACTTTGAACCCTGGACATTTGGTCTTGTGATATGTGAGTTAATCACCAACCAAAAGGTTATGGGCTCAAATCTTTTTTGAAGACATTTGTGAAATATATTGTGAGATAGTGGTATAAGGGTGTAAAAGAAATTGTCCCATTGTTGTTCGTGATTTTGTTGGATCCCTCCTCTATGTCCTTGGTAATTCTTGTTTTGCCACTTCTCTCCTTCATGCTGAAGTTATAGCAATTCATAGTGCATGTCGTCTAGCATATAATCATGGATGGGTCGGTGCTATTGTTGAATCCGATTCTTAGATTGCCATATCTTTGTCGTCTACAGAAACTATCCCGTCTTGGTTCCTAGGTTCTCTTATAGAAGATATTCGCACATGGTCGAAGAACCTACATTTTACATTCTCGTGGGTCAATCGAACTAACAATCAAGTTGCTCACTGGACGGCTCAATTTGCTTTTTCTTCGAATCAATGTTTTATGTGGGATGTTTTTTTTCTACTTAACTCACCTCGCTTTTGAAAAGTGATATGTACGGTTGTTAGTTTTATTATATGATAAGTTATATTTCAAATAATAATAATAATAATAATAATAATAATAATAATAATAAGCTAAATGTGCAAATAATTTCCTACATAAGGCTGTGCACAGTGGGCTGTAAATAATCGTTCAAATGCAAGGGTCGACCGATATTTAAATCGGTCGTGGCCACTGTGGCATTTGGGTCACCATCGGTCGAAGGTCGAGAAAATTGCACTATCGGTCTAAATTTCAACCGATATTAAACACCAACAAAACACAAACAAAACACCCTTTTCTCACTATTCTCTCTTTTTATTTTTTTATTTTATTTTTTTTAATTCGTTTTTGAAAAAAAAAAAAAAAAAAAAAGAAAAAAAAAAAAAGTGTGTGTGGACTGTGGAGTATGAGATCTAGAGGTAGAAGAAAATGCTAGTCAAATTTTTGTATTTGATTTTTATAAATAATTAATTTACAGTTTAAACGCTTAAAGTTTTGTTTTATTGTCATTTTTACCCTATAGTTTTAACTTTATTACATTTTAGCATAGAGAATGTATAAAAATTAATTTATATGTAAAACTTTGTAAAAAAAAAAAAAACTTGGTCATCGACTGTGGCAACTTGGTCATGTCTGATTACCGAAGAGAGAAAACTGATTTGGCAGGGGATGACCCGGGTCACCACTGTGCCCAGCCTAATACTTCAACTGCTCAAACACATGTTGGTGAATTAGGCTAAGCACAATCGATCGTAAAAACTCGGCCGGTCGCTTGGGTTGGAGTTATCCGACCGATATCAAAGTCGGTCGCTTGGGTTGGAGGACATCGGTCACAGGTTGGTCGAATCAAGTACAAATCCAACATCGGTCTATTATTCGACTGACTTTTAAATTATATGCGTTGCATTTAAAAAAAAAAAAAAAAACTTTGGTCATCGACTGTGACATTTTGGTCATGTCTGATCGCCAGAGAGAGAAAACTGACATAACAGCCGGTGACCCAGGTCGCTTGGGTCATGGACTCGTAACCATTGACCCAACCGAAACACTAACAGACCCTGACACAAATATCTCATCGACTCGTGTCAAAGATTCCATTCAACTCACCGACCAATCATCACCCTCAAACACATTTCTGACCCAAACACACAAAAATGGAAAAAAAACCATTAGTGGCCCTACTTTCATCCATTATTTCAGACCTCCTTCTCACCATAACCGCCGCCATCTCCCCTCCAGCCGCCAGCCCAACTTGTTCTCCAATCACACACTTCTCCAACTTTCTCACAGTCTCCCACACAGCCGCAACAATCTCACTTTTTTCTAAAAAAAGAAAAAAGCCCGAAGAATCACCTCAACCTAAACACGACCCGCCTACCAAAATACCCCGAAACCTAGATACTTTTAAATTATATTTTAAAATGAATTCTACGACATTCGAGTGGCTAGCGGCTCTTCTGGAGCCGCTGCTCGAGTGTCGTGACCCGGTTGGCTCATCTTTAAATTTAAAGGTTGAGACAAGGATGGGTATTGGTTTGTTTAGGCTCGCCACGGGTTCTGACTATGTTGAGGTTGGTAGAAGGTTTGAGGTGTCAGAACCCGTGGCGAGGTTTTGTGTTAATCAGTTTTGTAGGGTTTTGTGTACTAATTTTAGGTTCTGGGTCGGGTTTCCGACCCAGAATGAGCTTGGCACGGTTAGTGAGTCGTTTGAAGCGTTAACCGGGTTGCCTAATTGTTGTGGAGTTATACAGTTTACAACATTTGACATTTCAAAAAATGGGACAAGTCAACATGTAGCTGCCCAAATTGTGGTTGATGCATCATCAAAGATTTTAAGCATTGTGGCTGGATTTAATGGTAACAAGAGTAACCAATACGTTCTAAAAGCGTCAAGTTTATATAACGATATTGTATCGAATAATCTGTTAAACTCGAAGCCTATAGATATAAATGGTGTGTTTGTACCTCAATACTTAATAGGTGAAAAAGGGTATCCTTTTCTTCAATGGTTAATGGTTCCATTTGATCAACCTGTTGTTGGGAACTCGTGTGAAGAAAACTTTAATTCAGTGCATAATCTAATGATGGGTTTTGGGTATAGGACAGTTGATAGTTTAAAGAAATGGGGCGTTTTGAGTAAGCCAGTCAATGAAGAGATAAAGACTATGGTGGGTTATATTGGTGCTTGTTCGATACTTCATAATGCGTTGCTTATGAGGGAAGATAATTCTTCGTTGTCTGAGAAGTTTGATGAATACAAAAATTCACGATATTGTATGGATGACGGTTTTGGTGATGATTTAGTTGATAAAAAGGCGGTTGAGATTAGAAGTGCATTAGCTACAAGAGCAAGAAAATGTGTATAGTTTTTGGAATAACCAAAATAACAATTCTTTTAGTTGTATTGGGGTAATATACTAATATGAAATCCCAAGGCATTGATGGTGCACCAACTTGAGCTAGCCAGGGCTGCAACACTGGGATCTTGTTCAAGATGGAAAATAAGCAAACGAATCGGGCCTTCAACAGTAAGGGTGTCGTACCAGCTATAGAGATTGCGACAAGAGATTTATGATGGTAGTCAAGAAGACAAACGTTTTTCATGAGAGAAAACCTTGTGTAATGTGTAGGTTAGGAATTGACGCCCCGTTTATATTATTACAATTAAGCTGAACATACGTGTTATAACTTATTTTGATTATATCACCAGTAGCCATGGCCCATGGGGTTGCATCAAAAACCTGACTGCAGGTGCAAAAAAGTTAAGGTTTTCTGCTCATGACGCGCGTATTACTTCAACTATTGATGCATTTGCAAGTTTTGCAGTCTCAAACATGTACTCATTCAGTCATTCTTATGGGTATACTAAACTGAGTAAGTATTTGCTTGTTCGGTTTTAACTAGAAAATTGTTTCCGTTTAATCAAGTAATTGTGAGACATGGCTTCTAATGATCGTATGAATATAATTTGTAAGATGAAAAGTACTAAACAATCATACTCAACACAACATGATTTAAACAAATGCTTGTCTAATATGGTATGATACCAATACCAAAAGATTAAAGATTTGAAGTAATAAATCGAAACCTGCTATCAATGACGTTCCTAACAGCTTTTGATCTTTATCATTCTAAGGGCATGTTTGGCGCGCGAACTTATCAGAGCTTATCATAGGATGAGCTTATTTTTTTTAGAAAAATAAGCTACCATTAAAAATAAGTCTCGTTTGGCTGACATAGCTTGAAGGAGCATGTAAAAAAAATAAGCTACTAAATGAAATGCCAGTTAAACTAACGTTTAGAAAAAAGCTCCAGCAACCCGCTCCAGCTCCTACTAGTGCCAAACATAACCTAAGAATACAACTACAACAACTGGGTAAACATAACTACTAAATACATTTTGAATTGTTTTCCTTTACCTTAATATCAAACTACACGGTTTTTTAACCTTTTTTTTCTTTTCTTTTTTTTTTTTTTTTTGGCTCTTTAAAAGATAAAGGTAACTAGTATATATGTGCATTATGATTCACTCTTTCGTTTAAGGAAATTAACAACTAACCATCTCATTATGTTTAGTTTTATAGTTTTAATAACAACAACATAATCGATAACTTTTAGATTAAAAATCATTAACATACCAAACATTTTTTAGGGATCAATCTCCACATTTCATCTTTATTTAATCTAATGGATGAGATTAATACTAACAATTTAAAAAACCAACTTTCATCTTTTTTTTTTTTTATTTTTTTTTTTTTTTTTTTTTCACAAATATTAATATCTTTCAAACCGTTAATCGTTAAGAGAAAAAAAAAAATACCGTTACGACGAGCATTTAATTATCTTTCTGTAGATAGGCACTTTGATATACTTTCGACAAAATTATTTTTTTTTCGTTTTTTTCACGTTTTTTTTTCGTTACTGAAATTTGCATGAAAAAATCATATGTGATTTAACACTAATATCACATGTAATTTTTTCATGCAAATTTCAATAATGAAAAAAAAAAAAAAACCGAAAAAAGACGAAAAAACGTGAAAAAACGATTTTTTTTTTGTCGATAATATATCAAAGTGTCCGTCTATAGAAAAACAATTAAATGCTCGTCGCGATAATGCAATTATTTTCGCTTAACGATTAATGGTTTAAGAAATATTTAAATTATAAAAAATGGGTGAAATATTAAAATGCTTTTAATCTCAATCATTGATCTCTTTTTAGATAAAGGGTGGAGATGAGTCACCTAAAAAAGTTTAGTATGTAAATTAACTCAACTCTAAGTCTCTAACTTTTATCAAAAGGTATTTTTAAATATACGGGCCTATTGTAAGATAATGAAAATTTGGGCCTATAGCCGAATGCATGCCTATATAAATCGAGCGGCCCATCCAAATCAAGTTCACTTGTAAAACAATTATGCTATAGTCTACAAACTACCATCACCTTAAAAAAAAGCACTCAAAAACACAATTAATAGGCTTCCAATCAATTAACCAAGACTCCAAGAGTGTTGGAGAAACCTGCTGAAACAACCCTTATCTCATTAGCTATTTAATCGTCATTTTACAACGGAAGCTCTGTTAAAAAATTTCAACATCCTGATCGTTATCGTACTTCGCTGGATACTACCATAATAGTCCTCTTGAGTCCATCTTGAATTGAATCCTCTGTTAAATTGATTTACGTCGACATATCTAGAGGCCATTCGAGTAAGGAGTAGACAAGTTATGCAAAAGGTATGTTCGGCAAAAATAATTGTTGCTGTAACTGAAGATGAAGCTGTAGATGAAAATAGTGCAGGAGATTATAAAATAAAATTATTTTAAAAAATTACATGAAGTAGCATTTGATTTTCAAAGTTATCTTTTGTCGATCAAACAAAGTTTATACGGAGTATTTCAATAATGCTGCCAATCATGCTCGAAGAATGGCCGTGAGATTAAATATTTTTCTAGAAGCAAGTGGGCCCCGCCAGCCTTTCACAACATTACAAAAATCTGCAATAATGAAATTAAAGTTAGCAAGAAGTCTTCACTGGGTCCCGCAACAACAATGTGACACCAATCATTAGTCGACAGTCCAATAAATGATAAAAATATTTAAATTTCAAAATTCCAGAGCTGTTTATGAGTCGGGGCCAGACTGCAACAGATAGAAGGCAGGTGGCGCGATACTCGAGCTCATTTAAGGCAAAAGTTAGACAATGGCATGGACTATTACGTAAGTATGTGGTGGCATGATGACTTTAACCTAATTCGGAGGTCGGTAGACTGGTTGGAAGATGGATTTGCACCACGGGCATACTGGATGAGTATGCCAAACACGGGGTTGGTTATTGCTTCACTAATTAACCGACCAGTTGTATCTATATCCCAGCAACAAAGTTATACGTGTTTTCCCCTTTTGTCCGGTCCAGACTTATCACAAGAAATTGGCCCCCTTGTGATTGCCCGTGTGGGGCACGACGAGTGTGCTCACTTCATTTATGTGACGCTGGATGGAAATTCACCACTCCCCACTACTCACCCACAATGGAGGTCGTTCAGAGTTTCCAATGCATCCGCATGAGAAACTTTATATTCCGATCGAAAACGCATGTATACTGAAATTATTGTGAATAGTTGAGCACAAACATAGTAAATGATTACTGATTTGTGTTGTAAATAACTGTTTGTATTCTGACACGTTCAAAACATAGTAAATGATTAAAACTTTATTTAAATTAACAATAACATTACTGATTTATGTTGTAAATTATTATACAAATTCTTTGGCCAGGTGGAACGAAAAAATCCTTTCTTGTGTCGCTGTCGGAGAGGATTGATTATAGAAAGGACATCCCGTACAGACGATACTTATGGTCAACCGTATTATGCATGTCCTTTTTCAGTGGTAAATAATAATACGTTTGCTTAGTTATGTAAATAATTTGTTTGTTAAGAATACATTTCTTATAATTTTCTTAACATGTAACAGCCAGGAACAGAAGACTATGTGTGTGGATACTTTATGTGGAAGGATGCTTTTCAAAACAAGCACTTTAGTCAAGCCTCTTCTTCAACGCAGTGCTCAAACTGTGTAGCTAAAGATAATAAGATTGACAAGCTTGAAACAAGAAACAAGATGTTATTGTCTTAAAACAAGATGTTGGTGACAAGAATAAAGACGCTGGAGGCATCACTGGAATTGTCAAGGAATTCTGAGGATCACGCATGTCAGTCGGGTGCAATGCTCCATGAGCTTTTAGATGAAATAAATTATCTTCATATGTAGTAGGTGTTGTTGTTTTTAAATAATGTGTTAATGTTATTATTTAATTAAATAATAACAATTGTTGTTCTAGTTGTTTAATGTGTTAATATTTAACGTGTTATTATTGTTGTGTTTAATAAAAGAAAAACACATTAGACGAATACAAATAGCATAACAAATAAACACTAAAAACACATTACACAAAAAAAACAAAATAAACAAATACTAAATAATAATAATAAAAAAAAAAAAAAAAAAAAAAGGTACGCCCTCCCTACTAGGGAAGGTTTGCTTTGTATTATAGGGAGGGTTTGTATAACCCCTCCCAATCAGCAACACAAAAAAGAAGGACGGCTCAGGCTAAATACACTCCCGACCATTTCATTTTGCACTCTTGATTGATAGAGTTTGATTGATAGTCAAAATAAATGATAAAAATATTTTCAACATATACATAAGTCTTGGCCATACGTATTTAACAAGGATTTCAACCTGCGCATTGTTACGGAGTGTTTGTATACAGTGTTATTGTACATGTTAAAACTGTAAAATCATAAAATTAAAATAAGGTTTGCTATAGTACGTTTCTCAATTAAGATAAGTCTTGTTGTGTTAACCAAAGTGAAATCACAACCATAACAAATTTAATTGAAAATATTTAAGACAATCAATATAAGTTACATCCTAAACAATCTGAGTCACATAAACACAAAATGTAAAAAATTGTAATCACAACCACAAAGCTATATTGCAGAAAGTTATTAGATACATCATTTAAAACCTAAGATTCAAAAGATCATCGAGACAAACGATGATGATGATGATAATGAGCACTGTGACTGTGATCTAATGGAACTATCTCTGTTAAGAAACCATCCAGAGATGATGATGATGATGAAGCTGATGACGATTATGAGTATGGTGACTATGATCTATAAAAAATACCCTCGTATAAAAGAAAACGTGTTTCATAAAAAATTATAACCTTGATGAAAATAGTCCAATGTCCTTCGATTCAGAATACACCTAACACTATTGCCACCGCTCCCTGCTTCCTTTAATCTCTTACCGAAACCCGTTTTCTTTTTGACAAAGGTATTTTAATTATTGTTATACGACAATCGCCACAACTGTTGTTGTCATCAGCAACATCGTCGTCATCTATTGGCACTGCAAAAACACCAATTAAAAATAGGAAAATGATTGGGAGGCCTAAACATGTGACTAATTATATGCCTAAATAGATGTGGCAATAAGTTATTGATTGGTGGAGAAGCGGGTCCTTATGCTGTAACCAACGGGATGCTGACACATATGTTTAGGCATATAATTAGGCATACTAGTTTGGCATGCCAATCAATGCTTTTAAAAATATCGCCACTGCAAAAGAAAACGAACGCTATATCGGTCACAAAATCGTTATGTCAAAATACATTTTATAAAAAGCCGGCACACAACTTACGAAAGTAGGGCATAAATAGTCATCACAATTACAGTCACAAGTTACCTTTATAAAGACCCTCCCTACCCAACCCTATGCCAAAACCCTCCCTATATTGTACTTGATGTTTTTTTTGTGTTCCGTGTATTTGTACTACATTTTTTTTAGATAACCCTTTTTTTATATACAAAGTTTTTTTTTTTTTTTTTTTTTTTTTTTTTTTTTTAGATAACCCTTTTTTTATATACAAAGTTTCATTTTTTTATATTCAAACTGCTTATCATAATAAACCAACTGCTCAAACTGCTTATTACGCAACCATTATAAGCAACCAACTGCTTTTTTAAGCAGTTTCAATAAGCAACAGTAATAAGCAACCATTATAAGCAACCAATAAGCAACCATTATAAGCAACCAACTGCTTTTTTAAGCAGTTTCAATAAGCAACCATCACCATCACCAAATCTAACAAAACCATACGAAACACAACCACCACCAAGAAGATAAAAAAGATCAACCATCCAAACCCACACACTCTGATAACTCTGCCTGCCACTCCTTTTCAAACAAATCAAGATCTAACAAGAAAACTATAACTGTTTTCAATCAAGATTGTCTAACAAGAAAACTATAACTTTTTTAAGCAGTTTAAATAACAAAACTGTATCTTTTTTCAATAACGTTTTTTTACCAAACCACCACAAAAAAGCAGTTTCATAGAAAAGCATACGATCTATTTTTTACCAAACCACCATAATAAGCAACCAATAAGCAACCATTATAAGCAACCAACTTTTTTACCATCTATTTTTTAGATCTAAAAAAGCATACGATCTAAAAAAATGGTGTTGCCATCTATTTTTTACCATCAAAACTCTTTTTTTTAGATCTAAAACAACAAGATCTAAAAAATCATACGATCCACCATCAATTTTTTTAGATCTAAAAAGATCTAACAATAAAACATCACAGAAACAAAAACCACCATCATCCAACAAGATCTTGAAAAATATATTTTTTTAAAACTGGTTTTCAAGATCTAACAAGAACCATCATCATTAGAAACAAAAACCACCATCATCCCCGACCCTTGTTTTCAAGATCTAACAAGCTCTTGAAAAAAAGATCTAACAAAACTTTCAACAAAAACCACCATCATCACAAATACGATCCAATCACTCACTCACACCACTCGTTTGCAAACAAGATCCAATCACTCACTCACAACTTTCAACAAAAACCACCATCATCAGAAACATCACTAACAAGATCCATTTTGAGAGAGATAGAGAGAGACAGTATCAGTTATGAGAGAGAGAGAGAGAAGGGTGAGTGAGTTATTGAAAGAGAAGGGTGAGTGAGTGATTGAGAGAGAGAGAGAGATAAGAAACGAGTGGTGTGAACTAGTGCAGAGAAAGGAGTGGTAGGCAGAGTTTATCAGAATGTGTGGGTGGGTGGCTCAAAACAAGGGGTGGGGCGAGCGGTTTAGTAGTAACCGGTATAAAAAAAAAAAATTCCTTTTATTTATTTATTTTTTTTATTTATTATTTTTTTTTTAAATTTTAAAGTTGTAAAAATTTTTTTAACAAATTATTATTCTTATTATATATATATTTTTAATAAAGTTGTAACATTAAGTTATTTTAAAAAAAGTTGTAACAAATAAAAGTTTTTTTTTTTCTTTTTAGATCTAAAAATAAAATTTTAGATTATAACGAGAACCGAACCAAGAAAACATCACAAATAATTTTTTTAGATCATAACGAGAACCAAACCATCACATAAGCAGTTTCACCATCACCAAGAAACCATCACCAAAAAATGATAACTATTTTTTTTTAGATCTAAAAATAAATTTTTAGATCATAACGAGAACCAAACCAAGAAAACATCACAAATAAATTTTTTTAGATCATAACGAGAACCAAACCATCACATAAGCAGTTTCACCATCACCAAGAAACCATCACCAAAAAAAGATAACAATTTTTTTTTAAGATCTAAAAATAAAATTTTATATCATAACGAGAACCGAACCAAGAAAACATCACAAATAATTTTTTTTAGATCATAACGAGAACCAAACAATCACATAAGCAGTTTCACCATCACCAAGAAACCATCAGTTTATTTCATCACAAATTTTTTTTAGATCTAAAAACATTACAACGAGTGTTTTCTAACCAAGAAAACACCATAAAACATCACAGATCACAATACAACCACTCGTTTAAGATCTAAAAGAAGAAGTTTTTAGATCTAAAAGAGAGAGAGAGAGAGAGAGAGAGGAGAGAGAGGAGAGAGAGAGAGTTATCAGTGAGAGAGAGAGAGTTGTAAAAGTTAAAAAAAAAAGTTGTAAAAAAGTATTTTGTTAAAAAAAATAAAAGTTGTAAAAGTTAAAAAAATAAAGTATTTTGTTAAAATTAAATTTGCTAAAAGTTGTAAAAGTTAAAAAAAAAAAGTTTTTTGTTAAAAATAATAAAAGTTGTAAAAGTTTAAAAAAGAGTATTTTGTTAAAAATTATAAAAAGTTTTTTTTTTTTTTAATAAATGAAAGTAAAAGTTGTAATTATTTCTTAAAAAAATAAAAGTTGTAAATTTTTTGTAAAAAAAAAATAGTCGTTAGTAGTTATATTTAGTACGGGTGGTCACGGTTTTGTTCGGTTAATTTTTTGCAAAAGTTGTAATGTATTTTCAGGTGTTCATTTCTCCCGAGCAACTAACTGATTGGGTGCAAAATATAGCTCGAAGAATTGGTTTTGTTATTGTTAAAAGAAGAATTAAATCAGAGAAGGGGTATTTGTACGAAATCAATTATGGGTGTTCAAAGGGTGGGAAGTATGAACATGAAGGTTTAGAAGATGAAATTCAACAGCAAACCAGTACCTCTAAAACTGATTGTCCATTCAAATTAGTGGCGAAATATTCTAAAACACAAAAATTTTGGAGGTTACTGACTCAAGCTCAAAAGCTATGGTAGCAATTGATGGATCAAGCTCGTTATGGATGAGACAACTTGTTGTGCTTTCTTAACTACTCAGCATAATGGTTCCATGTTGACATATGAAGACCTTCAAGAGATCAATGATGATGATCTGGAGGAGATGGATATTAAATGGCAAATATCTCTTCTTAGCTTGAGAGCTAGGAAATTCCATCAGAGGACAGGGAAGAAGATTACTATAAACAGCAATGATATTGCTGGTTATGACAAGTCAAAGATTGAATGCTATAATTGCCATAAGATGGGTCATTACTCAAGGGAGTGCAGAAGGCCAAGACAACCAGATAGCAGGAATAAAGGCAATGGAGGCAAGACCAAGGTGGGTAGAGATTACTGACTCAAGCTCAAAAGCTATGGTAGCAATTGATGGATCAGGATTTGATTGGAGCTTTATGGAAGAGGAGGAAGCAGCACCTACTGAGATGGCACTAATGGCTTCTCAGACTCTGAGGTACAAGTTTCTAAATGTTCTAAATCATGTGATGCTTTAAAAGAATTAGAAACTCTTAGGAAACATTATGATGAACAGAGAATAGAGCTAAACCAGACTATTTTTAATTTGGCAAATCATAAGAGAGGTCTAGCTGTTTTAGAAGAGCAAATTGTTCATTATAAGAGTAATGAGTCTAAGTTTACTGATGACATAGGTGTGCTTAAGAGGGATATATTTTTTAGAGATGCTGAAATTAAGTTTTTAAGAGAAGAGTTTGAAAAGCTTAAACAGGATAAAGAAAACATTCAATTAAGTGTTGAGACACTAGAGTATGCATCTAAAGGTGTCAATAAAATAATTGAGTGTCAAATCATCAATAAGGCTAAGTCAGGTCTAGGGTATAACTCTGTTCCACCTCCTTATAGAGGAATACCTACACCTCCAGGTATAGACCTAGAACACACAGGCTTGCCTGAATTTCAACTACCCAAGCTAGAATATGGTTCTCAACCAAAAGAAAATGTAGTAGTTGACAAGCCTGTAGAAGTAAGTGTAAGCTTTGAGAGTGCAAGTGATAAATCACTCTCTGAGGACAAGGTGTCCTCTGGTAGAGATTCAGATGCTCCAACCATAGAGGATTGGACTTCTGATGATGATGAGAATGATCAGGTTGATGTTAAACCTGATGTTGCTAAGGTAGAAGGAACAAGAGTTCCTAAGGTGGTCAAAGTTAATACTGTTAGGCCTAAAACCAATGTTAGACATGTTAGGCAACCAGTAAGATACTGTGAAATGTATAGAGCCACACACAAGCCCAGAGGTAACCAAAGAAATTGGAACAACCTCAAGTCTCACCAACTAGGTGATGAATTTGTCTTTCATAAGAAAGCTTGTTTTAATTGTGGAGAGTTTGACCATCTTGCAGCTTATTGCAACAATAGGGTAACTAGGTATTCAAACAATAGGGTGAACTCAGAAAGGCTTACAACTCACCCTTCCAATGCTAGAATGATACCTAGAGCAGTTCTTTTAAGGTCTAGACCAAGACCAGTTCATACTGCTAGACAAGCAGTTACTACTGGTAGACCATTTAGGACTTTTTACCCAAGACAAGCAGTTCAAAGTGCAAAAACATTTTTCAAATCTGCACCATCAACTGCTAGAAGGCCATTTCATAACCAAGCAGTTGTAAAGAAACAAATTTGGAAACCTAAGGTTGCAATTGCAAACCCAGCAGTTCATACTGCTAGGCAAGCAGTTAATACTGGTAGTTTTAAAAACACTGCTAAGAGAAATATGGGCAATGGTGTTAATGCATCAGCATCATGGATTTGGAGACCAATTCAATCCAATGGTGCACCAACTGTTTTGAAAAGGTTTAATTATATTGATGCAAGAGGAAAACCTAAGTCAGTAATGGCTTGGGTACCATAAGGAAACTAATTTTCTTGTTTATGTGCAATGTTAGTCATATGCTTATAATGTTATAAGACAAGTGCTTTGCACTTTGTTTTCTTGTTTTTGGACTAACAATTGCAGGTTGATTGGAGTTTGTGAATTGAATGCGTTATGTTTTGGATGGTGAGATACTTTGGACTTTCAAGTGTGTGATCTGTGCACACAACAAATGGTTATTGGTTCACCATGTCTAACCCACATCAAGAACCAACTAGTCCAGAGCAAATGGTTTCTGTTAAAGACTTCTCAAATCCGTTTATGGTTGATAGTTTACCAAAAACTATATGGTTATCAACTTACCATATCTAACAGTGAAGAGTTGGCTAGTCCAAAGCAAACGGCTATTGGTAAAGAAACATCAAATCCGTTGATAGCTGGTAGTTTGCTAAAAACTATATGTGGGCAGTATTGTTTTTAAATCAATATTGAGTTTATACTGCTCCTTAAATTTTTTCTTAAAAATTAGTACTGCTAGTGCAAAGTTTGTACTGCTAGTGTAAACTTTGTACTGCTGAACTAGCCGTTGGAACTGTTGTGTCAGTAACAGATTTTTTAACTAGCCGTTGGGTAAAAATCGTTTATTACCATATATATATAGGGTCTGTTTTAGGATAATTATTTTTCTAAATATTTACTCTACATCTTTCAAAAGATAATAATTATCCCTTACGCAAAATTCTCAAACCCTAACAGTAACTCTATAAAACCCCAATTGGCTTTGCAAATCATCAATTAAAACACATACGATCAAATTTCTGTTATTATTTGCATAAATAATCATGGCTTCTTTGGAATTCGTTAAGACTCACAACCAGGTTGCATATTTGGAGAAAACAGAGCAGGGTGATGGACCACTCTTTTATGAGATTGTAGACTTTCTGAATGCATCTCATATAAGGTATGCTTTAACTTGTAACCCTACTCTTTTTGTCTCTCAAATCACACAGTTTTGGCAGACTGCTACTGTCATAACTAGTGAAGATGGAGACATAGAAATTCATTCTAAAGTGGATGGCATATCATTCATTGTTTCTGAATCTTCTATTAGGAGACATCTTAAGTTAGAAGATTCAGATGGTATCAATGACTTGCCAAACACAGAAATCTGGCAAGAAATTGCTAGAATGGGGTATGATACATCCAACCATAAATTGACTTTTCAAAAAGGATGTTTCTCCCCACAATGGAGATTTTTGATACATACCCTCTTGCATTGTTTGAGTCCCAAAAGAACATCATGGGAGCAATTCAGTAGCAATATTGCTATTGCTCTCATATGTTTGTCCAAAAACAGAGTTTTTAATTTTTCAAAATTCATATTTGAGAGTATGGTTAATAATGTGAAAAGTAAAACAAAGTTTCTAATATATCCAAGGTTTGTCCAAACCTTTTTGAACAAGAAAAAGAATGTGCTAAAGAAACATAAAGAAACTTTTCCAACACCTTTCCTTCAACAAAAACTCTTTCAAAACATGGCTATGGCAAGTAGACTTTTCAATGGGGTAGTGATACCTCTTTTTCCTGAGATGCCACTGATTGTTCAGGGTGAAGGGTCAGTCAACCCAACTGAGCCCCAACACATACCCATTAAGGTTCCAGAAGTAACTCATACACCCCCAGTCACCACAACCTATAGGAGAAGAACCATAAAGGAGACTATGGGTCCTCAGCCTAGTCCTCCTACTCCAACCTTTGTAGCAGATGAGGCTATCTTTCATGATAGTATGGGTGGGGCTGACACTACTGCATCTGGATTAGTAGCTGGGCAGGCCAGTGTCAACATACCTAAGACCCCTCCCATGGCAACATCTAATGTGCCAAGTCCTACAAGACTTGTCACAGGAGATGAAATCCCAAGCCACATGGAGCAAATGGGTGGTTCAGGAGTACATCCTAGTCAAACTAGGGTAGAAACTGAGTCCATGCCCCTTGATTCACATCTCCGAGCAGGTAACACAGCTAGAAGTGATGAGGGCAGTATTAAACTAAAGGAATTGATGGTTCTCTGTACACAATTGTCAAACAAGGTGGTGTCCCTGGAAGAAGAGCTTACTAGTCACAAAAGGAACTTTGCTAAGGTCTACACCAAACTGACCACAAGAGTAAAGAAGTTAGAAACTAAAGTCAAGAGGTTCAAGGGTAAAAGTTCTAAGATGGTTCTAACTACTAGTTCCTCTGATTCTGGTTCAGATGATGGTGATGATTCTCCCAAACAGGGGAGGAAATCAAGGAAAACAGGATCTCAAACTCAGGGGAGGACTTTGGATTTTGAAGAACAAGGTACTGCTGGTGGTGAGCAAGAACAAAGTGATGAACAAAGTGGTACTGATCAGAAACAAGAAGGTACTGCTGGAGTTGAAGGAGCAGTACAAACTGCTAAGGTAGCAGTTCAAACTGCTAAGGATAAAGGAAAAGGGATTCTGGTTGAAGAAGATGAGCCACAGACTAAGAAGATCAAGCCTAAAACTCAAATGCAGATTGACTATGATGCAGAAGTGGCAAGGAAAATCCAAGTGGATGATGTGGCAAGCTTTATGGAAGCTTAGAGGATTGAAAAAGAAAGAATGGAAACAGATGCTATTATTGCACAAGAATCACTTGAAGAGCAGATACAACATCAGATTAATACTGATCCAGTTGTGAGACAAAGAGCCTTAGAGTTGATTGTAGATGAGAGTCTAAGTATTCAAGCAAGATCAGCAATACTTGCAGATTTCATTTACTCTAGGAATGAAGAAGTAGCTTTGGATGACATTGTGGAAAATATTAGATCTAGTCAGAAGAGAAAAAGAAAACCAACAAGAGCTCAGATTATAGGTGGGATGAAGATGTATCTAAGAAATCAAGCAGGTTGGAAGGCATATCAGTTGAATGGAAAGTCTAATGAAGAAATTGAGTTTCTGAATTACAAGGCATTCAGAAGAGCTCATATGAAATTTCCTGAAGACTCAGAGAGAAGACTTTCAAAAAGAATTAAGGCTGCTGAGAAAGAACCAACTGAGAAAGAAGAAGCACAAGCAGAAAAGGTGGAATTATCACAAGAGCAGATGAGTAAAATGTTAGTCACAGTTCCAGAAATTCTTCATGTTGACCCTCTTCAGCAAGACATCCTATAATGGATTGGGAGATCTACAAAGATAAATTTGGAAAAGCTTGGAAGATTACAAGAGTTGGTGGAGAGACAACAGTGTTCAAGAATTTTGGAAATTTGCTAAGAATCTGTGATAGAGAAGATTTGGATACTCTGTGGAAGTTAGTACAAGAAAATATCAAGACAAAGAAGAAGACAGATGTGAAAGAGCAAGAACTATGGGTTGAATTCAAGAGACTATATGAGCCAGATCCTACTGATGTGTATTGGAATTTTCCTTATTATGATCTGACTACTTCATGGGAGTTTTATAGTTCAAGCAATGTGCATCATTTGTCAACACAGAGTGGAGTAGATATCTTCATGTTAGCTGAATTAGAATATCCTTTGAGTTATGAAGTGTTAGCTGTGATGGTTTCTTTGAAACTCAGATGTGAAGAACACTCAGAGGTGGTTAAAGACTTGATACAAAGGATATTTGATCAGTATGAAAGGATGAGGAAGAATAGAGGATGAAGTATTTGGAAGAATCCTCCCATCATCAGTATTGAAGTTTAATTCGAAGAAACTTAGTGATTTGGAGAGAAATCATAAGTTTAAGGGAGGATTGTTGGGAATTAAACCAATAGTTAGTACTGCTAGGCTTGTAGTTTCAACTGGTGGAAGATAACACAAGCAATACTAACTGCCAGTACAAATACTTTGTACTGCTTATATGCTGATTACGTGTAATAGGATAATTATAGAAAAGATTTTGTGAATATCTTATGTAATTAGAGTTATAGTTATCTTGTAAAGGAATCCTTGTTCTATAAAAGGAGATCCTAGTTTAGGTTAAACATATCTTAGTCGTACGAATAGATTCAAGGTTGTAAACCCTAGTGATAGGAGATAACTCGTATTATTCATTGATAATATTGAATCTTTGGTGTTAAACAATTGTCTTCATTGTTCATACAAATACACTGTTCCATTCATATACAATACATACAATATCTTCTAAGTATTAACTAGTAAATTCCGTGTGCTAGTTAGTATTACTCAAAGTATCTCTAACACAAGGAGTGTGTTTAGATCCGGTCAGCTTAAAAATCAAATTTTTTGATGTTGGGATTTCGTTTCATGTGTTCTAAAAATACGCATTTAAAAGTTTGCTAAATGTGCTCAAAAGTGTTTGCGAAAAAACCACCCAAACCACTCCAACCGATCGGTCACCACCCGTAACCGATTCGGTTGGAGGCTTTTGAACCTTTTTTTTTTTTTTTTTTTTTTTTTTTTTTTTTTCGAGTTTGTGTTTTTCTTGTTTTGTGAGTTTTATGTTTTATATGTTATGTGATCTCTTGCATGTCACTGTGTTATTTGTTCGTGTTCTTCTTGTTAATTTAGTACGTTGTGAATAAATAAGTACTTGTTTTAAAAACAAAAATGTTTTGAACTTTGTGGGTATGTTCACTGGAAACCCTCACGAGACTTCACTCGTCCGCTCGGGCCACCGAGGGGTTTAAAAGGCTTGTTGCATACGCTAAATGCAACCGTGATGCCTACGAAAGTGAGTTTTAGAATTTTGCGCGTTTTTTGTAGTTTAGTTTATTTTTGCAGATTTAATAAGCTCTTGAAGATTAGATTATTGGTGATATTATACTTGGTGTGGAGATGTTTTGTTGAATGAGAAATTGATTGATCTCATAAGCTTATGCTAGCATTTGCTTAGCACCTTATCATATGGAGTTCGATCGCGATTTCTTGGCCCGGGAAGTTTCGTTTCTCTTGGACTATTTATTTATTTATTTTCCCAATTTTACATGCTTTGAAATTAATTTTCGTTACATTTTGGACAATGCTTAACTTAAGTGTGGGGGGAAGTAAATAGAAAAAACGAAACTACTTTTCAAATTTATAATTTTTGGGGCCAATTTAAAATTCTGTATACTTGTTTTCCCTTGTGATCTAATTGTTTTCACGCTTTTAGGATAGTATATTAGAATAACTGGATCAATCCACTGGTGAAATCTGTAATTTTGAAAAAATTGAGATGTGTCCCGATTAATATTGCAATCCATTCTGGGATCGATAACATTTGCTAGCACATATTATAGCCCTTTCCACTAATATGTGAGGATTTGAGCCTGTTTCGTATATAGCATACATCTTTTATGCTTGGATCTTTTGCTATGAGTGTGCCGGTGATTTTATTTATTCTAGAACTTGTACTTGTAAATCATTATCAGACCGCAGTAAGATCACATTCGTGTGATATAAGTGTATTCGTGTGATAAAGAGGCATCCTTAGGAATAACACCAAATGGCCATCCGTTTACAAAATAATTTTTGCTAACCACATCGGTTAGTTAACCACCCATATGGACCCATTTGTTAGCGCTCATCTTTAGCGCTAGATACCCTCCGAACCAATCCTTTTCATTTGTGTTACATCCAGAAAAATACAAAAATATTTTACACTTTAAACCTTAGCATAACCCTTAGTCGAAGTCTAAATGGTGGTTGCTAGTTGCTTGGAATGTTGGATTATTTTTGATGATTGATAGTTAGCCACACTTTGCCAGTTGTGTGTGCCATTCCGACAAAGATGAAGGTGCGCAACTTCGTGTTTTGTATTTTTTGTGGTGTATGCTTATACGAAGTGTGGGGGAGATGTTATGTATGAAAGGAGAATGAATGAAAAAAGAAAAAAAATGTAAAAAAAAAAAAAAGAAAAGAAAAAAAAATGAAAATAAGTCATCGCAACTATAAGGTGACAATTATAGCCAATGTGCTATATATGAAGATGAAGAAAGAAAGTTATGTGATATGTTGTTAGCCAATGTGCTAAATATGAGGAATATTATTATGGCGAATCGATGTATCGATATGGGAAAGTTCAAAGAAGAGGAAGTTGTTAACTATAATCATTTACGGGTTTGCGGTTTGTTCGGTAACTAGCAACAATGGGACTTAGACTTGACTTTATTTTTCTTTTAAAACCAATTTCATAAATACTCCCATGCCTTATCCCTACCCTTACCAAATTACTTTATTCGTTGTTAGCTTTCGAGCATCCGGATATAGTGATGGCTTTGTGAAAATATGTAGTGCATTAATATTTTAGTGACCATCCGGTTTTTGAGTGATCGAATGACGCGCCAGCGATCTAGTGTGTATTTTGGTGACCATCCGTTATGTGAATAGCGCGCCAGCAATCCAAGATATGCCCTAGTGACTATCTGCTGTTCGAGTAAATCAAGAATTCGCGCTAGCGATCTAATATGTTCTTGTATGAGATATTTAAACATAAGCCTGGTACAACCTCGAAGCCTGTACATTACAACCCGAATAAAAGACCTCTTTAGATGTTTACACTTGGTGCTTACGCCACGTCGGAGGAGTTTTGTTTCTTGTACAAGCCTATGGTAATAAACGGACCATGACTGAGCAATGAGTGTGATTTCTCTTATATATACTCCACTACCTAAATAAATGAGTGATTGAGTGAATTATACTTCGTTTCTTTTTCGTGAGGTGTTTAGAAATGTTACTCAAGCAAGAAAATCTATGGGTATTGTCATATATCTCGGTTTTTCACCATAACGCTTAAAAGTGATGAATCGTATCTTGTATCTTGTACTTGTAATTGGTAGATTTGCATCATAATTTTTATAATCATTTTTCATGCATCATGTGGGATCTATTTTTCTTAATATTTGCTTGAGGGCAAGCAAACCCTTAAGTGTAGGGGAGTTTGCGCTCATTTTCTCTTTTATTAAAAAAAAAAAAAAAAAAAAAAAAATCAAAAACATTTTTCGATATTTCAAAAAAAAAAAAAAATCAAAATTTTTAATTTTCTTTTCGTTTTGTCATTTAGGTATGAATTTCGATTTTTCTTTTTCTAGATTTGCTTGAGGACAAGCAAAGTTCAAGTGTGGGGGAATTTGATAACGCTCAAATTGTACATGTTTTTAGGAGCATTATCGTGGATTTTATGCATATATATTGATCACTTTTATGAACTTATGGTATTTAATGAAGTATAATTTCTATTTTAGGTTCATGGAAGCTCACGACAAAGAAAACCAAGAAAAAGACGAAGAAACGATCAATAAACGAAGATTTATGCATATACGAAGAATTCCCGACAAAAGCGAGTCTCTTGGAGTATATTCGAGAAGATAAAGTCATAAAGTTGTCACTCCAAAGACTCAAAAATAAAGCACAAGAGGGGAAAACGAGAAAAGAAATGAAGAAAAGAAGCTAAAACGAAGAAATAATGGAAGACTCGTTGTTCCCGACACACCTTCACCATATTGGCCATAAGTTGAGCATACAAACTCAGATTTAGATGATTCAAGCGGCCACGGAAAGCTAAGAGAAAGATATACAACTTTCATGTTTAGCATTTTCTGCCAAAATGCCCCAATTGATCGGATGGAGCCAACTTGTCAGCAAAACTCATCCATCCGATCGGCATGGCCCCGCATCCGATCGGTTTAGACCAATCTGACCTCTCCAAGTCATTTTTAATGCTTATTTAAGTATCATTAAGCCACAAGTCCGATCATGTCTCCCTAATAACTCAATTCCCTGTCATTTTTATGACACTTTGAGGACAAGTTACTTCTCAAGCTTAAATACAACCCTTTGACCATTTGTGTGGGGGGAAATCGAAGAAACTCATATACAACTCTCATATATCTCTCTTAACCAACCTTTCTCACCACCCCTCACCCTTTTCCAGAGGTGTTGGGGGGTTGGTTTAACCCTCATCTCAGTTTGCAAGGCTAGGACAAAGAAGAACCAATCAAACAATCCATACATCTCCATCAATCCTTGCTACCAAACACCCTCATCTCTTGTTATATTTTGTTAGTTGAGATTTCCAGAAGTTATGGGTTGTAATAGAAGTCTTTGGCTTGGTAATTGGCTGTGGAACATTGGAGGATTCATGTGTGAATCCTAGGACTTTGTATTTCATCTTATGAACTTTGGTATCTTCTCTTTTAATATAAAGCATGTTTGGTTCTATGATTGTGTTGATGATGTGATTATTCTTATGTGCTTTGTCTTGTGAATGATGTCTTAATACTTGTTTGGATATTATGATAACTTGTGATAAAGGGATGTTTGGATATTTGTAGTGTTTGTTTGGAATATGATGATAACATCATATTTGGTTAAATTGGAACTTGTATTGTTTATTGTTTTGATTAATCATTGTTGAGTCTATAGTCGAAAGGATTCTCAATAGTGGTTGATTTCAATTCATTAGTCGACGAATGTTTTGGTCTTGTACATTGTGACGATTGTATGAGAAACTTAATAAACATAACAAGTGAAAGTTTAATTTAGATTAAGGGTCGAAAGGCATCTTTTGAATATGTGTTCTAATCATTTTTCAAGTAAATAGAACTTCACGAATTAATAACATCAAAGTCTAAAGTTCGAAAGGATTCTTTCTTGTTATAAGCATAAGGCTCATGACATGACCATTTGATTGAGGCTTATACATATTTGATTTATAAAACACTAAATTATTATTGGTTCTAAAGGTCGTAAGGATTACTTATGATAATATGTTTTCCAAACTAACCATCCTAGTATCCATGTGATCATTTGTCCAAACATGTATGTTCTTTGTGTGATTGTTCTTATATTGCTTTTCTTGTTGGTTTGATCCGTGACAATCATAACCATCAACTTGTTACTTGCTTAAACAAACAAACGACACTTGAGTGCAACCAAGTCTCTTGGGAAGACCTTGACTTACCAACCCCAATACTACATATGACTAGGGTATACTTGTCCAAATGTGTTACTAGTTAATAGGTAATTCTTGTTTATAAATTTAAAGCTTCGATGGAGCGCATCACACGTTCAAAACATAGTAAATGATTAAAACTTTATTTAAACTAACAATAACATTACCGATTTATGTTGTAAATTATTATACAAATTCTTTGCCAGGTGGAACGAAAAAATCCTTTCTTGTGTCGCTGTCGGAGATGATTGATTATAGAAAGGACATCCTGTACAGACGCTACTTATGGTCAACCGTATTATGCATGTGCTTTTTCAGTGGTAAATAATCATACGTTTGCTTAGTTATGTAAATAATTTGTTTGTTAAGAATACATTTCTTATAATTTTCTTAACATGTAACAGTCAGGAACAGAAGACTATGGGTGTGGATACTTTATGTGGAAGGATGCTTTTCAAAACAAGCACTTTAGTCAAGCCTCTTCTTCAACGCAGTGCTCAAACTGCGTAGCTAAAGATAATAAGATTGACAAGCTTGAAACAAGAAACAAGATGTTATTGTCTCAAAACAAGATGTTGATGACAAGAATAAAGACGCTGGAGGCATCACTGGAATTGGCAAGGAATCCTGAGGATCACGCATGTCAGTCGGGTGCAATGCTCCATGAGCTTTTAGATGAAATAAATAATCTTCATGTGTAGTAGGTGTTGTT
Source organism: Artemisia tridentata subsp. tridentata (assembly GCA_021014915.2). Taxonomy (NCBI): domain Eukaryota; kingdom Viridiplantae; phylum Streptophyta; class Magnoliopsida; order Asterales; family Asteraceae; genus Artemisia; species Artemisia tridentata. The sequence goes on from CP139507.1 coordinate 451,177,494, forward strand.
ATTTTTAAATAATGTGTTAATATTGTTGTTTAATTAAATAATAACAATTGTTGTTGTAGTTGTTTAATGTGTTAATATTTAACGTGTTATTGTTGTTGTGTTTAATAAAATAAAGACACATTAGACGAAGACAAATAACATAACATAAAAACATAACAAATAAACACTAAAAAAACATTACACAAAAAAAAAAAAAAAAAAAAAAAAAAATAAAAAAAAAAAAAAAACAAAAGGTACACCCTCCCTACTAGGGAAGGTTTGCTTTGTATTATAGGGAGGGTTTGTATAACCCCTCCCAATCAGCAACACAAAAAAGAAGGACGGCTCAGGCTAAATACACTCCCGACCATTTCATTTTGCACTCTTGATTGATAGAGTTTGATTGATAGTCAAAATAAATGATAAAAATATTTTCAACATATACATAAGTCTTGGCCATACGTATTTGACAAGGATTTCAACCTACGAATTGTTACGGAGTGTTTGTATACAGTGTTATTGTACATGTTAAAACTGTAAAATCGTAAAATTAAAATAAGGTTTGCTATAGTACGTTTCTCAATTAAGATAAGTCCTGTTGTGTTAACCAAAGTGAAATCACAACCATAACAAATTTAATTGAAAATATTTAAGACAATCAATATAAGTTACATCCTAAACAATCTGAGTCACATAAACACAAAATGTAAAAAATTGTAATCACAACCACAAAGCTATATTGCAGAAAGTTATTAGATACATCATTTAAAACCTAAGATTCAAAAGATCATCGAGACAAACGATGATGATGATGATAATGATGGTGATGGTGATGATGATAATGAGCACTGTGACTGTGATCTAATGGAACTATCTCTGTCAAGAAACCATCCAGAGATGATGAAGCTGACGACGATTATGAGTATGGTGACTATGATCTATAAAAAATACCCTCGTATAAAAGAAAACGTGTTTCATAAAAAATTATAACCTTGATGAAAATAGTCCAATGTCCTTCGATTCAGAATACACCTAACACTATTGCCACCGCTCCCTGCTTCCTTTAATCTCTTACTGAAACCCGTTTTCTTTTTAACAAAGGTATTTTAATTATTGTTATACGACAATCGCCACAACCGTTCTTGTCATCAGCAACATCGTCGTCATCTATTGGCACTGTAAAAACACCAATTAAAAATAGAAAAATGATTGGGAAGCCTAAAAATGTGACTAATTATATGCCTAAATAGATGTGGCAATAAGTTATTGATTGGTGGAGAAGCGGGTCCTTATGTTTAGGCCTGTAACCAATGGGATGCTGACACATATGTTTAGGCATATAATTAGGCATACTAGTTAGGCATGCCAATCAATGCTTTTAAAAATATCGCCACTGCAAAAGAAAACAGACGCTATATCGGTCACAAAATCGTTATGTCAAAATACATTTTATAAAAAGCCGGAACACAACTTATGAAAGTAGGGCATAAATAGTCATCACAATTACAATCACAAGTCACCTTTATGATAAGCGTAGTTTCAAACATGAGGCCACACCACAAGAGATATCAAGCACACACATGCGCAACTGTTTGTCAGAATTTTAGCGTTCCTAAACCTAAACATGTTCGGCTGACTTCAACTTAAAGCAGTTCTTTATTCTACAAATTTGTGTTTCAAAATTCAAAACCATAACAAATAAGCCAATAAGCATGTCAACAACATTATCAGCAATCTTAACATACAAACATCACAAATCTGACAAATTTCTAGCAACCTATATTAGCTTTTAAAAAAAGAGAATGTTTTTGGATATTTTTCACCATCACCTATTCTGGCAGCAGTCAATTTGCAGGCAAAACGACAATTTCCCAACAACTGGAAACCACAATGCATCAAAAACCGTAGTGAATAGGTAAATAGACATCACAAACATAATCGTAAACCACAAACGATTAGAAACGCATAAAATCTAATCTAAATCAGCAAAGGCAAAATTTTCAACAGCCTTAAGCAGCAAAGCGACTAACATTTTATATGACATGCACTATAGAATTACTATGAGGTATCTGTTGTGACTTAGCGTTGTGGCTAGGATGCGATATAATATAAGATGTAAAAACACTACCATATGAATAACCTAAAACACAATCACAAAGAAACATGTGACATTCAACCTTTTCTTTTGTTTGAGAATCCCTAATAAGGTATATTTTTTGTGGCAATCGCCAGTTCTAATTTTTTCTATCTGAAAACCAATTGTAATCCTTACGAAAACTTTGCCCTCGAAAAACACACGGACCGTCTACCAATCACAACCTAACAACAAAGAAACCTTTGGCCTTCAATTTTTTTGCATAAAAGCTTTATAAGCCATTTTTTCAACAAACATTTGAGCTAACATGACTTGCAGTCCCGTATTTTACACATTCGAGTTTCAAATTTCAAAACCTAAGTGAATAAGTAAATAAGCCTGTCCCCAACATAATCAGCAGTTGCAACTTACAAAAGTAACAAATCCATCAAATTTTGAGCAAACTCGATTAACTTTCAAAAAAAGAAACCGTGTCAGCTATGAACCATTCTCCTATCATGGTGAAAACCACAATTCATTAAAAACCGCATTGAATAGGTAAATAGACATAAAACGAACCCTAACCGTAACCTAAAAAAGTTCAGAAACTTGAAGTTCCTTCTTCCGAATACTTCAGCATTGATCTTTGAGACTAGATGCATTGATCTTTGGAGCTCTGAACTTCTTGTGTTGTAATGATCTAGTTAGGTTATTACTCCCTCCTAACTAGTGAGCCTTTTTTCTTTACTATGCTGCCTCTCAACCTGGCAACCCTTCAATTCAATCTCTTTAGTCTTCAAACACGCAACACAAAAAGTAGACTATAGACTGTAACACCAAGGTTGTTCGTTCGGGGAGCATCGTATCAACATAACTCACATAGAATGCATCCAAGTTAGTAAATAAGCCCCGATGTACACTTATCTTAAGCACAGTTCCCTCAAACAACCTATAATACCCCATAATTTTCTAGACGTATTTCTATACGAGATTATACCTCTTTTTCATATATGAACTTTTCTGAACTCATTTGGTTTAAAAATGTGAAGTTATCTCGCGAAACATGGAAACCATGCACAACGCGTACTTGCACAACTGACGATTTGATTTGATTATTTTATTATTTGGGAGAAAATAGGCATATGAATAGTCGTTTTGATTGGAAAAATTATTCTGAGCGCGATGGCAAAATTCCCGTGTCCTGAATCTACCAACTGCTAACCTAAACGAGCCTCGATTCACTAAATTCCAAAAGTTAGCAACAATTACAAAAATGGAACCTGTGTTAATTTTACGACACCCACCCTCGTTTTTTGGTCTGTACAAGTTTGACCCCTCCTGGGGTATATAAGTCAGTTTAGGGTTTCCTTCTCTCACATATATACTTATCTTGCCGGATTTTTATTTTTCGGCGCCGCATCAAATTCTGGCCAACTTTCCGGCCACCCACCTTCACTTACCGACATATAGATCTCGAGCCCTACGTCATTTCTGGAGAGTTTCGCGTCACGAGGAGATCGTTTTGGGTCATTTTTGGAGCACCACCGCCACTCACCGCTGTCATCTCAGCCTCCACCACTTCCTGCCGCCGTCGCCATCCTAAAAGACAAGAAGAGATCGTGTATTTTCGGATTAAATCATGGTCTCAACTAGGGTTTTGATTTGGATTCGTGTGGGTTTTGTGGTTACTCCTTTCGTCTCCTACGTCTCACGTCTCCCTCTCGTTCTTGATGTGGTAGCCGTAAAACCCGTTTACTTATTTATTATTTTTATTTTAAACCGATTATATATGTGGCTGCGTTATGTTTTCGTGGATATAAAAATAAGGTTTAAAACATTTTTGAAAATCTTTTGTGTGACTAAAATGGATTAAAAACATTTTAATGTTAGTTAGTAAATAGTATCGTGTGGTAAAGATCTTTGCAAATGATACTTGTGATATATTGGTGGTTGAACCGTATAGGGTTCAGATTTGGATTTGTGGGTTCTTTGGTTCGATATTATTTTTGTTATGGGTTAGTCACAGTTTGGTTAAGGTTTGTTAAATTTCGATTTGTCCTATGGATGAGTACAAGTTATTGTTGATTCATCTTGCGTTTGATGACGCGGTTCACACACCAAGGGGTATGTTTGCTTGGTTTAGCTTTCGGTCAAGAATGTAACCCACGTAGGGTGTTTATGTGTGCTTGTCGTTCAGTTAATGAGAAGGCCACAAGGGTGGTCTTGTGTTTTGTTGGTCTCGGTTAGTAATAGAAATAACAAAAGAATGTTGAAAACTTGCTTTGGTAAATGCATTTTGTGTTGTGACTGAGTTTGTGTTTTGTCATTTGAGGTCCTGGTCAGTTACAAGAAAACGAGGTCAACAAAGGGGTGTTTGAAAGTTGTTTGGCTATTTTACTTTGTGATTACATTAGAGTTACAGAGATCTGTATTAAGGTGCGTTTGTTTTGTTTAAGCTAATAAGGGTGCGTCTTGTATAATTAGTATTGGGCTTAACAACCCATTTTGCTAGGGTGCGTTTGGTATTTTGATCGGGCCGTAGCCCAATGTGGTCATGGCGTGTTTGGTTGATACCATGGGCCTAAGCCCATGTGATTAAAAAGGGTGTGTGTAATGGTTATTTAAAAGTGTATTTGGTGTCAAAATATTTAGTGGGTACTACAATTTGTTTCGTCAAAAATATATCTAACTCGTGATACGAAAATTGTGTAACTTGGTGAATGTTGGTACGTTTCGGTTATTCTTGGATTGCTACTTTGGGATTAATATTGGGTTTTGGACTTGGATAATGCCTAACAGACTAATACATTGGATTATGATTTGGCAAATATTGAACTTTACTGATATTTAACGAATTGTGTATTATAACTTGGACATTGGACATCGTGGACTTATTGAATTGAAACAAATACAATATATTAGACTCGTGACAAATTTAATATATTTGATTCGCAACAAATATATAATAAGTAAATAATGTCTAATGATAAATGAATACTCCTTATTACATATCTATTAACTTGTTTTGAGGAAATTAATTTATTTAAGTCACGACAACTTGGGAATGTTGTATAAACGGACGCGTATGCCGAAATTTATAAAACATTCCAAACCAATGTCTTTATTTTTAATGTCTTTTATTATGAAACCTAAAAGACTTTTCTAAGCTATTTGGGATTATGGGAAAAATACCGAAACTTACTAATTGACATATTTCATTTACATAGTTACTTGTCGTCATTTTCTGGATTTTAGTTGTTGGTTTGAGTTGGCGTCAGTATTTCTCGACTATGTCGATGTTTTTTCCTTTTTGGCGTGAGTTGTATTTTGGGTCTATGTTTTCCTTCCACCCCACGAAACATTGATATTGAACTTTTTACAAGTATTGATTTTGAGTAATCCACGAAAACTAAGACACGTTGTCCTTTGTTAACGTAGTTATTGTACAAGACGTATTTTGTGATAACTGTATACATATTAGGTTGTGCCGATCTCGTACCGTTGTGCTTGTACCTCCGTGTACCGTTGTGCCTATCTCCTGGATATCGTTGTGATTAGCGCTAGATGCCAGTTGTGTCAGTCGTGATCTTTACATTGTTGTGGCTAAGGTGAGTTCATGGCCCCTACTTTTACTGGTTTTATAACTGTTTTGGGGGAGAATACATGCTCGTTTTTAACAAAACTCAACGCTTGTTCAGTGGGATACGTGAATTGTTTACTCAAAACTTGACTGTTTGGTTGCAATATTTGATTTGGTTATTTGAATGCGTTAAGTGATTATTTGTTGCTTATGTGATTATTTCCTCACGGACCTGATATGTTTTGGGGTAAGATATATGCGAAACCTATTTGTTGATTAGACCTGAAATTGTGTTTGTGGTTATGAAACTGTTATGCGAGCTGGCTAAGGTTATTTGTTGTATGAGCTGCATCTGTGCGGGATTATTGTTATATGAGCTGCATCTGTGCGAGATTATTATTGTATGAGCTGCATCTGTGCGGGTATTACTATAGGTGCACCTATAGCGGATTATTGTTATGAGATGAGACACTCCTTGAGTGCGGCTCATGCCTTGGTATATGTGACTTAGCCAGCGTAACAGATAAATTTTCTGACACTACATGAATGTAGTATCTGTATGATTGATTATGGTTCGAGTTGTTTGATTATGGTTTTGTTTGCGGATTTTGTTTTGGGAATTATGAATTTGGCAGTGTGAGCCTACATTATATTTGATCTGTTGGGAATGACTGTTTGAACTTGAAAACCTTGTGGTTCAACTACACTGTTTTAAACTAAAACCTATGAACTCACCAACCTCGTGTTGACACTTTGAGCGTGTATTCTCAGGTTTAAGGCGATAGCTTACTTCTGGAGGCACTTGGTAAGGGGCATGGTCACAGACGACTCTGATAAATAATTGGGACCGCTTTATTTATTTATGGGCCTTACTTCCGCACTATTTTTGAAGAATGTAAATTTAATACTGTTATTGATTATGAAATTTATGATAAACGGTTGAGGTAAAACCGTTTAGTGTACCTTGTGTTGTGATACCAATTGAGTAGCACCCCAGTGACATGTATGCTTCCGCTGGACCCGATTTAGGGGGGAGGGGTGTTACAGATTGGTATCAGAGCCTAGGTTATAGAGAATTGGGTATATTTTTAAAACTTAGACTATAACCACTTTTGCGAAAACTTAACTCTATGACCGCCAGGTGCCTGCCTGCCAAGCCGAAGCCTCATTGATGATTTTGTTTGATGGTATATGTGATTAAACGTTTGATGGTATATGTGACGAGATAATTGATGATATATTTGTTGAGATGTGTGCCTGACTATTGGATAATGTATATCCGCCTGTTTTAGTTGTTCACTATAAGCATTTCCATATGCATATGCACGCACCGAACCTATTACTAGTATAACTAGGCTGAGTATTTCAAAATTCATTGAACCTCGGGTGAATATAGACTGATCACCTATATTCAACCAGGGACAGTGGGACATAGCCTGATCACCTATGTCCGACTCAGAGGTGAATTTTGCGATACTGGGAGTAGTTATAATGGAATTATGTTCGGGTTGGTTTTTGATTTTGGAAATGGTAAAGTTTTGCGTGTGTACACGGACATTGAATATTACTTCCACACACACGACACACTAACATCACAACACCTCATGAACCGTAATACTCCTGGCACCGCTATACTTCTCCGTTTATATGGAATTCCTGCTTGTCTCCGTCTACCGTAGTTTGCACTGGGACGGGCTAGACCCGATTGGCACTGTTTGAATCCGAGTTGCTTATTTGTAACTCCTTGAGATTGTAATAAGCCCATTTGAGCCTATTGGAGTGTTCGAATTTGATTTTGGCTATGTTTAAATTTGGATCGTTTGATTTTGTGATTGTGGACCTCATTCCGGATTTGGATTTGTTATTCGGCCTTGTTTTATTGTGGTCTTGTTACAGTCACCTCTACCCTAAGCCTTGTGCTCAATCGATGTTGTTCAATCGAAGTTGTTCAATCAATGTTGTACCTTCCGCTTTAAGTACTATGTACATTACTGATTCAACCGACTGATTGCTAGTAGCAATCAACATCCTCCCTCAGAGTTGTACTCTGAACTCGCTAAACTCTCCATTTGGCAAAGATTCCACGCCCAACAGAAATCTTAAGACCTTAAGGAGTAACCTGAACCGCGTTCCTTGGGACAATCACCTAATTCTTCTCTCGCCCCTCGGGAAAACCAGTTATCTTTGCTACCCTCTTATAGGATAATAAACTGTTTTGCCATTAATTTACAAACTGCCTTTGATTTTTCTACCGACAATTTTACGGTCATCCTACAAAATGTTTTACTGTTATTTCACGAAAATCAAAATTTTGATCTTACTACCATTTTATAGAGGTAGCAATTTGTGTCCAAAGTGAAAAATAATGGGCTAATTTTGGCTACTTTGTAAAAGATTTGGGCACATTTAGCCCCCTCATTTTTTTAAAATGGGCACATTTAGCCCATTGAAGAGTTAAATGGGCACAACGGGCACATATTTTCTCTCAATTAGAGAACATTATAATCGTTTTTGAAGAAAAACTTATATATATAATATATTTAAATTTTTAAATATAAATCGGGTATTACGTTTAAGGAATTTATTACGTCATTTTCGGTCTTCTATAAAGCGATTTGTATAACATGTGCCCGTTTAGCCCGTGCCCGTTTAAGCCCGTGCCCATTCTAGCCCGTGCCCGTTCTAGCCCGTGCACGTTCTAGCCCGTGCCCGTTCTAGCCCGTGCCCGCCCGGCCCGCCCGTTTTGCCACCTCTACCATTTTATAAAGGGCGAACTATTTTCCTGTTACCCCGTAAACTGTTCTACAAATCGTTTAGCAAATAAAACGTTTTGCTGCCTTGCTACGATGTTATGAATCAAACTAAAAATCAATATTTTGACTTTGCTACAATTTTATAAACGATGAATTGTTTTCCTATTATCCTATAAGCCGTTTCACAAATCATTTTGTAAGTCGATTTGCTGTTTTTGCTACTATATCAGAAGTTAGACCTCAGGAGCGAATCCCGCACCTCTACCTAAGTAATCGAGTGTGGCAATGGTTGGAATAGACACCTCCCGTTGGCCAAATCCTCTTATAATAATACCTACGACTCCAGTATTTCAACGGCACCATACGAGGCACCATATAGTCGCAAGTGCCGATATCCGTCTTGATGGGTAGAAGTTGGGGATACCCAACTTACTGACCCTGAACTTGATCATGAGACTACCGAGAAGATCGTTCAGATCAGAACCGAGTTGCAAGCTACTCACGAATCGTTAGAAGAGTATACTGACAAACAACGTAAACCTCTTGAATTTAAAGTTAGATTATGCTTAAAGTCTCACCATGAGAAGGTGTGATACGTTTAGTAAACGTGGAAAGCTTAATCCTCACTATATTGGTCTTTTCAAAATCCTTGCCAGAGTTGGACTGGTATCTCACACACTCGAGCTACCGTCAGGACTCAGCAGTGTTCGCAACATTTTTATGTGCAATGTGAAGAAATGACTTGCCAATGAAGCAGTTGCTATTCCTCCGGGAGAGATCCAGATTGATGAATGTTTAAACCTTGTTGAGAAACCTATCGAAATCATGGACCGTGAAGTCAGACGACTTTAGTAAAGTCGTATTCCTATTGTCAAAGATCGGTGAACTCTAAGAGAGGTCCTGAGTTCACGTGGGAAGGTATGGATGAGATCAAGCGTAAGTATTCTCATCTATTTTCAACTCTAACGGGTAACTTGAATTGAATCGTGAGGACGCGATTCCTTTTTAAGGAGGTGAGACTGTAATACCCCGTAATTTTCCAGACGTATTTCTATACGAGATTATCCCTATTTTTCATATACGAACTTTTCTGAACTCATTTGGTTTAAAAACGTGAAGTTATCTCGCGAAACGTGGAAACCGTGCACAACGCGTACTGGCACAACCGACGATTTGATTTGATTTTATTTTTATTTGGGAGAAAATAGGCGTATGAATAGTCATTTTGATTGGAAAAATTATTCTGAACAAGATGGCAAAATTCCCGTGTCCTGAATCTACCAACTGCTAACATAAACGAGCCTCGATTCACTAAATTCCAAAAGTTAGCAACAATTACACAAATGGTCCCAGTGTTAATTTTACGCCACCCACCCTTGTTTTTCGGTATGTAAAAGTTTGACCCCTCCTGGGGTATATAGGCCTGTTTAGGGTTTCCTTCTCTCACATATATACTTATCTCGACGGATTTTTATTTTCCGGCACCGCACCAAATTCCGGCCAACTTTCCGGCTACCCACCTTCACTTACCGACGTATAGATCTCGAGCCCTACGTCATTTCTGGAGAGTTTAGCGTCACGAGGAGATCGTTTTGGGTCATTTTTGGAGCACCACCGCCACTCACCGCCGTCATCTCAGCCTCCACTACTTCCTCGCGCCGTCGCCATCCTCAAAGACAAGAAGAGATCGTGTATTTTTGGATTAAATCATGGTCTCAACTAGTTTTTTGATTTGGATTCGTGTGGGTTTCGTGGTCACTCCTTTCGTTTCCTACGTCTCACGTCTCCCTCTCGTTCTTGATGTGGTAGCCGTAAAACCCGTTTACTTATTTATTATTTTTATTTTAAACCGATTATATATGTGGCTGCGTTATGTTTTCGTGGATATAAAAATAAGGTTTAAAACATTTTTGAAAATCTTTTGTGTGACTAAAATGGATTAAAAACGTTTTAATGTTAGTTAGTAAATAGTATCGTGTGGTAAAGATCTTTGCAAATGATACTTGTGACATATTGGTGGTCGAACCGTATAGGGTTCAGATTTGGATTTGTGGGTTCTTTGGTTCGATATTATTTATGTTATGGGTTAGTCACGGATTGGTTAAGGTTTGTTAAATTTTGATTTGTCCTATGGATGAGTACAAGTTATTGTTGATGTTGGGAATTATCACAAGAGAAGAATTAATATAAAGAACAGACTTAAGTCTGCTGGGTTACGAAGTTAAGTCTTGTCATAGTTAAGTCTGCCAGTTCATTGTTAAGTCTGGTAGACATAGTTACTTGTTGACTGTATTAGTTAAGTCTGTTTATGATTTATAGTAAAGTCGGTTAACTATAAGTTAGGAAAGGATACGTAGTTATCTAAATAGAAGATACGTATATCCTTCTACACGTTTTGTATCTAGGGTTTCCTTAGTGTATAAAAAGGAACCCTAAGTCTCGATAGTTGTATGCGTATTGATTGAAAGTTAGTAATATACGAAGTTAGTATTATTGTGTTCTTCATTGTTCATTGTTAAGATTCCGCATTAGCCATTAACAATCTGTTAGAGTTTCTCACTGATGAACTCAAATAAGTACATTTTATTATCATCATTTATCCTATTTATTTGACTTGTTTTATTATATTATATATGAGAATTGATACGTTAATGTTTACTTTTGTAATTCTCAGGTAAAAACAAGTATTATGTGAAACTTGGCGATTTTGGACTAATTATGGAGCAAAACAAGCAAGATGTTAAGAGTCTACTGAAATGTACAAGATCAAGATCATTCTGCTCCAGATACGCCGCAACATACTTCTTACATACGGTGTATCACTATCAAGATTTCACAAGTTACAATCCAAGACAGCAAAGGACATGCGCCGCATAGAGAAATGGAGTTACGCCGCATCTTAAGGCGGTGTACGAATATTCCTGAATATATTAATCTTGGACCCCACGCGAAGTTAAGTCAATGCGCCGCATCTACTTATCCTATGCGCCGCATCTAACCCTCAGACAGAAACTATAAATACCCCAAAGTCAGACGAATTTTGTGTGCAAGATACCATACGTACGAGTACGAAACCAGAGACGAATTCAGACGTATTAGCAGCACAAGACACACCCTAAACGAAGATACAAGAGCTGTAAGAAGGTCCTGCATGTATTCAATTCATTAAGTAGTTTTGTTTTATTGTATTAGTACACTTTAATTCATCAGGATTGATGGGCTGATGTCATGTGACTACGGAATATCATGCGCACCCCTTAAAATTGCTTTCCAATTAATTAAAGTTTATATGTTGATGTCTTTGGTGACTTTTATTAGTGCATTGATAACCTCTGTGTCTAGCTGAGCATTGCTTGGGTCGCCATGCCCCTTCCTCGCCTATTTATTCTATCGTTTCTAGGATAGTGGGATAGACATAACTGATCATTAAGGGTTTACTCGCCGATAAGATTAGAGCCAACGAGAAAGGTTTAATTATATACACTTCATATAAAACTAGCAATAAAACAAGTGAAAAACTACTTAATTATCAGGACAGGTCTTCTTATTGTCTCAAGTATCTATCTGTGTACGTGTGTGCTAATCGCTGATTCGTGCTCATTAGTTTAGTTTACTATTTAATCATAACCAAACCGTGCCAGTCTCTCAGGCTGAACCCCCTTGCGTTAGATTAGGTTGTATAGCTAACTTAGGATATTAAAATACTGATTAGAATAACTAGATAATACGTTCCACTCTTAGTGATCGACACTCTACTTACCATTATATTCATACTGACCGGGTACACTGCTCGTTAAGTGTGTGTGTTATTGATAAGTCGGCTAAATATAAATTTAAAACTTGAGTAGGCATTAATACTGCTAAACCGCAACGACACACGCGCGCATCAAGTTTTTGGCGCCGTTGCCGGGGAGTGAATTGTTATTATCTGTTAATTTGATTAGTATTTTAATTAGGTTTTTCTTTTTAGATTCTAACCACTAACCCGTTGTATATTAGATAGATTGCATTCATTGTATAGTTTGCATATTTTCTGTTTTTGTGTGTTTTTATTTTCTGTAATTTGTGTTTCTTTTTGTTTGTTTTATTTTTGTTTTATTTTTGTTTTTCTGTATTTTTCTGCATTCTGCTATCGTTGTATTGTGCTGATACAAACGATACGGCGCATCTGTTTTCACAGATACGGCGTATTGCGTTTAATTTTTATAAAATACAACGCGTTTAATAAATTCGAGTACGACGCATCTTTTCCCAAGATACGGCGTATTCTGTTTTTAATAAGGAATTTTTCTAAACGATAACGCCATACGACGCATCTGTTTTTGCAGATACGGCGTATTTATTATTTAAATTAAAAACAGTTTTCGAATTATTAAACAGATACGACGCATCGATCTTTATCGATACGGCGCATCTTCTGAATCAAAAATCTTGTATTTTGAAACGTAACGAAAATACGACGCATTAGCTTTTGTTAATACGACGCATTTAATTCAATAAATATAGTTGATTTTTGATATTCACTTTGATCGTTCCACTACTCTCGTGCACAAGTTGGTTTATTTTCAGGATAAATGATAGCTTAAGCATCACTATGGAAGACTACATTCTGAACCGAACCAAGAGACGCTAGCTGGAGTGATCAGACTTTTGACAACTGAAAGGCTGTAGTAAGACAACAAGAGTGGAGGAATACTCACTACTGGTAACATTGAGTACCTTAAATTCTTAAAATAAAATTCCAGGTGCCCTCTACAATTATTCACCTAGCCTTAAGGAGAGTTCTCTACGAAACCTCTCTCAAATTATAATCTCAATTTTGTAAGCTTAAAACGATATTTGCTCCTAACCTTGGAGTAAATCATTATCCACTAAACAAGAAGATTATAATAATTAATAAAACAGATATGCTTATTGTTCTTATCTTGAATTTATTTATATCATATGGTATACCGTTTTACCCCAAATTTGATGTATAAGGAAATGCGTTGCGGAGGCCAAGGTACGTTCCTTATTTAAATTTAGTTCATTGGCACAACAATACGGCGAATCTTAGTATTCTAAGCGCCGTATCTCTGACTAATTAAAACTTATTGACCAGTCAACGAATTTAGATAGATACGGCGCATACAATTATGCGATACGGCGCATCGTATTTACCCTATAAATCTGAAAGAGATGCGCCGGATTTCAACTTCTTACCCAAATTTACACACAGTAATACGCACACCAAATTAAACCCTTTAATCCGAAGTGCTTTTCTCGAATCAAAACCTTCTAATCCGAACTCTAGCCCGAATCCTAATCATAATATAAGGTAATTATTCTATTTAATTTTGTTCAATTTAAAAATTAGGGTTTGTGCTATATATCGATTTTGATGGGAAGTTCAGGGGCTTTTATTAGAACTTGGACTAGATGATTTCCCCCATGTTAATTTTTGAATTGATCATTGAATTTGGAACCGAATTAATTTGAATAAAAAAATTTGGGTTCGGGAGGTTTATTTTGAACTTTGGAGGGAATATGAGATGTTGTGGTTATAGGAAATTTTAGATATTGATATATGGGTAAAATGGAACCGTGATGTTAAGTGGGAGTTTACGTCACGGGACCGGATTTTTGGAAAACGTGCCTGACCCCCTTTCTTTTATACTGATATATTGCTAGATGCGGCGCATCTTGGTTAATTGATGCGGCCTAACGACCTATTTCCAATTTAAATACTTCACTATTGTTACGCCGTATTACTTAACTTAGATACGACGCATCCGCATTACGCCGTATTCCAGTGCTTGCTCCACATCTCTTTTATGCAACTTAGATACGCCGCATTGATTTATCAGATGCGCCGTATCAATCTTATTTCAGGACTGTTTCCTAACCTTGACATTTCTTTCAGATGGAACTACCGGTTGCTGAACGCAGACACATGTGGCTCCGTTTCGAGACCATGGGACTTACCCCGGACACCGAGGCTGATTATGTACGGAGACTTAGAGCGATTTTCTTTAGGAAAATCCTTAGGGTTCCGGTTTTAGACTTTGCGGGTGTTGGACTGATTGACGGGGGGAACGCAGCTGGTGGTCTTGATGATAGGCTGGAGATGGTTGTGAGGGATGATGATGATGAGGTTGTGTTTAGGTCACATGCATGGGAGAGGTTGTTCAGGATTGACGAGCCTCTGATTAGGGAGCTCATGCTGGAGTTCTTTAGCACAGTTCATTACAGGGAGACGGATTTGGAGATTGATACGGCTGATACTCTTGTTTTCAGGTTGGGTGGTGTGCATAGACAGATGTCGATGAGGCAGTTTATTTTGGCTATGGGGTTACACACTGTTGAGGAGCTTGGATCTGCTAGGTTTGCCAGGTACTGGGCTGAGAGTTTGACGGCAGTGCCAGACAGGATGTTACTGGGTGGCATTGGGCCCCGCGAGACCAGCAGAGGTAGAGGCTGAGCAGGGAGGTCCCCAGGGAGCTCCGGCTGCTGCTCCAGCCCAGGAGGAGGAGGCACCAGCACCCCAGCCACCAGTTGCACGTACAGTGGGGCAGAGAGTTGAGCTAGTTGAGGGGGAGGTTAGAGCTTTGAGAGGCGTAGTCGACGGGATGAGAGCCGACCTCACTATAGTCAGGAGGGACTTAGGTTGGCTAGTGGAGAGTGTGAGTCAGCTCCTAGAGCATCAGGGCACGAGCCATCATCTCCCAGATGGCACACACGTCAGGGGCATGATCAGATACTCTTGTCTCCCTCGCAGAGTCCGACCCAGGACCGACGATGCCAGCACCTCCGAGACCCGCTCACCTGCAGGAGACGACCCCACAGACCCATGATCTCATGTGCTCGATTTTATAGACATTATTCCTCATACATTATATTTATCATTTTTGGGATTGTATTGAATTATATTATCATGTATTTATCTAATGTTCCAGTTTATGTTTCTTGTTATATTTGATGAAGACTGGCATTAAGTTCAGCACGAGTGAACGAGAGAACCTGAGAGGTAAACCGGGGAACGAGCCTATTTTACAACAGACTGTTAACAATCTGTTTGGTAAATACATGCGCCGCATCTAGTAAAACAGATGCGACGCATCCTATCCTTTATTCTATTCTGATTCGTATTTATTCCAGGCTCGATACGGCGTATCTTTTTCCATAAGATACGGCGTATCGACTGACCTGATGATTTACAATTTAATTTTTTTTAAGTTTTATTTTTACTAACTACTAATGTATTATGCAAGTTTGAACCTTCTTAATTCAGGTGTGTTAAAGTCTAAATGGTATTATAGATTCCTGCATTTTTGTGGATACATCATCTATGAAGCTTAAATGTTCTCATCCACAAGAAAGTTGATTTTTGCTCTTATACGAATAATGGAGGATCATACCGAGCAAATCTCAGGGGAGTTTTTCTGTTCTAATTCTTTTTATTTTCCAGTTTTTAACCTTTGATACAAACAACGAGGACGTTGTTTAACTTAAGTGGGGGGATTGGAGAATTAGAACACTTACTTGTCCTAAACTTTTTCAAAATATGCTTAAAATGCGCTTAATGTATCAAAATTTAAAATTTTTTAGCATGTTTTTTTTTTTTAAAGTCTAAATTACATAACCGCACATATAACTCTATTCTTTCAAAAATATTAAAACTTTAGTGTGCTGGTGACTTGTAAACTTTAGAACTTGGCTTGTATACTATTCGAGACCACCATAATAAGTATTATCTATATAATTGGGGTGACTTGTCTAAATTGGTAAATTTCTAGGATTACACCCAAATAGCCTTTATATGTTATGTGATATTAACTAACTACATTGGTTAGTTAACCCCCGTATAAATCTTTTGTTACTCTCACTTTTAGAGTAAGATTGTAACACCCCAACCCGACAAGGGTAAAGATATCACAACAATGGATTCATATCAGAACATAACAAAGCATACATCTTACAGTAATACAAAAATCTCAAAGGATTACAATGAAATACTGAACCTTCAAGGTTACAATGAAAGCTTGCAAAACTAATTCTAAAACATAATATCTTCTATCCAATTCTAATCCAGAATAGCTACCAAGCCTTCTAAGTCCAGAGGTACACTCTCACTCATTCCCAGCTTCCTACTAAAACCTGCCGCAGGAAAAGAAATGCGGCTGAGCTACGAGAGCTCAGTGAACAGATATATAGATGACAGAAACAATAACAGATAACAATACAGAAACAAATCCGAAATACAGATTATACAGATACCGAACTAAAGTGAAAGAATATGAAAGGAATAAGGGTAAAAGAAAAGAAATGAGAAAGGGATAATGCACAAACCAGGTTTAGGGAAATACAGAAATCCATCACGAGCCCAGAGATAACAGATAATATCATAACAGAGTAATCATATAATAATCCAGAGGGGATGCCTCTCAAGTAACAGATAATATGAGGGGTGACCTCATGTATCAAATGGAGTGATCAGCTCCCAGATAATGTGAAAGACGTGTATCGCACACACCATCAGTCACCAGATATACATATATAACAGTAAACAGTAACAGATAACAGAAATCAGATCAGAACTAGGATGCATCCATGCGCCCCAGTAGGCCAGAATCTTCTCCTACATAACAGATAAAATCAGGGACGGGACAGGTCATCACTCTCCTGCCCTAGAGTCATGCCATCGGTGCATCAATGACATGGACATGAAACCCTCATGCCTAGTGATTGGCTCGGATATCAGACTGTGGTCAAGGTCAGATGTCATATAATAAACAGAGTCACATCTAAGGGTTCATGGCAGAAGGGTCATGTCAATAATTCAGATTAAGATAATAAGGTTTAAATCAGAGTTTATCAGATTAAGTTTAATATCAAAGCTTAAGTTCAGATTAAAAGGTTTATTTCCAATAGTCCAAAAAGTATATCAAAGGTGAATGATTTCAAATTTATAGCAATAATCCATTTCAGAAGTTCCTGTCAAAAGTTCATTTAAATCAATCCTTTAATAATGGTTTTCATTGAAATGATTTTACGAAATAGTTTTCATAAAAATGGTCTTCCAAAACGTTTAGTAACTTCCATTTCCAAGTGGTATCGCTTCCTTTAAAATAGCTTTTCTTTAAACAGTTTCATATGTAGTTTAATAGAGGTTCAAAATCAATTAGGTTCAGATGAGGATTTAACAGGTTAAGGTTTACCAAAATCAAATCAGAATTTACAACAGATATATCAGGTTAAGGTTCAGAACAAGGTTCACAGATCAGATTCAATTAATACTTACAAATTCAGTGTTCAGAACAAGAGGTCAATCAGAGTTCAGGAAAAAGGTTCAGAATAAAAGAATCATAGCAGAGGTTCAAACAAAAAGGTTCAAGACAAACAGATCACAACAAAGATTCACAACAGAAGGGAACATAGCAGTGGTATCGGAGGTCCTAATAAAGAAAATGTAAAACTGAAAGAAAAGGGAATGAAAAACCCTTACTGAAAAAGGGCAGAATATATGTACCTTATTAGCACAGCAGAAAATCAAACAAACACACACAGAACAATGCTCAAGACTTCTCCTTCTTCACACCTAAGGAAGAGGAAGACAGAATTACTAAAGTTCCTTATTCAGATTATTCCTTTTAGTTTATCTCTTCATTTTATGTACTTTCTATTTTTAGTAACTTTCCAGATTTAGTAAGTTTCCATAATTAGTAGGTTTTCCAGAATTAACATATATTATCATTTCAGATTAGGTTTAACCCTTGTTCAGAGATTATTATGGAATACAGTACATTTTATCAAGTTACAGAAGTTTAGGGTTTATTATGACAATTATACAAAGCTTAGGGTTTTAAATGTAACTTCATTAATTTCCAAGGTCATTAGTGAAAATACTTTAAGTCACAGAATTATACACTCATTTTATTCAGAATTACATTTTATTCCCTTAAGTTTCACAATTTACAGATTACACCCCTTTAGTTACATAATTTACAAAACCAACCTTATAATTACATATTTTACAAATTAAACCCTACAATATCCATATTTACCAACCAAGCATATTATATTACATAATTACAGAATATACCATCAGAATTTAGTACTTTACAGATTAGACCCCTCAGAATTCAGAATTTACATATTTAGTCCCTTAAGTTTACAAAACATATATATTAAGTCATAATTCATAACAATTACATAATTAGCCCATAAATCCTCAAAATTACACAACATCCTTTTTATATCAGTATTAACTCAAAACAACTTCAAGATTTCAGATTTACACTTTTGGTCCCTCACTTTTAATTAATTTCAAATCGAAACCCTAATATGCCATTAATTCATTATATTGAAATATTTACACTTAGGACCCCAAAGTTATATTTTTCCCACATTCCTAAAGATGTATATGATCTTACAAAAATATCCCAGAAGTTTCAAAGTTGGCAAAACAGGTCCTTATACTTTTTCTTTTAGATCGAATTATACTTTTTACAAACAATTATAAACCCTACTATTCACCAATCATTGAACCATCATTAATTCATCCTTAAAACACATTTAATGATCAGAAATTCATCCAAGAACCCTAACCCTAGTAACCCCGATTTCCATTTTATTTTATTTCTTTGTTTTCACAAAATCCGGTTTTAACAATAATTCACCACGTTAAATTTAGGCTTCCAAAAATCAAACTCATATTTTTCCCAGATCATATTACTTATAAGGAACCCACGAAAAATAAAGAACATGCCCAGAAAAATCGTTTAACATATATTGCATATTTACGTACGTTTTATACATTAAAATTACAACGACATGATTTAGGCTACTATAATTCGATCTATCATTTTTCCCAGGTCTATTACATCATATGAGGTCTAAATAAAATAGCTATCATGTCCAGAAATTCGGATTACATATTTTTGTGATTTACGTGTTCTTTAACCATTATATTTTCATACGCATAATTTAGCATGCATGCTTCGATTTACATAATTTATATGAGTCATATAACATCTAAAGATCACAGGAAAATTTCCATATTAATTTTAAAATGTTTGGTTTAGTCGCATGAATTATTACCTTGTTTTTGAGCAATTCGACAAGAAATCAAGAACAAGAACGAACCAATGCAACCACGCAGCAACCCTTAATTTTCCTAGCTTCCTTGCACCTCCAAGAACCCCATAAAAATACTTGTTCAAGCCCAGAAGTCGTGTGATTGATTTGGTCGAATTATTTGTGTCGCTAGGGTTTATTGGTAGTTTATGCGATTTGGTTTTTGAGGAGAAATAAAAAGATTTGTTTAAACCTTGTAGAAACCGACTAAGGGGGGGGGGCAGAGAATCTGTATTTTCGGTTCTTAGGATCAAGATATATTTTGGGTTGATTTGCTTAATCTTCTCTTATTTTATTTGACATATTATTTAACTAATAAGAATTAAACATTTTATTTAGTTAATTGTGTAAATTCGGAATTTATATATAAATGTGTATGTTAATTTTTGAACATTTAAAATGATGTAACATTGTCCCAGAAATTTATTTGTTTCAGATATAGTTCGATTTCAGATGTTTTGGAATTATTTCGGAATTTTATAAATTGTTTAATAAGGTTTTATGTTATCAGGGGTAATTTGGTAATTTTACTCGTTATCTGAATTTCAGGTATTACAAAGATACCCCTAGAAAAACCCTCAGAGCCATTTCTTTCGTTTCTTACACCTTTGTTATAATGTTTCGTTACACCCTTACACCTTAGCCTACCCTGTAGATTAAAATCCGTGGTTGGTTAATTGCTTTAGGCAAAGTGTGTTTCCTTACATTACCTGTGTTCGCGTGCGTAATTCATTATCTTTGGTTAGGTCGGGAAATTGCACAATGCAATTGGTATGAAAGTAAATATTGTATATCTTTTAGTTTATTTTTCGTGTGTTTGCTACTTTCACTATTACAGTTATTTCTGAAAGTATGAAAAGTATGGAAAAATTATCTGGAAAAATAGTGATAGAAAAGTTGTGAAATTTTACACATATATGTTGATGTTAAAAAAAAAAAAAAAAAAAAAAATTGAAAAAATAGTAAAGAAAAAGAAAAAGAAAAACTTGGAAGTTTGTTTTAACCAACTTATGTAAAGTTTTGTATTAAGTGGGAGATATCACCACTATTTGTTGTATATTATATTTATGAATTGAATGGGAGTTGGCCGTTATGGGAACGCCAACTAGGATTATTCTTTGATTAAGATATTGTTGAGCATAATTCGTGTCTACCTAAAGCGTGTGTTTCAAGTGTTAAAGCGTGAGTTATTCAATGATATGAGTCTTATTCATGGGATGGTTGGGAAAGTAATTTACCACACTTAGGAATTTAATTTATCTGTTTTGTTTATTTTTCATTTTACACCAATTTGTATCCCAAATATTATCCATACCCTACATCATTCTTTATCCAAACCTTTGATTTATTGAGATTAGGGATTTGAGCAATCTTAAGTATCGTAGTCGTGGATTCGGCTATGTATTTAAGATTTTGTCGCCCTTTTTGATATAATATTATTGGTGAAGATTACTTGGTCCTATCTTTAACCTATTCGAGTTAAAGATTTGAGCAATTGCAAGTATCGTGGTCGTGGATTCGATCATGTATTTGTAATTTTGTCGCCTTTTCTGGAATGTGAGATCGATAGAGATTAAGAAGAATGATCAACCCTTAACCAACAAACCCTTTTTACCGCTTTAGACTTGTTATTCCTTGGCTTTAGTGGGGGAGATGCGTATACTTGCCAAGCCTATTGTTAGGAATATGAATATTCAACTGAAGACTCGGTCACCCCGAGTACTTATTAGCTCATCATAGCTCGTAGGATTATCAGTAATATTATTAGTAGATTAGTTATTAATTAGTATTGTGGAGTGGGTCGGGTCTTTACCCTCTGTCAGCTCTCTCCACAGCCCACTAGGGGCATATTAAGTAGTATGTATAAATACCCCTTCCCTTGCAAGGGAAGGGTTGGAACTCTCATTATTTCAATCTAATACACATAGTGTTTCTCTCACTAGAAGTTCCCACTTTCTCTCTCTAAGCTTTCTTGTTCATTCGATCTAAATCTAAGCCTCAAACAAGTGTTTCTTGCATTGTGAATACCCTACAATTGGTATCAAGAGCCATGGTTAGGTCCATGAGAGTTGGTATTCACGGATTTGTGTAGTTTTTGAGGTTTTTTGGTTCGATTTGTTAAGTTACATTAATTTCATTTTGTGCTTTGTTTAGTGATTAAAAGTTGTTATACCTTGTACTTTCTAGCTTAGGAATAGTATAAGAGTAGTATTTGGTGCTTGGATTCACAGATTTAAGGTTTGTGTGGCATTTTTGGGTGATTCGAGTGGTTTTTATCCAAGTGTTCTTGGGTGTGGTTTGTGTATTTTGGACGTGTTCTTGAACGCGGTTTGTGTCCCATCGAGAACGCGGCTTGTCCTATTACTAGTTTAGGCAAAAGGACAAACAGCATTGAAAGCGACGTGTTTGGAAGTTTGTGCCAACGCGGTTTGTCTCTAAGGCGCATACGCGGTTTGTGTCTACGTGGTTTGTCTCTGCAGTGTGAACTCGGTTTGTGTCAATGCGGTTTGTCTCTGCAGTGTGAACTCGGTTTGTGTCAACGCGGTTTGTATCTCCAGCGTGAACTCGGTTTGTGTCTACACGGTTTGTCTCAGCAGCGTGAACTCGGTTTGTGTCTACGCGGTTTGTCTCTGACGTGTGTATGCGGTTTGTATCAACGCGGTTTGTCTCTCCAGCGTGAACTCGGTTTGTGTCTACGCGGTTTGTCTTTGCAGCGTGTACTCGGTTTGTATCAACGCGGTTTGTCTCTCCAGCGTGAACTCGGTTTGTGTCTACGCGGTTTGTCTCTGCAACGTGTATGCGGTTTGTGTCTACGCGGTTTGTCTCTGCAGCGTGTATGCGGTTTGTCTAGGCGGTTTGTATCCACAGAGGTGCTATTTTTACGTCAAAACTTCAAACGGCCATAACTTTTGAACCGTAACTCCGTTTTCAGCGAAACACCTGTCAAAACGACCGTGAGACCGAGGAGAAGTATGTATAAATACCCCTTCCCTTGCAAGGGAAGGGTTGGAACTCTCATTATTTCAATCTAATACACATAGTGTTTCTCTCACTAGAAGTTCCCACTTTCTCTCTCTAAGCTTTCTTGTTCATTCGATCTAAATCTAAGCCTCAAACAAGTGTTTCTGGCATTGTGAATACCCTACAATTGGTATCAAGAGCCATGGTTAGGTCCATGAGAGTTGGTATTCACGGATTTGTGTAGTTTTTGAGGTTTTTTGGTTCGATTTGTTAAGTTACATTAATTTCATTTTGTGCTTTGTTTAGTGATTAAAAGTTGTTATACCTTGTACTTTCTAGCTTAGGAATAGTATAAGAGTAGTATTTGGTGCTTGGATTCACAGATTTAAGGTTTGTGTGGCATTTTTGGGTGATTCGAGTGGTTTTTATCCAAGTGTTCTTGGGTGCGGTTTGTGAATTTTGGACGTGTTCTTGAACGCGGTTTGTGTCCCATCGAGAACGCGGCTTGTCCTATTACTAGTTTAGGCAAAAGGACAAACAGCATTGAAAGCGACGTGTTTGGAAGTTTGTGCCAACGCGGTTTGTCTCTAAGGCGCATACGCGGTTTGTGTCTACGCGGTTTGTCTCTGCAGTGTGAACTCGGTTTGTGTCAACGAGGTTTGTCTCTGCAGTGTGAACTCGGTTTGTGTCAACGCGGTTTGTATCTCCAGCGTGAACTCGGTTTGTGTCTACCGGTTTGTCTCAGCAGCGTGAACTCGGTTTGTGTCTACGCGGTTTGTCTCTGACGTGTGTATGCGGTTTGTATCAACGCGGTTTGTCTCTCCAGCGTGAACTCGGTTTGTGTCTACGCGGTTTGTCTTTGCAGCGTGTACTCGGTTTGTATCAACGCGGTTTGTCTCTCCAGCGTGAACTCGGTTTGTGTCTACGCGGTTTGTCTCTGCAACGTGTATGCGGTTTGTGTCTACGCGGTTTGTCTCTGCAGCGTGTATGCGGTTTGTCTAGGCGGTTTGTATCCACAGAGGTGCTATTTTTACGTCAAAACTTCAAACGGCCATAACTTTTGAACCGTAACTCCGTTTTCAGCGAAACACTTGTCAAAACGACCGTGAGACCGAGGAGAAGTATGTATAAATACCCCTTCCCTTGCAAGGGAAGGGTTGGAACTCTCATTATTTCAATCTAATACATATAGTGTTTCTCTCACTAGAAGTTCCCACTTTCTCTCTCTAAGCTTTCTTGTTCATTCGATCTAAATCTAAGCCTCAAACAAGTGTTTCTTGCATTGTGAATACCCTACAATTGGTATCAAGAGCCATGGTTAGGTCCATGAGAGTTGGTATACACGGATTTGTGTAGTTTTTGAGGTTTTTTGGTTCGATTTGTTAAGTTACATTAATTTCATTTTGTGCTTTGTTTAGTGATTAAAAGTTGTTATACCTTGTACTTTCTAGCTTAGGAATAGTATAAGAGTAGTATTTGGTGCTTGGATTCACAGATTTAAGGTTTGTGTGGCATTTTTGGGTGATTCGAGTGGTTTTTATCGTGTTCTTGGGTGCGGTTTGTGTATTTTGGACGTGTTCTTGAACGCGGTTTGTGTCCCATCGAGAACGCGGCTTGTCCTATTACTAGTTTAGGCAAAAGGACAAACAGCATTGAAAGCGACGTGAGTGGAAGTTTGTGCCAACGCGGTTTGTCTCTAAGGCGCATACGCGGTTTGTGTCTACGCGGTTTGTCTCTGCAGTGTGAACTCGGTTTGTGTCAACGCGGTTTGTCTCTTCAGTGTGAACGCGGTTTGTGTTAACGCGGTTTGTATCTCCAGCGTGAACTCGGTTTGTGTCTACACGGTTTGTCTCAGCAGCGTGAACTCGGTTTGTGTCTACGCGGTTTGTCTCTGACGTGTGTATACGGTTTGTATCAACGCGGTTTGTCTCTCCAGCGTGAACTCGGTTTGTGTCTACGCGGTTTGTCTTTGCAGCGTGTACTCGGTTTGTATCAACGCGGTTTGTCTCTCCAGCGTGAACTCGGTTTGTGTCTACGCGGTTTGTCTCTGCAACGTGTATGCGGTTTGTGTCTACGCGGTTTGTCTCTGCAGCGTGTATGCGGTTTGTCTAGGCAGTTTGTATCCACAGAGGTGCTATTTTTACGTCAAAACATCAAACGGCCATAACTTTTGAACCGTAACTCCATTTTCCGCGAAACACTTGTCAAAACGACCGTGAGACCGAGGAGAAGTATGTATAAATACCCCTTCCCTTGCAAGGGAAGGGTTGGAACTCTTATTATTTCAATCTAATACACATAGTGTTTCTCTCACTAGAAGTTCCCACTTTCTCTCTCTAAGCTTTCTTGTTCATTCGATCTAAATCTAAGCCTCAAACAAGTGTTTCTTGCATTGTGAATACCCTACAATTGGTATCAAGAGCCATGGTTAGGTCCATGAGAGTTGGTATTCTCGGATTTGTGTAATTTTTGAGGTTTTTTGGTTCGATTTGTTAAGTTACATTAATTTTATTTTGTGCTTTGTTTAGTGATTAAAAGTTGTTATACCTTGTACTTTCTAGCTTAGGAATAGTATAAGAGTAGTATTTGGTGCTTGGATTCACAGATTTAAGGTTTGTGTGGCATTTTTGGGTGATTCGAGTGGTTTTTATCCAAGTGTTCTTGGGTGCGGTTTGTGTATTTTGGACGTGTTCTTAAACGCGGTTTGTGTCCCATCGAGAACGCGGCTTGTCCTATTACTAGTTTAGGCAAAAGGACAAACAGCATTGAAAGCGACGTGTTTGGAAGTTTGTGCCAACGCGGTTTGTCTCTAAGGCGCATACGCGGTTTTTGTCTACGCGTTTTGTCTCTGCAGTGTGAACTCGGTTTGTGTCAACGCGGTTTGTCTCTGCAGTGTGAACTCGGTTTGTGTCAACGCGGTTTGTATCTCCAGCGTGAACTCGGTTTGTGTCTACACGGTTTGTCTCAGCAGCGTGAACTCGGTTTGTGTCTACGCGGTTTGTCTCTGAGTGTATGCGGTTTGTTCAACGCGGTTTGTCTCTCCAGCGTGAACTCGGTTTGTGTCTACGCGGTTTGTCTTCAGCGTGTACTCGTTGTATGCGTTTGTCTCTCAGCGTACTCGTTTGGTCTACGCGGTTTGTCTCTGCAACGTGTATGCGGTTTGTGTCTACGCGGTTTGTCTCTGCAGCGTGTATGCGTTTGTCTAGGCGGTTTGTATCCACAGAGGTGCTATTTTTACGTCAAAACTTCAAACGGCCATAACTTTTGAACCGTAACTCCGTTTTCCGCGAAACACTTGTCAAAACGCCTTACCAGAGAAGTATGTATAAATACCCCTTCCTTGAAGGGAAGGGTTGGAACTCTATTATTTCAATCTAATACACATAGTGTTTCTCTCACTGAAGTTCCCACTTTCTCTCTCTAAGCTTTCTTGTTCATTCGATCTAAATCTAAGCCTCAACAAGTGTTTCTTGCATTGTGAATACCCAACAATTGGTATCAAGAGCCATGGTTAGGTCCATGAGAGTTGGTATTCTCGGATTTGTGTAGTTTTTGAGGTTTTTGTTCGATTTGTTAAGTTACATTAATTTATTTTGTGCTTTGTTTAGTGATTAAAAGTTGTTATACTTGTACTTTCTAGCTTAGGAATAGTATAGATAGTATTGGTGCTGGATTCACAGATTTAAGGTTTGTGTGGCTTTTTGGTGATTCGAGTGTTTTTATCCAGTGTTCTTGGTGCGGTTTGTGTATTTTGGACGTGTTTCTTGAACGCGGTTTGTGTCCCATCGAGAACGCGGCTTGTCCTATTACTAGTTTAGGCAAAAGGACAAACAGCATTGAAAGCGACGTGTTTGGAAGTTTGTGCCAACGCGGTTTGTCTCTAAGGCGCATACCGTTTGTTCACGCGGTTTGTCTCTGCAGTGTGAACTCGGTTTGTGTCAACGCGGTTTGTCTCTGCAGTGTGAACTCGGTTGTGTCACGCGGTTTGTATCTCCAGCGTGAACTCGGTTTGTGTCTACACGGTTTGTTCAGCAGCGTGAACTCGTTTGTGTCTACGCGGTTTGTCTCTGACGTGTGTATGCGGTTTGTATCAACGCGTTTGTCTCTCCAGCTGAACTCGTTTGTGTCTACGCGGTTTGTCTTTGCAGCGTGTACTCGGTTTGTCTCTCTAGCGTGAACTCGGTTTGTGTCTACGCGGTTTGTCTCTGCAACGTGTATGCGGTTTGTGTCTACGCGGTTGTCTCTGCACGTGTATGCGGTTGTCTAGGCGGTTTGTATCCACAGAGGTGCTATTTTTACGTCAAACTCAAACGCCATAACTTTGAACCGTAACTCCGTTTTCGGAAACACCTGTCAAAACGACGTGAGACCGAGGAGAAGTATGTATAAATACCCTTCCCTTGCAAGGGAAGGTTGGAACTCTATTATTTCAATCTATACACATAGTGTTTCTCTCACTAGAAGTTCCCACTTTCTCTCTCTAAGCTTTCTTGTTCATTCGATCTAAATCTAAGCCTCAAACAAGTGTTTCTTGCATTGTGAATACCCACAATTGGTATCAAGAGCCATGGTTAGGTCCATGAGAGTTGGTATTCCGATTGTGTAGTTTTTGAGGTTTTTTGGTTCGATTTGTTAAGTTACATTATTTCATTTGTGCTTTGTTTAGTGATTAAAAGTTGTTATACCTTGTATTCTAGCTTAGGAAAGTATAAAGTATATTGGTGCTTGATTCACAGATTAGTTTGTGTGCATTTGGTGATTCGAGTGGTTTATCCAAGTGTCTTGGTGCGATTTGTGTATTTTGGACGTGTTCTTGAACGCGGTTTGTGTCCCATCGAGAACGCGCTTGTCCTATATATTAGGCAAAAGGACAACAGCATTGAAAGCGACTGTTGAATTTGTGCACGCGTTGTCTCTAAGGCGCATACCGTTTTCTCTGCAGTGTGAACTCGTTGTGTCAACGCGTTGTCTCTGCAGTGTGAACTCGTTGTGTCACGCGTTTGTATCTCAGCGTGACTCGGTTTGTGTCTACAGGTTTGTCTCAGCACGTGAACTCGGTTTGTGTCACGCGGTTTGTCTCTGACGTGTGTATGCGTTGTATCAACGCGTTTGTCTCTCCGCTGAACCGTTTGTGTCACGCGGTTTGTCTTTGCACGTGTACTCGGTTTGTTCCTTCTCAGCGTGAACTCGGTTTGTCTACGCGGTTTGTCTCTGCAAGTGTATGCGGTTTGTGTCTACGCGTTTGTCTCTGCAGCGTGTATGCGGTTGTCTAGGCGTTGTATCCACAGAGTGCTATTTTTAGTCAAAACTTCAACGGCCATAACTTTTGAACCGTAACTCGTTTTCCGAAACACTGTCAAACCGTGAGACCAGAGAAGTATGTTAAATACCCTTCCCTTGCAAGGGAAGGGTTGGAACTCTCATTATTTCAATCTAATACACATAGTGTTTCTCTCACTAGAAGTTCCCACTTTCTCTCTCTAAGCTTTCTTGTTCATTCGATCTAAATCTAAGCCTCAAACAAGTGTTTCTTGCATTGTGAATACCCTACAATTGGTATCAAGAGCCATGGTTAGGTCCATGAGAGTTGGTATTCACGGATTTGTGTAGTTTTTGAGGTTTTTTGGTTCGATTTGTTAAGTTACATTAATTTCATTTTGTGCTTTGTTTAGTGATTAAAAGTTGTTATACCTTGTACTTTCTAGCTTAGGAATAGTATAAGAGTAGTATTTGGTGCTTGGATTCACAGATTTAAGGTTTGTGTGGCATTTTTGGGTGATTCGAGTGGTTTTTATCCAAGTGTTCTTGGGTGCGGTTTGTGTATTTTGGACGTGTTCTTGAACGCGGTTTGTGTCCCATCGAGAACGCGGCTTGTCCTATTACTAGTTTAGGCAAAAGGACAAACAGCATTGAAAGCGACGTGTTTGGAAGTTTGTGCCAACGCGGTTTGTCTCTAAGGCGCATACCGGTTTGTGTCTACGCGGTTTGTCTCTGCAGTGTGAACTCGGTTTGTGTCAACGCGGTTTGTCTCTGCAGTGTGAACTCGGTTTGTGTCAACGCGGTTTGTTATCTCCAGCGTGAACTCGGTTTGTGTCTACACGGTTTGTCTCAGCAGCGTGAACTCGGTTTGTGTCTACGCGGTTTGTCTCTGACGTGTGTATGCGGTTTGTATCAACGCGGTTTGTCTCTCCAGCGTGAACTCGGTTTGTGTCTACGCGGTTTGTCTTTGCAGCGTGTACTCGGTTTTGTATCAACGCGGTTTGTCTCTCCAGCGTGAACTCGGTTTGTGTCTACGCGGTTTGTCTCTGCAACGTGTATGCGGTTTGTGTCTACGCGGTTTGTCTCTGCAGCGTGTATGCGGTTTGTCTAGGCGGTTTGTATCCACAGAGGTGCTATTTTTACGTCAAAACTTCAAACGGCCATAACTTTTGAACCGTAACTACTCCGTTTTCCGCGAAACACTTGTCCAAAACGACCGTGAGACCGAGGAAAGTATGTATAAATACCCCTTCCCTTGCAAGGGAAGGGTTGGAACTCTCATTATTTCAATCTAATACACATAGTGTTTCTCTCACTAGAAGTTCCCACTTTCTCTCTCTAAGCTTTCTTGTTCATTTCGATCTAAATCTAAGCCTCAAACAAGTGTTTCTTGCATTGTGAATACCCTACAATGGTATCAAGAGCCATGGTTAGGTCCATGAGAGTTGGTATTCACGGATTTGTTTAGTTTTTGAGGTTTTTTGGTTCGATTTGTTAAGTTACATTAATTTATTTTGTGCTTTGTTTAGTGATTAAAAGTTTTTATACCTTGTACTTTCTAGCTTAGGAATAGTATAAGAGTAGTATTTGGTGCTTGGATTCACAGATTTAAGGTTTGTGTGGCATTTTTGGGTGATTCGAGTGGTTTTTATCCAAGTGTTCTTGGTGCGGTTTGTGTATTTTGGACGTGTTCTTGAACGCGGTTTGTGTCCCATCGAGAACGCGGCTTGTCCTATTACTAGTTTAGGCAAAAGGACAAACAGCATTGAAAGCGACGTGTTTGGAAGTTTGTGCCAACGCGGTTTGTCTCTAAGGCGCATACGCGGTTTGTGTCTACGCGGTTTGTCTCTGCAGTGTGAACTCGGTTTGTGTCAACGCGGTTTGTCTCTGCAGTGTGAACTCGGTTTGTGTCAACGCGGTTTGTATCTCCAGCGTGAACTCGGTTTGTGTCTACACGGTTTGTCTCAGCAGCGTGAACTCGGTTTGTGTCTACGCGTTTTTCTCTGACGTGTGTATGCGGTTTGTATCAACGCGGTTTGTCTCTCCAGCGTGAACTCGGTTTGTGTCTACGCGGTTTGTCTTTGCAGCGTGTACTCGGTTTGTATCAATGCGGTTTGTCTCTCCAGCGTGAACTCGGTTTGTGTCTACGCGGTTTGTCTCTGCAACGTGTATGCGGTTTGTGTCTACGCGGTTTGTCTCTGCAGCGTGTATGCGGTTTTGTCTAGGCGGTTTGTATCCACAGAGGTGCTATTTTTACGTCAAAACTTCAAACGGCCATAACTTTTGAACCGTAACTCCGTTTTCAGCGAAAACACCTGTCAAAACGACGTGAGACCTAGGAGAAGTATGTATAAATACCCCTTCCCTTGCAAGGGAAGGGTTGGAACTCTCATTATTTCAATCTAATACACATAGTGTTTCTCTCACTAGAAGTTCCCACTTTCTCTCTCTAAGCTTTCTTGTTCATTTGATCTAAATCTTAGCCTCAAACAAGTGTTTCTTGCATTGTGAATACCCTACAATTGGTATCAAGAGCCATGGTTAGGTCCATGAGTGTTGGTATTCACGGATTTGTGTAGTTTTTGAGGTTTTTTGGTTCGATTTGTTAAGTTACATTAATTTCATTTTGTGCTTTGTTTAGTGATTAAAAGTTGTTATACCTTGTACTTTCTAGCTTAGGAATAGTATAAGAGTAGTATTTGGTGCTTGGATTCACAGATTTAAGGTTTGTGTGGCATTTTTGGGTGATTCGAGTGGTTTTTATCCAAGTGTTCTTGGGTGCGGTTTGTGTATTTTGGACGTGTTCTTGAACGCGGTTTGTGTCCCATCGAGAACGCGGCTTGTCCTATTACTAGTTTAGGCAAAAGGACAAACAGCATTGAAAGCGACGTGTTTGGAAGTTTGTGCCAACGCGGTTTGTCTCTAAGGCGCATACGCGGTTTGTGTCAAACGCGGTTTATCTCTGCAGTGTGAACTCGGTTTGTGTCAACGCGGTTTGTCTCTGCAGTGTGAACTCGGTTTGTGTCAACGCGGTTTGTATCTCCAGCGTGAACTCGGTTTGTGTCTACACGGTTTGTCTCAGCAGTGTGAACTCGGTTTGTGTCTACGCGGTTTATCTCTGACGTGTGTATGCGGTTTGTATCAACGCAGTTTGTCTCTCCAGCGTGAACTCGGTTTGTGTCTACGCGGTTTGTCTTTGCAGCGTGTACTCGGTTTGTATCAATGCGGTTTGTCTCTCCAGCGTGAACTCGGTTTGTGTCTACGCGGTTTGTCTCTGCAACGTGTATGCGGTTTGTGTCTACGCGGTTTGTCTCTGCAGCGTGTATGCGGTTTGTCTAGGCGGTTTGTATCCATAGAGGTGCTATTTTTACGTCAAAACTTCAAACGGCCATAACTTTTGAATCGTAACTCCGTTTTCAGCGAAACACCTGTCAAAACGACCGTGAGACCTAGGAGAAGTATGTATAAATACCCTTCCCTTGCAAGGGAAGGGTTGGAACTCTCATTATTTCAATCTAATACACATAGTGTTTCTCTCACTAGAAGTTCCACTTTCTCTCTCTAAGCTTTCTTGTTCATTCGATCTAAATCTTAGCCTCAAACAAGTGTTTCTTGCATTGTGAATACCCTACAATTGTATCAAGAGCCATGGTTAGGTCCATGAGAGTTGGTATTCACGGATTTGTGTAGTTTTTGAGGTTTTTTGGTTCGATTTGTTAAGTTACATTAATTTCATTTTGTGCTTTGTTTAGTGATTAAAAGTTGTTATACCTTGTACTTTCTAGCTTAGGAATAGTATAAGAGTAGTATTTGGTGCTTGGATTCACAGATTTAAGGTTTGTGTGGCATTTTTGGGTGATTCGAGTGGTTTTTATCCAAGTGTTCTTGGGTGCGGTTTGTGTATTTTGGACGTGTTCTTGAACGCGGTTTGTGTCCCATCGAGAACGCGGCTTGTCCTATTACTAGTTTAGGCAAAAGGACAAACAGCATTGAAAGCGACGTGTTTGGAAGTTTGTGCCAACGCGGTTTGTCTCTAAGGCGCATACGCGGTTTATGTCTACGCGGTTTATCTCTGCAGTGTGAACTCGGTTTGTGTCAACGCGGTTTGTCTCTGCAGTGTGAACTCGGTTTGTGTCAACGCGGTTTGTATCTCCAGCGTGAACTCGGTTTGTGTCTACACGGTTTGTCTCAGCAGTGTGAACTCGGTTTGTGTCTACGCGTTTTATCTCTGACGTGTGTATGCGGTTTGTATCAACGCGGTTTGTCTCTCCAGCGTGAACTCGGTTTGTGTCTACGCGGTTTGTCTTTGCAGCGTGTACTCGGTTTGTATCAATGCGGTTTGTCTCTCCAGCGTGAACTCGGTTTGTGTCTACGCGGTTTGTCTCTGCAACGTGTATGCGGTTTGTGTCTACGCGGTTGTCTCTGCAGCGTGTATGCGGTTTGTCTAGGCGGTTTGTATCCATAGAGGTGCTATTTTTACGTCAAAACTTCAAACGGCCATAACTTTTGAATCGTAACTCCGTTTTCAGCGAAACACCTGTCAAAACGACGTGAGACCTAGGAGAAGTATGTATAAATACCCCTTCCCTTGCAAGGAAGGGTTGGAACTCTCATTATTTCAATCTAATACACATAGTGTTTCTCTCACTAGAAGTTCCCACTTTCTCTCTCTAAGCTTTCTTGTTCATTCGATCTAAATCTTAGCCTCAAACAAGTGTTTCTTGCATTGTGAATACCCTACAATTGGTATCAAGAGCCATGGTTAGGTCCATGAGAGTTGGTATTCACGGATTTGTGTAGTTTTTGAGGTTTTTTGGTTCGATTTGTTAAGTTACATTAATTTCATTTTGTGCTTTGTTTAGTGATTAAAAGTTGTTATACCTTGTACTTTCTAGCTTAGGAATAGTATAAGAGTAGTATTTGGTGCTTGGATTCACAGATTTAAGGTTTGTGTGGCATTTTTGGGTGATTCGAGTGGTTTTTATCCAAGTGTTCTTGGGTGCGGTTTGTGTATTTTGGACGTGTTCTTGAACGCGGTTTGTGTCCCATCGAGAACGCGGCTTGTCCTATTACTAGTTTAGGCAAAAGGACAAACAGCATTGAAAGCGACGTGTTTGGAAGTTTGTGCCAACGCGGTTTGTCTCTAAGGCGCATACGCGGTTTGTGTCTACGCGGTTTATCTCTGCAGTGTGAACTCGGTTTGTGTCAACGCGGTTTGTCTCTGCAGTGTGAACTCGGTTTGTGTCAACGCGGTTTGTATCTCCAGCGTGAACTCGGTTTGTGTCTACACGGTTTGTCTCAGCAGTGTGAACTCGGTTTGTGTCTACGCGGTTTATCTCTGACGTGTGTATGCGGTTTGTATCAACGCGGTTTGTCTCTCCAGCGTGAACTCGGTTGTGTCTACGCGGTTTGTCTTTGCAGCGTGTACTCGGTTTGTATCAATGCGGTTTGTCTCTCCAGCGTGAACTCGGTTTGTGTCTACGCGGTTTGTCTCTGCAACGTGTATGCGGTTTGTGTCTACGCGGTTTGTCTCTGCAGCGTGTATGCGGTTTGTCTAGGCGGTTTGTATCCATAGAGGTGCTATTTTTACGTCAAAACTTCAAACGGCCATAACTTTTGAATCGTAACTCCGTTTTCAGCGAAACACTGTCAAAACGACCGTGAGACCTAGGAGAAGTATGTATAAATACCCCTTCCCTTGCAAGGGAAGGGTTGGAACTCTCATTATTTCAATCTAATACACATAGTGTTTCTCTCACTAGAAGTTCCCACTTTCTCTCTCTAAGCTTTCTTGTTCATTCGATCTAAATCTTAGCCTCAAACAAGTGTTTCTTGCATTGTGAATACCCTACAATTGGTATCAAGAGCCATGGTTAGGTCCATGAGAGTTGGTATTCACGGATTTGTGTAGTTTTTGAGGTTTTTTGGTTCGATTTGTTAAGTTACATTAATTTCATTTTGTGCTTTGTTTAGTGATTAAAAGTTGTTATACCTTGTACTTTCTAGCTTAGGAATAGTATAAGAGTAGTATTTGGTGCTTGGATTCACAGATTTAAGGTTTGTGTGGCATTTTTGGGTGATTCGAGTGGTTTTTATCCAAGTGTTCTTGGGTGCGGTTTGTGTATTTTGGACGTGTTCTTGAACGCGGTTTGTGTCCCATCGAGAACGCGGCTTGTCCTATTACTAGTTTAGGCAAAAGGACAAACAGCATTGAAAGCGACGTGTTTGGAAGTTTGTGCCAACGCGGTTTGTCTCTAAGGCGCATACGCGGTTTGTGTCTACGCGGTTTATCTCTGCAGTGTGAACTCGGTTTGTGTCAACGCGGTTTGTCTCTGCAGTGTGAACTCGGTTTGTGTCAACGCGGTTTGTATCTCCAGCGTGAACTCGGTTTGTGTCTACACGGTTTGTCTCAGCAGTGTGAACTCGGTTTGTGTCTACGCGGTTTGTCTCTGACGTGTGTATGCGGTTTGTATCAACGCAGTTTGTCTCTCCAGCGTGAACTCGGTTTGTGTCTACGCGGTTTGTCTTTGCAGCGTGTACTCGGTTTGTATCAATGCGGTTTGTCTCTCCAGCGTGAACTCGGTTTGTGTCTACGCGGTTTGTCTCTGCAACGTGTATGCGGTTTGTGTCTACGCGGTTTGTCTCTGCAGCGTGTATGCGGTTTGTCTAGGCGGTTTGTATCCATAGAGGTGCTATTTTTACGTCAAAACTTCAAACGGCCATAACTTTTGAATCGTAACTCCGTTTTCAGCGAAACACCTGTCAAAACGACCGTGAGACCTAGGAGAAGTATGTATAAATACCCCTTCCCTTGCAAGGGAAGGGTTGGAACTCTCATTATTTCAATCTAATACACATAGTGTTTCTCTCACTAGAAGTTCCCACTTTCTCTCTCTAAGCTTTCTTGTTCATTCGATCTAAATCTTAGCCTCAAACAAGTGTTTCTTGCATTGTGAATACCCTACAATTGGTATCAAGAGCCATGGTTAGGTCCATGAGAGTTGGTATTCACGGATTTGTGTAGTTTTTGAGGTTTTTTGGTTCGATTTGATAAGTTACATAAATTTCATTTTGTGCTTTGTTTAGTGATTAGAAGTTGTTATACCTTGTACTTTCTAGCTTAGGAACAGTATAAGAGTAGTATTTGGTGCTTGGATTCACAGATTTAAGGTTTGTGTGGTGTTTTTGGGTGATTCGAGTGGTTTTTATCCAAGTGTTCTTGGGTGCGGTTTGTGTATTTTGGACGTTGAATTAATTTATTCATTCAACCCAACTTTCGAAGCCTGAAATCGCTCCAGAATGAAGTTATTGAGTTTCTAAGTTTTTCAGACCAAAATTTTGCCATAATAACTTGCAACAACCATACCAATCAGATCAACAAGTCTACCAGACCTTCATCATAACACATATCAAGCATCATTCCACGGTTCATTCTTGATTTTTGTAAAATCCCGCGAAAGAATCTATTTCTCGGTTTAAATCATAGAATTGTAAAATCCCGTGCACGGTTACATCATGTCTACTACTTCAGATTCCTTAATATCTGAGGTACTCAAGTTGTACGACACATATGATAACCAAATGATTTCCAATTCTGGACAACAAATGTACGTGTGTGATTCTGATAATACCAATGTGGAATCTTCGTGCCCGAAATCACAAGAGAAAGAGCTTCATCAGTCACTTATGCTGTTTAATGCAAAGGAAAGTCGCATCGAATGTTTTCGTCTACTTCATTCACATCTCAAGGTTCATTCGAAATGACTCTATATTTAGATCAACTTGAACAACAACTTGACAAAGAAGAATTCTCTGAAGCAAGATCCAGAGCAGCTTTCAGTGTGATCAATAACCAACTCCAGGTGTTCATTGACTCGCAATACACTGAGGACTATGACTATGACAGTCAGATGACAAAAGGGTGTTTTGCTAATTACACTGGATTCGAGGTTGACGTGTTCAGAGTTACATTACTACAATTGATGAGTAATGTTAATGGGTTTATTGATGAAAGGGCTAAACAAATGGGGAATGGAACAAGATCAGACAAGTTTGATGATGGTGACAGCACAGGAGGTGATTTCACAATATGTGAGAATGCAGCCTACGTACCTGAAAATCACCAAGCACAATCTGCTGTGGTACATCTGTCTTATCTTAAACTTACTTATGACACATATCTGTTGGAAAAGACTGATAGCAATATTACCTCTGATTCAACAAATATGAGTCATAAGGGGGGAGAAATTGATCAGGATGCTGAACATGAACATGATAATACGTCGAGTTCTTTGCCTACGGCTGAGTTTTTCAAATCAAATGATATGGTTGAAAAAGAAGTTTATAATGAACTTTCAAAAAGATTTTTACAGCTTGAAAAACATTGTATTGATCTTGAAATCTCAATGCAACAAAAGAAAGAAAGTCTTCAAAATAAACTACCATGTAGAAACCCGGAATTTCCTGAATTCCGTGAATTTTTTATGATAAATGATTTGAAAGCTCAGCTAGAAGCCAAAAACTTAACGATCAAAAACCTGAAAAACAGATTGGATGAGATGCGTAACATATGTAATGAAGTTAAGACTAAATATGACAATGATGTTATTGCAACAAATAATGCAGAATTAGATCATAAAGTGACTGAATTGTTTAAGGAAAATGAGTCTTTGAAAATTCATTGCAAAGAACTGAGTGATACAATCAAAGAATCGAAAACTAAGAATGTAGAGCAAATTACCTCTTTGATTGCCAAAAATGATGAATTCAAGGCTCAACTTCAGGAAAAGGGTTTTGCAATTGCATCATTGAAAAACGAATTGAGAAAATTGAATGGAAATGGTGTGAACACTAAGTTTGCAAAACCATCAATCTTGGGGAAACCACCACTTAGGAACCAATCAGTTGTTAGACAACTGACAGCGTTTAGATCTGAACGGTTAAATGTTTCAAAAACACGGTTTGCCTCCCAAGTTGATGCGGAAAAAGTTTTGTCAAAACCAGTCACTTCACAGTCTAGACCTAGTGAAAAGGAATATGCTGTTGCAAAACCACATCACATGAGGGCATCTAGTTCTTCTAGGATTAGTTCAACGCGTGTGTCACTTGTGACACCAAAGGAACATGTTAGACATAAAGACATTGTTCAAAATCAAAACCTAGTGGACGCTAAGAAAAACACACATGAAAAGACTAGGAATTTGCCTGTTTCTAAGAGTAGTTGCGTGCCAATTAAGGCAATTCCCGTAGCCGATCACTCTAAGAACCCTAGATCTTTTTCTGATTCCAAACACTTTGTTTGCTCGACTTGTCAGAAATGTGTTTTTAATGCTACCCATGATGTTTGTATAACAAAATTCCTGAAGGAAGTGAATGCTCGTGCTAAGGTTCAATCCTCTAAGACTAGAAACAACAACAAGCCCGTAGAACCAAAGAGTCATACTCAAAAACCTGGTAGGCAGATCACTGTAGGTCAAAGGTCTTCTCTAAACAAGTCCTCCACTGTACGTGAGAAACCACACACTCCTAGATCTTGCCTTAGGTGGATACCGACGGGTAGAACTTTTAAGATTGTTGGTCTTAGATGGATACCTATTCGAAAGATGTTCACTAAGTGCGAAACCAAGGTTGACAGTGCAACCCCAAATGGCTCAACTGCTGATATCACTAAACCATATAAATGCAAACAAACTCTTAATGTCAATGCAGGAAGTCTTTACTTAAGTGCAGGTACATCGTTCCCTCCTATTAAGGAAAGACTCAGGGTTTGGGTGCCGAAAAGAGTGATATCTCATGATGTAGGGGTTCAAACAATTCAAGCTTGATGAACATCAACGACAATGACGTCTGTTCAAATCAGTTCAGGCCTCGTTCTTCAATGACTATGACGTTTGAACAATGCAGTTCAAGCCTCGGGTCTCAATGTCATCATTATGGCGTCTGCTGACATCTCTTCAGGCCCCGTTCATCAAAGAAAAGAAAGGCGTACGCTTGAGTGCGCTTTATCTTCGGAAGAAGAGGAATCTTCTTATTTATGACCATTCTCATCAAGCTTCATGTTCTTCAAATGCTCATTTAGTCACCAAAGGGGATAAAAGTACATCGGAGTATATTCTTATTCACCTGCTCTATCAAAAATGGCAGTTAGTCGTCATGTGCAATTTTTGAGGGGGAGAAAGGTGAATAAACTACATGGTGATTGAGATTTGAGAAGTGGTCATACGACTCTCCATGTTTCTGACTTTTCTCATATAAAGGCTTCATACTTGCTCCATGCTCATTCAGATATCAAGTGGATCTACTTCCATCCGATTGGACGTTTATTCACTCAATCAAAAATAGCATCCTCGTATGCAATCTTTGAGGGGGAGAAGTGTGAACAGTGGATCAACCTCATATGCACTTGTTCAATCAAAGATGACATCCTCGTATGCAATCTTTGAGGGGGAGATGTGTGAACAAGTGATTCGATGTACATTTGGTTGTTGGTTCACTCACTTGAGCTGGGCATCTAATTGTGACCATGGAGTTGATTAGGTATCACTTATTCGAGATTGAAGTTGACTTCCTCAAAGGCGTGATCTTATCCTATCTTGAAGTCGGGGTTGGTTGGATGCATGACTTTCTATGATAACTTGCTCGTGCTTAAGATTTAAGTTGAAGACTTAGGTTATCTAGTTACCAGCAGTCGGGGTAACTATCACTTAAAGGAGTTACGATGTAGTGCTCAGTGTCACACGCCGTTGACGTTGTGGATAATCATAAGAGGTGTTAATGTCTCATACCATGGTTAGGTTTTGAGTACTTAGAGATTTGCTTGGAGCACTAATTCTCTACACCGTTCTTCCAACATTAGTGCAAGCGTAAGTCACAAGAATGGGGAATTCTATCTTCAGGCTCAAGTTTGGTATATCGGGTTTGCTCCATCAGTTATCTCATCAAAAGGCCTACTTGAGGGTTGATAAAGATAGTCAGAGACGGTTTCGGCAGCGGTTAATTCTCACTTGATCTACCTGAGCCTAAGTTGTTCTTCTCACAAGATTTCAAGAATATGTTCGTAAAATGTGTTGCTGATTCTGAGGTATCAAAACCAGCAAGGGGGAAGGAGACATACATCTGAATGCACAATGAGTACACATGATGGGCTTCATACTTCTTCTCAATTGAAGATTATTCCGGGAAGACAAATGTCATAACCGCAAAAAAAAAAAAAAAAAAAAAAAAAAAAAAAAAAAAAAAAAATCAGTGTTCTAACTCGTTCTTTCTGGTGTGTCATTCCAACTAAGTGTGGGAAGAGAATGTCAGTTTCTGATGATAAAAGAGGTACACAATTGTATGATGGTTCCTATGGTTAGTCGGTATCCTACTGAAGGAAATGTGTACATCCGGTACTCAGTAGCTGTTATGGTACTGTCTTGGTGTCATCATGTCGACTACATACGGGATAAATTGCTTACACTCGGGACTTAGCTGAATTTGGTGTAACAATTCTCATCTGCAATTTCCTGAAGGGAGAAAAGGGGATTTCTAGGTCTTAATTGATCTTGATGTCACGTTTTCGACTTCATTAATGGGATTGAGTGTGTACTTCGGGTTTTCGGGCTTCATACAATGAGACTGTTTGAATTTCTTCAAATACTTGGGGGAAAGTGGTCTCTGGATACTTTTGGTAGGCATTTCTTCAATCTTCAGCGGGAAGAAATGTGAGAAGAATTATTCATATGTGAGATGATTCGTTGCTGATCTATTTGAGGATCCCCGAACAGAGAATCACGATGATTATTCTTAAAAAGGAGCAGTAATACTTGATGTGGTTTGCTACGGTTTCCGCTGTACACTTACCTTATGTAAGCTTGAAAGAGA
Organism: Artemisia tridentata subsp. tridentata; assembly: GCA_021014915.2. Taxonomy (NCBI): domain Eukaryota; kingdom Viridiplantae; phylum Streptophyta; class Magnoliopsida; order Asterales; family Asteraceae; genus Artemisia; species Artemisia tridentata. Next base: position 451,217,077 of record CP139507.1, read on the forward strand.
GCTTAGAATCTGCTCAGTAAGAAGATTGTCGGTTTGGGGGGAAGCTATCAAAGCTGTACATTGGGAAGGCTCAAGTTCCGTCGATTGTTCAGGAGCCTCGAATGCTTTGGTGGTGAAAGTTTAAGAGATGATTGACCACAGACTTCTACAACATACTGAACGTATCCTCATTTCGGTATTCATTTCATCATCGTCTTAAACTGAATAATATTGTTTGTACATATTTTATACCATACTGTAAATAGAATATTATAAAAACAGATAATTGTAAATAGAGAATCTTAAACCCAGAAAAACCATAAAAATCAGAAAATTAGAAAATACCAAAAATAGTTTCACCTAGGCATGTCTTCTGTTTATCGATAACATTTACGGTCTTAGAAATGTCATTCAATAATGACACGGGACTTTAAATGAAGCTCGAGCAGAAGTTATACTAACTGGTTAAAACATGTCTTAATGGCTTGCTATTACTTTAGATAGCAACCCGCGCTTCAAAATGGGGAAAGCACGTCGCCAAAAAGACGGCTGTTCCTCCAACTGGATGATGTTCACCTGGGCATGGATTACTTTATATCCATGTTTCTTCGATCTGATGTACGTTTCAGTGCATCATTTCTTGAAAAAGAAGAGAAATCTTCTTTGTATGCAAATAGTTTTCATTCTATGATTCTTCTGAAAATTATTTGTGAGACACTTGGTGAATATGTGTTGTATGAAATTTGTTTATACTTGGATTATGCATAAAAATTTGTCACTCAATCAACGACCACAAATCTTTAACTTGAATATGGGTCATTGATTGAGGGGGAGAGTGAATTCAAATTTTATATCATCAAACGGGTTTCTTGATTAATTCATGACTCTTAGAAAAGGTTTTGCAGTTAATGGGGTATTAGTTGAAGAGGATATTGCTTAAATATATCAAATGACCAAGTGTGTTAGTTGCTAGAAAGTTTAGGACATTATGTGCAATTTGCTTGTAGTATCCTAGCTTCATATAACTAGAAGGTTCATTTGTATCTCTTTGGAATCCTCGTTTAATCCCCTAGATACATTAAAACTCAAAATCTGAAAGAAGTTAGAAAACCCAATGTGTTTGATGTTCTTGAATGCTCCACTGACATTTGTATGATCTAAGTGAATGAGTCTCAAATGTTTCTTGTCTCTGCTGCTTAATTGTTGTTGATATTGTGCATATGTTCTCAGGATTCGCTTAGGTTGATTGCTATTATGTTAGAATCATGTTCCTAAGATCCTGAATTGAATATTGAAATCCGTGTGAATTGCCATGTTCATGATTGCTATTTGCTCTTCATGCTAGATAGTGGTTTGACGTAGTTCCTGATTATGGTTTGATTATAAGATGAACTTGGTATTATAATGTGGCAAGCTGCTGAAGGGTAGCTATTAAGGAATAGTGTATCTGTATGTATGTATATCTGTGTTGATATTCTTATGCAGATTCCATGGCCAAAATGTATGTGCCAGTTCCCATTCTAACCACTTGATCAGACGATCAAACGCTATTGATTGGCTCGAAATTCACCACAACAACAACGTCGGCAACAACAACAACAACAACACTTTCACCACCGCCACCACCATTCATCTATTTTGGTCTCGCCAAGTGGGGATCAACGACATTTGTGAAAGATTTGTTGGTGGATGGATAATTGATGTTGACTACTAACTCAGAAAAGCGGGTGATTACATCATCTGCGCAAAAAGGTCAATATCATTTGTGTCATAATTGTCTAATTGTGCATAATAAGCAGTGAATCTCCCTCTTAGTTTAAGGGGGAGCATAGTATGTTCCATTATCAGAAAACATTAAATCGGACACATTTTCTCCCACATTTTCTAACTCATTTAAATCAATTGGGATCACAAATCTCAAATGGTTTGAAATTTTTGATCGGGGAGAGAGAATGTGATTTAAATATGAAATCTGATAAAATGTGATGATTTGAACGTAAAAGTAAGCTCTCCCGTATGTGTTAAACCATTTTGTATATCTATGCACATATTGAGGGGGAGCAAAATGTTTTGGATGTGAAAGTAAGCTCTCCCGTAAGTGCTAAACTCTTTTGTATACCAATGCACTTATTGAGGGGGAGCAAAGAATTTGGCATAACATGAGATCGTGAATCAGACTTAACAAATGAATTGACGAAACATATACTGTCATCAATCGAAAGGATTCGTCTTGGCCGGGTAATAATTTCAAGCTCGTCTAACCAGTGATGTAAGCGTGTCTCGAAAAAGATGAATCTGAGTAGAGTGTACCATTTCGAGAAACTTTCTGTGGACTTGACCAGGCCGGGTAATAATTTCAAGCTAGTCTAACTAGTGATGTAAGCGTGTCTCGAATCGGTCATGTTCACTGAAAGTGGATCAATTCAAAAAGTGCGAGCTCTACCTAACATGTGCAAATTTATTAAACTATCACTCGAGCACATGTTGAGGGGGAGCATTTGAAAAATATAAAACTCTCAAGTGTTTGCAAAAATGTGTTTCGAAATCATGAACACTTTGAGAGATTTTTCAAAGATTTGGTTTGGCAATTGTGGAAGAACACCAAAGACCGACCATTGTATTTCATATAATGGAGTTATAAGGATGGTAAGGTTAGGTACAAGTTCCCACGATCCCGCCAGAGCCGGAGGGATCTACCCAGGGACAATCCACTAGTTAGTGTAGAAGTCCTTAGGTATGATTAAAAAGGAGAAAAGTGAATGAGGGAAGAGTGCCGACTGAGATGGAGCTAACACTGGAATAAACCCAACAAGGTGTTAGTTATGAAGTCTTGGTATGCACTGAAGGGGTTGAAGAATGAAAAAGAATTGTAAAGATAAAGGGTGAAAAGAAATAGCCTTCCTTACAACTTAGGCAGAAACCGGGTCAATACATATGCTGTCAGAATCACTTAGTTGATTGCTGACATTGAAGACAAAGTATCATGGACCCAGTGATACGCTGCACAACCCTCCCTAGCCACTCAAGGTCCCTCAAAGGATTCTTGTTTCAATCGTCACGGAGTTCAATACATTCCTATCGTCTCTCTCACTCCGAGTTAGATGATATTGAAAAGGTGGCAGTCCTCTCCAGCCTCCACTCACTAAATCAAAACGCACTATAGAGTCTAGAGCCACGAGATGCATAATAAGATCTCATAGGGACACGAAGTATTTATACACTGGTTGTTCAACATTAAGGACACCAGTTGTAAACTTATGAGTCCTACGCAGATCTTAGCAATCTGCCAGAACATTCATGAGGGAATTTACTAATGTAATTCTCAATGATTGAATGGAAATTCCTGCCAGGGTCAACATCAAGCAGCCCTGAAAGCAGGTCACTTCGGTAATTCCTCGTGGATTACGCTTAGTGGTCGCGGCGGTTTCAACCGGTCTACAGTCGTGGAGTGATCTCCAGCGACTCACCTAATCGTTGATTTACTACGGTAAAATCTTAAAAAGCCCTCTGTGGGTTTTCGATTAGGAACGGTCTTGGTAAGGATTAGAGAGAGTTTTCACAATATGCTGTTGACTATCTCGAAGTCCAAACTTGTAAGTACCGGTCGAATTATTGCTAACTGTCATATGCAGGAACTTCTGGCGATTGTAGCAGTGGAATGCTGTAGCTGGTTGCTGTGGTAGCTGGTTGCAGAAAAGATGCCAATCCATCACCACATGGTCACACCACATCATCATCAAAAAAGTCATGATCAACCTAAAAGACCTTCAACACAGCTTCTGCTAACTCTGATGTTGAAGATCAGGACACCATATCGTGTGAGCATGTCGGCTCTAAGTATATTTCATCACATGGAGACCTACTACTGAAAGATGACTTTGAGACTCAAGTGGGATGATACTTTCAAAGTTTACTCAAAGTTCATCCAAGATAAAAGAGAAGTCATCTTAAGATCACGGATGTTTGCACAACAATCTATGATATTGAAGAATCAATGGTTACGAGCTATGATGTCAAGATCCAAGGAAGAAGTGCTGAATTTCAGAATATTACTTCTGGGGTGACCTCCCTTAGGGGGAGATTGTTAGGAATATGAATATTCAACTGAAGACTCGGTCACCCCGAGTACTTATTAGCTCATCATAGCTCGTAGGATTATCAGTAATATTATTAGTAGATTAGTTATTAATTAGTATTGTGGAGTGGGTCGGGTCTTTACCCTCTGTCAGCTCTCTCCACAGCCCACTAGGGGCATATTAAGTAGTATGTATAAATACCCCTTCCCTTGCAAGGGAAGGGTTGGAACTCTCATTATTTCAATCTAATACACATAGTGTTTCTCTCACTAGAAGTTCCCATTTTCTCTCTCTAAGCTTTCTTGTTCATTCGATCTAAATCTAAGCCTCAAACAAGTGTTTCTTGCATTGTGAATACCCTATACCTATGATAGAATATTCGTCACAACTAAGCAACTAAACGATTTAGAATTGTTTTACATTAAAAATTATTTTGATTTCTACTTCGTTAAGTGTTTGGTTGTGTGATTATGAAAAAACGAATACATGCTTAAATATAAAAATAAATCCTAATATCTTTTAGGATACATTTTCATAAGATTTATTCTAAGGTTTACTTGGGGTCAAGTAAAGTTCAAGTGGGGGGATATTTGATGAACTCAAATAAGTACATTTTATTATCATAATTTATTCTATTTATTTGACTTGTTTTATTATATTATATATGAGAATTGATACGTTAATGTTTACTTTTGTAATTCTCAGGTAAAAACAAGTATTATGTGAAACTTGGCGATTTTGGACTAATTATGGAGCAAAACAAGCAAGATGTTAAGAGTCTACTGAAATGTACAAGATCAAGATCATTCTGCTCAAGATACGCCGCAACATACTTCTTACATACGGCGTATCACTATCAAGATTTCACAATTTACAATCCAAGACAGCAAAGGACATGCGCCGCATAGAGAAATGGAGTTACGCCGCATCTTAAGGCGGTGTACGAATATTACTGAATATATTAATCTTGGACCCCACGCGAAGTTAAGTTAATGCGCCGCATCTACTTATCCTATGCGCCGCATCTAACCCTCAGACAGAAACTATAAATACCCCAAAGTCAGACGAATTTTATGTGCAAGATACCATACGTACGAGTACCAAACCAGAGACGAATTCAGATGTATTAGCAGCACAAGACACACCCTAAACGAAGATACAAGAGCTGTAAGAAGGTCCTGCATGTATTTAATTCATTAAGTAGTTTTGTTTTATTGTATTAGTACACTTTAATTCATCAGGATTGATGGGCTGATGTCATGTGACTACGGAATATCATGCGCACCCCTTAAAATTGCTTTCCCATTAATTAAAGTTTATATGTTGATGTCTTTGGTGAATTTTATTAGTGCATTGATAACCTTTGTGTCTAGCTGAGCATTGCTTGGGTCGCCATGCCCCTTCCTCGCCTATTTATTCTATCGTTTCTAGGATAGTGGGATAGACATAAGTGATCATTAAGGGTTTACTCGCCGATAAGATTAGAGCCAACGAGAAAGGTTTAATTATATACACTTCATATAAAACTAGCAATAAAATAAGTGACAAGCTACTTAATTATCAGGACAGGTCTTCTTATTGTCTCAAGTATCTATCTGTGTACGTGTGTGCTAATCGCTGATTCGTGCTCATTAGTTTAGTTTACTATTTAATCATAACCAAACCGTGCCAGTCTCTCAGGCTGAACCCCCTTACGTTAGATTAGGTTGTATAGCTAACTTAGGATATTAAAATACTGATTAGAATAACTAGATAATACATTCCACTCTTAGTGATCGACACTCTACTTACCATTATATTCATACTGACCGGGTACACTGCTCGTTAAGTGTGTGTGTTATTGATAAGTCGGCTAAATATAAATTTAAAACTTGAGTAGGCATTAATACTGCTAAACCGCAACGACACACGTGCGCATCACTCACTTAGATCAATTTGAATTTATTCAAGTTATCTAACAAGTAACAAAGGCTACTTGGATCCATAAGTCGTGTGGACCTACAAGTGGTATCAGAGCCTGTAAAGAGACTCTAAGTTCGAAGAAATACAAAAACCACAAACTCAAATTCACTCCAATAAACCCTGCACAATGTCTGAGTTTGAGAAGAAGACTGATGATTTCTCAAACCATCCCAGTGATGATGAGAAATCAACCCATGAAGATGAAAAATCTGAAGCTGGCACATCTAAACCACAACAAACTATCCCTGCAACAACAACCATATCCAACATAAAACTCCCAATCCTGAAGAAGGAAGAATATGACATCTGGGCTATGGTGATGGAGCACTATCTAGAGTATATTGATAACGAAGTCTAGAAGGTCATACAGAATGGGAATTCGAAGAAGAGGATTTCGGTTGGTAAAGATGGAGTGGTTAGGGTGCTACCACCAGTATCTGCTGAAGAGATACATGCTGTAGAAAAGGAGAGAAAGGCCAGGACTATGCTACTGATGGCAATTCCCAAGGAGCACTTGAGAAGGTTTCATGGCATGAATGATGCCAAGGAAATTTGGGAGGCTATCAAGAAAAGATTTGGAGGGAATGCTAACTCCAAGAAGATGCAGAAGGCTGTTCTTAAACAGCAGTTTGAAGCATTTAGTGTATCCAGTTCAGAGGGGTTGGAAAAAGGTTATGACAGGTTTCAACACCTTCTATCACAATTGGAGGTTCATGGTGCTGCTGTGTCTGAAGAAGATGCAAACCACAAGTTTCTCAGATCACTACCAACAGAATGGTCAAGTGTGACAATGACCATGAGAATGAAGGAAGAAATTGACACCATGACAACTGATGACCTGTACAACAATCTTAGGGTTTTTGAACAGGAAATCCAAGGAAACACAAAAGCATCTTCAAGTTCTACCAATGTTGCCTTTGTTTCTCAAAGCAAGGGCATCACTAACAAGGTTAAGTCTGCCGGTTTTAATTCTGGTGGTTATGAAACTTCTTCAAGTAGTATGAGAGCGAGAGATGCTCCTGCAGGCTTTGCTGATGAAGTAGTTTACTCATTTTTTGCTAAGCAACTAGAAGAGAAGGACTTCATCAGTGAGGATCTGGAACAGATCAATGATATTGAAGTTGAAGAGATGGATATCAAATGGCAATTTGCCATGATTGTTCTCAGGGTTAAGAAGTTTTACAAGCAGACTGGGAGGAACATTAGGTTTGATGGGAAAACACCAGTGGGGTACAATAGGAGGACTGTTGAGTGCTTCAAGTGTCACAAACATGGTCATTTTGCTAGGGATTGCAAGGAAACGATGACTACTGATGGGAACAGGAAGAAGGGTTCTGACTCTCAAGATGATGACAAGCTGAAGAAGAATCAGATGAGCATGTTGACACTGGAAGCTGGAGCTGTGAATTGGGATGACCACACACCAGAGAAAGAAGTGCCAAACCATGCACTTATGGCTATTGGTTCCAGTAATGAGGTATCTTTGTGTTCCAAAATATGCATTGATTCATACAATCATCTTAAAGCTTTGTGTGATGAACAATTAAAAGAAATAGGTGATCAGGAAGTAAAAATTCTTGCTTATTCTAAAGCTGTTAAAACTTTAGAAGCACAAATAGTCACCTATCAAAAACAACAAGCTTCCTTAAATGAAAAACTCACCTTTCATGCTAATGAAATATATGAAAAGGATGAAAAACTTAAGAAATATAGAAGAATTGGCATGAAAGCAGTGAAAGAAAGGGATGAATTGCAAAAGAGAGTAGGCAAATGGACCCATTCTGCTAAATGTTTGGATAGGATAACAGAGTCTGGTATGAGTTCTACTTGTAAGATTGGGTTAGGTTATGGGATACACTTAGATAAGGAAATTTTAAGCTATGAGGAAGAGATGGCTTGAACAGTGTTTGTATGTAGAGAAGATGATTCTGCTGGTAAACCAGTTTACAATAGGTTCATTAAAACTGATGATTTTAAAGGGGTGCCACCTCCATTAAATGGAGATTACACTCCTCTACAAAAGGAAGACCTTGATGATTCTTTGTTTGTATATGGTAAAAAGGGTCATATATACCTTGAAACAGGCAACTCAGATGACAAATCAGGTGACTATTCTACCTGTCAAACTAATGACAGTGAAGGATCCACTAGAGATGTTTCTGAGCAGTCTGAATCAGAATCAGAGAGTGAACCTAAAGAAGTTTCTGAGTCAGAATTTGTTAAACATAGTGAACCAGTTGTGACTACACCCAAACCTGATACAAATAAACCTAGTTGTGATACTTACATAAAATCTCATAGGAGTCTGTCAAAAGTCAAGAGTCACCAAAATCTGATAGGATGAGAAGAGTGTACAAGAAAAACTACAATTTTGGTCATAAAAGATGTTTTGTGTGTGGAAGTCTAAGTCATCTAATTAGAGACTGTGATTTTCATGAGAATAAGATGAAAAGAGAGGCTGAACTTAGGAAGCAGAAGAGTGTTAATACTGGCCATATGAATGTTAAACAAGTTTGGAATAGTGCAAGCAGAATTAATCATGCTAACCAATTTGCTCCTAGACCAGCATAATTTAATTATGATAGATCAAATATTAATTCTGGTTGGTCAAATGTTAATACTGTTAGGTCTAATGTTAATTCTGGTTGGTCATCAGTTAATTCTGTTAGACCAAATTTTAATGCTGGTAGGCCAAACATTAATTCTGGTGGGCCAAATGTTAGTTCTGTGAAGCCAAATGTTAATTCTGGGTATGTTAATGCTGTTAGACCCAGACAACCAGTAAACAGACCACAGGTGAATATAAATAATCAAAGAAATCATTTTTCTAAACCACATTCACCTGTCAGGAGACCCATAGCTGGAATTAAGGGGAGGTTACATTTAAGGGGAGGTAAAATGTAAAGTTTGTATAATAACCAGTACTTAGTAATTTTAATTCTGGTAGTATTAGAAGTTAATTCTTGTAGTAGAGTTAATTCTGGTAGTTAGTGTTTTTTATTTTAGTTGCAAAATCGTATGTTTGTGTGTTTTTCTTGGTTTTTGTACTAATTTTTCCAGGAACAACATGGATTGGTGATGCTCAGACGCCTTGCAAGTGATTTCTATAAGTGTTTGTCTGATACTTTGGTTAAGTCTGGTGAGTCATTGGTTAAGTCTGGTAGTGTTAAAATGTAAAAATATCTTTTTTTTACCGTTAGGTCTGGTCGTACATTTAATTATTTTCCTATTTAAATATTACCGTTGATATTTTTTTTGGAAAAACGAAGTATATATGGATGAGATTTAATTACTGTTTCATCTTTATCCATTATTTGCTTCTTATTTTAAAATCTTAATTTTCGGCCAAGATCACTCTGTTTTTAACCGCCAGTATAAACCCTAAGTCAACAAGTCAACCAGCACTTACCAATCATCCATGGCTTCTCTAAAGTTTTGTGACAAGCACAACCAGGTTGGTTTCTTGAAGAAACCAAACAAAAGTGAAGGTTTCGAGCAGATTGTGGATTTCTTGAGAGGCTCTTCCATTCGGTATGCTTTAACTCATAATCCTACAATCTATACTTCCCTAGTTAAGCAGTTTTGGGGGTCTGTTACCTCTGAAACTCTTGCTGATGGGACATCACAGTTAAGGGCAACAATAGATACACATGATTTCTTTATCACTAAAGCATCCATAAGGAGTAGTCTTCAATTGGATGATGCTTAAGGGGATTATATATTGCCTAATGATGAACTTTTAGAGGGTATGAGAACCATAGGCTATCCCACTGAAGGTACTTTTACTTTTTGGAAAAACTTTTTCTCACCACAGTGGAAGTTTTTGATTCATCATTTGCTCCATTGCCTAAGTCCCAAGAGTGGTGGATGGGATCAGTTTGGAAGCAACATTGCTTCTGCATTGGTCTGTCTTTCACTTGGAAAGACTTTTAACTTTTCAAAACTTATTTTTGATGGCATGGTAGCCAATGTAAACAACAAACATAAATTTTTAATGTACCCTCGCTTTCTGCAAATGATTTTGAATTTTGAAACTGAAAATAAAATGCAGACTTATGTGAGTGTGGCTTTTACAGCTAAAATCTTTGCTAATATGAAAAGGGGTTTTTCTGGGGCTCATAAGCCACTTTTGCCTGCTATGCTTTCTGGTACAACTAACATTGCAGGTACATCTAGTGCTGCACAAGTGGAGCCAACCCATGAGGAGCAAACCCAGGAACAACCAAGATCCCCTACACCACAACCAAGATCACCTACACCACAACCACCATCTCATACACCCTCACCTCAACAGCAAACCCATGTACCCTCTCCTATTCATGAGGAGGAACCAGCTCAAATGACTGTGGATACCCTTTTAGAGCTAGTTCCACAACTAGTAACTAGGATCACTGCATTGGAGAAGGCAAACAATAAAATGAGGTCTGCTATTGTAACATTGGTCAAGAGGGTCAAAAAGATGGAAAAAGTCATGAAAGACAAAGGAGTTGATTTTGATGACCAAGAGGGTGCTGATGAAAATTCTTCCAAACAGGGAAGGAATTTGGATGAGGAACAGACTTTTAAGATTCCAGCTCAGGATAAACAAACTGAAGGTGCAGATATAAGTCCTGAAGGAATGGAAGCAGCAAAAACATTAGCCCAATCTCTGAGCAAAATTCAACAAGAAAAGAAGAAAAGAAGGCTAAAAAGGAAGTTGATAATTGATGAAGAGATTGATTCTGATGAAGAAATGGTTAAGTCTGCTGAGGGTGTTAAGTCTGTTAGTGTTGAAAATAAGTCTGGTGATGTTATTAAGTCTGGTGGTGATAAGTCTGGTCAAGAAAAGTCTGGTGAGCATGTTAGTTCTGCTGATGATGCTATTAAGTCTGGTGAGGTTAAATCTGCTCAGGAGGATAAGTCTGTTGGCACACAAAGGGAAGGAAAACAAATTCTGATTGAAACTCCTAAACCCAAGAAGTCAAAGAGGCAAGAAAGAGAAGAGGAAGCATCTCTAGCTGAGATTGCTAGGATACAAGCAGCAGAACAAGCAGAAATGGAAAAAGAGGAAGAGCAAAAGAGGCAAGATGAGATGCTTGCAAAGAAGTTGTCAGAAGAGTCTACTGATGATCCTCTTATGTCAATGATTCAAGATGATGATGAGCTGAAAGCAAAGTTGGAGGAGCTCAAAGCTATTGAAGGGTTGACTACAGAAGAGAAAGCCAAACAACTAGCAGAATTCATGAATGCTAGAAGGGTTTCAGAAACTTTGGGGGATTTCATGTCAAAGATAAAGCAAACTCAAAAGAAGAGTGGTGCTAGAAAGAAGCTCACTAAGCAACAAAAGATGTCAGATATGAAAATTTACTTGAAGAATATGGAGCATTCCAGTTTTGATAAGATGAAGGGAATGTCATATGAAGAAGTACAAAAGTTTTACCTCAGAGCTTATGAAAGAGATCACAATTACAAGCCTATTGATTATGAGGATTCAATCAGAAGGAGCTTTAAAAGGCAAAAAGTGTCTGAAGAAGAAAAGATAGAAAAGGTGAGTGAAATTGAAAAGGAATTTGAGGCTGAGAAAGTGTCTGATGTTGTGCAAGAAAAGAAAGAAGTCAAAAAGCCAATTATAAAGTGGACAAGAAGAAAAAGTATAGCAAGAAAAAGTAAATCCAAGAAGAAAGTGCAAGGGGAAGAAGAATCAGAAGAAGAGGAGCCTTCATCTGAAGAGTTCACCATGGGATCAATCCCTGAAAGCTCAGCCAAACCAGCCAAGATTGTCAGATATCAAATCATTAAGACTGGATTGAGGGCAGCTTATCAGATCATAAGGGAGGACAACACTGATGTAGTGTATTTAAACTTTCCAGGGTTGTTAAATGATGTTACTAGGGAAAATCTCAATGAATTGTATAAATTGGTGAATATCAGACATGGAGACACTAGACCTGAGGAGGAGTTTGAAAGGGTCTTTTGGGGAGATTTAAAAGTTATGTTTGAGCCACCTTCAAGAACAGATGAGATTTGGAAGCTACCATATCAACACGAGATTGTTAGGTGGAGATACTTTCACAGTTGTAAGGTACATTGCTTATCTTTGCAAATGGCTCATATTTATATGCTTGCAGAAGTGGAATATCCTTTACCACCTAGGGTCTGCAAAGAAATGTTAGAAAAGAAATTGCTTGCAGATGAGAAAGATGAGGTATATGAAAAGCTTTTGGATTTGATTAAGGAACAATCACTAAAGGAACCATATTGGGGTGTTTGAAGTGTTTGAAAAAATTTTCAAGATGTTAAGTGAGACTAAAGGAACTTCTCACTTGGTGAAGGTGCATAGCACTGACACAAAAAATGGTTATCAGTCTACCATGTCTAATCCACTTAAGGACTGGCTAATCCAGAGCAAACGGCTCTGGTAAAGATATTTTAAATCCGTTAATGGTTGACAATTTACCAAAAATTGTATGGTAATCAACTCACCATATCTGAGATAGTAAAGAGTTGGCTAGCCCACAAGATTATGGCTTGTGGTAAAGGCTGTGGAAAACCATAATTGGTAATCAATTCACCAAGACGAGGTCTGATTCCATCAAAGAATTGGCTAGTCCAAAAGCAAACGGCTTTTGGTAAAGACAAAATAAATCCATTGATAGCTGATGGTTTGCTAAAAATCATATGGTTATCAATGTACCATGGTCTTACACACCAAAACATTGGCTACTCCAGTAGTTAATGGCTATTTGGTAAAGAGACATCAAATCCATTAATTTTCAATGATTCACCTCTCACAGGAGTTAACACACCTGGAAGTGATGAGAATAGTATGAAACTTAAAAGAATTGATGTACAAGTAGTCATGGTTGCTGAAAAGATCAGATGGATTGAATATCAGATGGTGAAAAGATTGTTAAAGTCAAGGTTGCTGCACAAAGTTCAAATATGCTGATTTGAAGTGTTAGAGATCAAGATAATTCCAAGAGTTCAGAGTTTAGAGTTCAATCCTCAAGAAGCTTATTCAGAAGGAACTTGAAGTTCATGAAGCATGAAGATCAAGTTAGGGGAGAATTGTTGGGAATTATCACAAGAGAAGACTTAATATGAAGAACAGACTTAAGTCTGCTGGGTTACAAAGTTAAGACTGTTAGTTAAGTCTGCCAGTTCATTGTTAAGTCTGGTAGACATAGTTACTTAGTTAATTCTGGTTGACTGTATTAGTTAAGTCTGTTTATGATTTATAGTAAAGTCGGTTAGCTATAAGTTAGGAAAGGATACGTAGTTATCTTAATAGAAGATACGTATATCCTTCTACACGTTTTGTATCTAGGGTTTCCTTAGTGTATAAAAAGGAACCCTAAGTCTCAAGAGTTGTATGCGTATTGATTGAAAGTTAGTAATATACGAAGTTAGTATTATTGTGTTCTTCATTGTTCATTGTTAAAATTCCGCATTAGCAATTAACAATCTGTTAGAGTTTCTCACTTAGATCAATTTGAATTTATTCAAGTTGTCTAACAAGTAACAAAGGCTACTTGGATCCATAATTCGTGTGGACCTACAGTTGATTAGTCTTGCGTTTGACGACGCGGTTCACACACCAAGGGGTGTGTTTGCTTGGTTTACACAGGTACAGAAAGTGTGTTGGGAACACGTTTTGTAATATTTCAAGTATTGATCATTTGTATTAGGTTGCTTAGGCCTTTATGTTTGTTTTTAGGCCCAGCCCGTGTAGAAGGCCCATGGGCTGTGTCATTTTATCATTTATTATTGTTAAGTATGTATTAAGTTAAGTAAGTTGGGCTAGTAGCCCATTCTCTTGTAAAACTATAAATACCCCTCCCATTCAAGGGAAGGGTGTTGGTTGATGAATTCTAATCATTTGGTATTATTGTGTAATCATCTCCCTTCCATCTCTTTCTCTCTCTAGCTTTCTCTCTCTAGATCTAATAGGTAATTAGTGGTAGCTTAATTCATAATAGTATAAAACATCAAGTGGTATCATTCGCCTAGGGGTAATTTAGGTTGTTAGAAGGTTAGATCTAAGAAAAAATTAAGAAATCCGAGTTGTTTATTGTTCATCCGAGTTGTTACTGTTCTTCAGATATATTCATCGAACTTTTTGTTCATCGAAGTTTCAGGGTTTAATCGAACTTAAAAGTAGTCGAACTATTGATTATTCACCGAGTTAGGTGATATAATCAAACTTCTGGGTTAATCAAACTTCTTGATCGAACTTTCGTAACCGAACTTTCGTAAGTCGAACTTCAGTTAGTCGAACTTCAGTTAATCGAACTTCAGCAATCGAATTTCACTAGTCGAACTTTGGTAATCGAATTTCAGTTAGTCGAACTTCAGTTAATCGAACTTCAGCAATCGAATTTCACTAGTCGAACTTTGGTAATCGAATTTCAGTTAGTCGAACTTCAGTTAATCGAACTTCAGCAATCGAATTTCACTAGTCGAACTTTGGTAGTCGAACTTCAGTTAGTCGAACTTTGGTAATCGAACTTCTGTTAGTCGAACTTCTGTAATCGAATTTCATTTGTCGAATTTTAGTAACCGAACAACTTTGATCGAACAAGTGCTTAACCGAACAAGTAATTGATTCTTATCTAATCTTCACACAACAACCGTCTTTATCCTTTAAAGATCCTTAACCGTCACAAGCTACTACACGATGTCTCAACCACCACACTTTAATTACTACTACCAGTTACAGCAATATCCTCAACAACAACAATACTCTAAACAACAACAACAATTTCCTCAACAATATCCACAACATCAAGCATATGTGCAACAACATCAATTCATTCCTTCACCACAGCTATCTCCACAACAAATAATGCAATAAAATTACCTTCAGAACAATCCTTCAGTGTCCAGAGAACCTCACTGGTTTCATAAGATGTGTGAAGCTATAAGCAGTCAGCAATCTCGTCATGAGGCTGGAAATCAAGACACTCCACCCATGTTAACACCTGGAAACTATGTGCAGTGGGCAAGTAGGTTTCTCCGATTCATTGAACTCCGCAAACCCCATGGACCGTATTTGAAGCATGTCATCACTGTGGGACCCTTTCCAGAACCAGTAATTGTTGTTCCAGCAACTCCTGAAAGAGAAGAAACATCCACTCCTATTGCTGTTTCTAGCTATACAACCGAACAAGCCTTACAACAAGAAGCAAATGGAATGGCAATGGCATTCATTCTTCAGGGAATTCCAAATACCATTTATCGAAGTGTTGATGCTCAGAAGACTGCAAAGGACATGTGGGAGCATGTGCATCTTCTGATGGAAGGAACAGAGCTCAATCAGGAAGATCTTGAATCAAAATTGTACATGGAATTCAACAATTTTATTATGGAACCGGGAGAGACAATCGAATCATACTACCACCGCTTCACAAATGTTGTTAATGACCTTGATCGTCATGACATGAAGTTTCCAAGGATTGCAATCAACTCCAAATTTCTGGGATGCCTAGGTCCTGAATGGCAGAAATATGCTACGTTTGTTAGGCAATCAAAGAAGATTGGTGAAATCAAATATGGATTGATTTATGATTTTCTCAAACAACATCAATCAGAGGTGGACAAAGAAGTAGCAGCAAGAGGAGGTTTCATACCAGGACCACAACCTAATTCGCTTGCACTAATGGCTCAATCAAACTTTTCTCTACCTTCTCAGGAATTTGGAAACTCATCTTATCAACCAAGCTATCAACCTCAAAACCAACTTGTCCCATATGAACCACTATCTCAACAATCAGGCAACCAATTGGTAACCTATAACAACACTGACTCCAACTTTTACACCAACAGTGAATATGATAAAGAAGAAGAAGCTTTCAGTTCCCTCAATGAAGCATTTGGGTTGATTGCTAAAGCGTTTGGAAAATTCACAAACAAATCAAACAACCGCCTTCGCTCATCTTCAAACACAAGGAATCAGGCAGTGGTTAATGATGGTCGGGTAGAAATTCAGAACAGATCATCGGGAAGGTTTAGTTCAGGGAACAGAGGAGGATATGGGTCACAAATGTTTCAAGCTGGAGAACAAAGGTTTCAGTCTGGGGGTAATAGGAATTATATGGGGGCAGATCAGAACAGGAATCAATTGACTGGAAAAGAATCAAAAGGCATTGCAAATACCTCAGTTACATGCTACAACTGTAGAGGGAATGGTCATATGGCTACTGCATGTCCAAAGCCTCGTACTATGGGCAGTGCATATCACAAAGAAGCTCTCTTGATGGCACTTAAGGATGAGAAAGCAAGCTTGATGAATGTGAAAGAAAACAGCTTCATGGCAAATGCAGACTCAGAAGATGATATGGAGGATCTTGAGGCAAACGCAGCTGTCATGCTCATGGCTAATATGCAGGAAATGAATACATCCGAGACAGGCCCGGTCTACGATACTGACGGTCTTTCTCAGGTACTTGATCCACCATGTTTACTACATGAGATTGCTTCACCTACCGCATCTTCATTCTCAAGTGAACATTCTGTTCAAAATGATTCACCATTCTCATCTTCTTTAGATAATCAAATCAACACTGATATATCATTTGATGATGATAGAACAGTTGTCTCGTTTGATGATCTAATAGAAGATGACAATCATGATCAGATTGAACAAAATGAGAATTTGAATAATCAAGATTCGGAGCTTCAGGCCTTAATCATGTCCACCCAATCACAAATTGAAAAATGCAATGACATCAATACAAATCTGAAAGAAAAGATTGCGTTGTTAACAAAGGACAATGAGTGCTATAAACGACAACTTTCTGGATATCAAAACCAAGAAAAACGAGAACAATCTTTTGAAATCGCTTTCCAAAAAGAATATGTAAAAGTTCAAGATTTGCAAAACCAAGTACGTGAATTAACCGATTCTAAGGCTGAGCTTCTCTCTCAAAAAGAAAAGGATCAATTTGAATTCAAAAAAAAAATTGATGCTTTAACTTCTGAGTTGTTAAAAAACTCAATCAGAGCTTTCAACATCTCAGCAGGATCTTCTTGACGAAAAGCAAGCCACAAGGAAACGTGTTGACTCATATCTTGAGGGAATTCTGGATTTGGAAACCAAACTCAAAGATTTTCAAAATGTTGTGTATAAAACGGGTAATTCTGTTACACAAATTCAAAAACTAACTGTGAAACCAAGTCCTAAAGGAGTAAGTTTTGCCCTTGGAAGTGACACACCCCTTAATTCACAGAAAGCACTGAAAGATAATCCTAAGTTATACAATGCAACATTTTTGTTAGATGATTCCTTTCAACGTGTTGTTATGTATTCTGTTGATGAAGAAACTGATTTTCTTGCAAACAAGATTGAGGGTCGATCAAATTCACAAAACAAGTTTTCAAGTGTACATTATGATTATAATGAACGACCTCACATTAGCAAATCATTTGTGCCACCAAAAGATAAACCAGAACAAACACTGATACGTACCTCAGATCAAATATATCATCTCTCCCAAAATGATGCACATCTCGACAATTATTTGACAGAGAATGATGTTGATCGACAAATGCCTCCAGCTTTTAAAATTGTCAAACATTTTGAGACATTTATGGAAGACATCAAATTTTTAGAAAATGAAATTGAGTTTAATTCTAAAATCAATGTCTCTTCTTTTTTCTCTCCTGTGGAAAAAGAAAAGATAGAAATTCTTCAAAAGAAAATTTTACCTCATGTCAAACACTTGAAGAAATGTGCATCACAATGGGAAGAAGATCTAGTTGACGAGGTTCTATCAATGAAGAACATTTTCAAAGCTAAAGACTCCAAAATTCAAAAACAAAAAGTTCAAAAGAAGAATTTGGAAAAAGAAAATGATCGACTCTTGCAAAATGTCCTTTGTTGTGATGTTGTTTCTGTATTGATGAATGCACTTTATGAATCTGGTAATGAGTGTCTTATGAAAAATCATGTTGTTGATACGAAGATGTTGCAAATCGAAATTAAGAATCTAGAGAAAGAGAACGAGGATCTTCGACAAATCAACAATGATGTGGAAAACAAAGTTTTTAATCTTCAAAAAAGGCTTGATTGGTGTCAAACTCAAAGTGCTGAATTTGAACTAAAATTTCAACATCTCATAGGGTCTTTATCATTTCAAAACAGTCATGTTCCTGAAAAGTATAAGGAAACAAAGGCTTTCTTAAGAATTAAACTGTTTCAAAATGAAAAGGAACTCGATGAAATTCTTCAAAACAGGAATGACACCGTCCGCCTTAACAGAAAAATAGATTCACAAAATCAAGAATTCCAACACATCATTGTTGATCTGAAGAAGAAAATCAAAGTTTTAGAAACAGGCAAAACCAAAGTTCATAAGATTGTACCACGGATGCAAAAAGTAGACAGCGCACCTAAGAATGCATCATCACAGACAACCACTAATGCTCTTACTTCATCTTCCACAGGATTAGTTGACACATCTAAGGGTAGAAGATCAAAGACCACAAAGAGACCAAAGAAGACTAGTCTCTGGCTACCTAAGAGTGGACCATCTAAGAATGAAGAAGTAGAAGTTACTGCATCTAGTGAGAATAAGACGCATGTTATGTCTAAAATAGAATCTAGCTTGGTTAAGTGTAATTCTACAAAAGATGTAATGAATGCTGAATCTTTAACAGTTATGAATGATGTTAATGCTTCTTGTGTGTTTTGTCATACTCATATCTTATCTGGTAATCATCAAAATTGTGTTGCTGAAACTTTGCTGAAGAGAAAAGCAAAACGAACTAGTGGCCTCCCTAAGTCTAACACAGTTGCCAAATCAATTTTAGGGAATCCACCACTAGCAGTTTCAAAACAGACCATAGTTGCACCTATCGCAAATCCCAAAAAGAACAAATCACCTAGCACATTCCTTAGGAAGAAAGCAGAAACAAGTAGGAAATGGCAACGTTGGCTAGAGCACACATCATATTTTAAATGGGTACCTAAAATACTTAACTCATGTGCTTCTAACCCAACGGGTCCAACCGTTACTCCATCTGTTTCTACTAATTGTGATGCAGGTGGTTCAAATCGTTCTATGGATTGTTGATAGCGGCTGTTCCCGACATATGATCGGCAATCTCAAGTTTCTCAAAAACTTCGTTGCAAAGTTTATAGGAATGGTCAGGTTCGGGAATGACCACTTCGCCGCAATCATGGGTTATGGCGACTATGTAAATGGGAACATCGAAATAAGTCGTGTGTACTATGTTGAAGGTCTGGGTCACAATTTATTCTCGGTTGGTCAATTCTGCGATGGAGACTTAGAAGTGGCATTTAGGAAGAAAACCTGCTTTATTCGTGATCTTCAGGGAAATGATCTGATGAAAGGAAAACGGGGAACTAGTCTCTACACCATCTCCTTTGAAGGAATGATATCTTCGACTCCTATATGTTTACTCTCCAAGGCTCATCCCACGAAAGCATGGTTATGGCATAAACGCTTGTCTCATCTCAATTTCAAAACCATGACCGACCTGGCAAAGAAGAAATTGGTAGATGGTTTATCAAAATTCAGATATGCCAAGGATCATCTGTGTTTTGCATGTGAACAGGGAAAAAGTCACTGAGCTCATTTTCCACCAAAAACAGAACATAGCACAGACCACGTCCTACAATTGCTTCATATGGATTTGTGTGGTCCAATGCGCGTTGAGTCTGTAAATGGGAAAAGATATATTCTGGTAATAGTGGATGACTACTCAAGATGGACATGGGTTTACTTTCTCCGCACAAAAGATCAAGTTTCGTTTATAGTTACCACGTTTCTCACAAAGATTCAAGTGCAAGTCCGCAACACCGTCAGAATCATTCGTACCGACAACGGCACTGAATTCAAAAACCAAATTCTTCGGGAATTTACAGAGAAACATGGGATTGTTCACCGATATTCTATAGCTCGCACTCCTGAACAGAATGGCGTAGTTGAACGACGAAACCGTACACTCGTGGAAGCAGCTAGAACTATGTTGATCAATGCCCAATTTCCAGATTATCTTGGGGCTGAAGCTGTTAACACTGCTTGCTACACTCAGAACCGCGGCATGATCACCAAAAGACATAACAAAACTCCATACGAGCTCATACAAGGCAGAAAACCCAATATCAACTATTTCCATGTCTTTGGAGCTTTATGTTACCCAAAGAATGATAAAGATGATCTTGGTAAATTGAAGGCAAAAGCAGATATAGGGATATTTGTTGGTTATTGTGAGAACTCCAAGGGATACAGAATTTGGAATCGTCAGACCAGAGACATTCAAGAGACGATACACGTTAATTTCGATGAACTCACAGAAATGGCTTCTGAGCAAGACCGCTTGGAACCCGCAAACAACCGCTTGAACTTCCCGGAATCTTCAGCTGAACAATTACCTTTCAAAAGGAAAGATCTGGAAGATCTGTTTGCTCCTATGTTTGATGACAGTTTGGTTAAAAGTGCGTCAGAGGCTTCCACAATTTCCGCTGCTCACCAACTCCCAAATCAAGCACCTGATCCATCAGCATCTACCTCTACAGTAGTTGCTGACGATGCACCACAACCTGAATCATCATCATCCATAGATAAAACACCTCAACCAGCAGTTGAAGATTCTTCTCCAATTTCTAACCAAGTTCCAACACCATCAGACTTTGACGGAAATGCATTCTTCAATCCATTTGCTCCACCCCCAACCATTCCCGAACCAGGAGAATCTTCCTCGAGCAACATGGAACCGTCAAATCTGAATAACAACATTCAACACTACCCTTCTACTCATAAATGAACAAGGGATCATCCGTTAGTTAATGTGATTGGCAATCCAGATAAACCAGTTATGACACGACAGAAACTCTACACAGATGGTGAAACTTGCAATTACGCTCTCACCGTTTGTCAAGCTGAACTGAAAAATATCAAAGAGGCCATGACTTATGATAATTGGATTGAATCAATGCAAGAGGAGTTGGATCAGTTCAAAAGATTGGAAGTCTGGGAACTCGTTGAAAAACCTGATGGAGTTTATGTTGTGGGCTTAAAATGGATTTGGAAAAATAAGCTGGATGCTGAAGGCACGGTTATTCGTAACAAGTCTCGGTTGGTTGCTAAAGGGTTTTATCAAGAGGAAGGAATTGAATTCGAGGAATCTTTTGCACCAGTGGCTAGGCTTGAGGCAGTTAGAATGTTCCTGGCATACGCGGCTTATAAGAACATCACAGTTTACCAAATGGACGTGAAGACAGCATTCCTGAACGGACAACTTCGTGAAGAGGTGTATGTATCACAACCTGACGGCTTCGTGGATCCAGAACATCCTAATCACGTATACAGGCTTAAGAAAGCTCTCTACGGCCTTAAACAAGCCCCGAGGGCCTGGTACGACAAACTTTCAGCATTTCTTATTGCTAATCATTTCACTAAAGGCTCTGTAGACCCGACTTTGTTTATACAAAAACACGGGGAGGACATTCTCATCGTACAAATTTATGTGGATGACATCATTTTTGGGTCTACCCACAAAAAGTACTCAAATGCTTTTGCAAAACTTATGAAACAAAACTTTGAGATGTCCATGATCGGTGAAGTAAACTTTTTTCTAGGATTACAAGTTCACCAATCACCTCGTAGTATATTCTTGAGTCAGTCTAAATATGCACAAGAGATATTAAAAAAGCATGGCATGACATCCAGTGACACCTATAACACCCCTATGTCCTCCTCATCCCCGAAGCTAGATGCTGACATTCATGGGAAACCTACTGATCCTACAAATTATCGTAGCATAATTGGGTCTCTCATGTATCTCACCGCTAGCAGACCGGATGTTGTATTTGCCACATACCTATGTTCACGCTATCAGTCTAACCCAACAGAAAGACATTTATCTGCTGTTAAAAGAATCCTTAGATACATCAAGGGAACCATTAATTTGGGGATCTGGTATCCAAAGGATTCTGGTTTTGCACTAACTGCTTTTTCAGATGCGGATCATGCGGGATGTATTGATACAAGAAAGAGCACATCCGGTGATGTTCAATTCCTAGGTGATAAGCTGGTGTCCTGGCAGTCAAAGAAGCAAGATTGTACGTCTCTATCATCCACGGAATCAGAATATGTAGCCATGTCTGCCTGTTGTGCTCAAATCATTTGGATACGATCACAATTGATGGATTATGGTTACATATTCAACAAAATCCCGATGTACTGTGACTCCAAAAGTGCTATCGCTATCTCGTGCAACACAGTGCAACATTCCAAGTCCAAACACATCGCTCTCCGATATCACTTCATCAAGGAGCATGTGGAGCAGGGTACCGTTGAGTTGTATTTTGTGGGAACGGAACACCAATTGGCGGATCTTTTCACGAAGGCTTTACCTCATGATCGTTTTGTGAAACTGGTTCACCAAATTGGAATGAGATGCCTGACTCCTCAAGAATTAGCGAACTTTCTCAAGAACAACTAATCGAGTCATGCTCTCTCACTATCTTGTATATATATATTAAAAAAAAAAAAAAAAAAAAAAAAAAAAAACACACCAAATGTGCAAACGATTGATCTCAATCAAAATATGTTTTTTGCCCATTTTTTCAAAGTTAAATTTTTTTTTTCCACAATATCACATATTTTGAGGGGGAGAAACTTTTGCACATTTAATCATAAAAATTCTTCGTCATCTTTCTAAATCATCATATATTGTTTTTCATCAGTTTGCATTAATCATTATACTATACATATCTTAACTTTGGACTTAATATAAATAGAAAAACAAAGTTAAAAGGTTAAATATGTAAAATGGAAAAGAATGAGGACAATAACAGTCAATTCGGTTAACTCAACTCTATATAAACACAACTCATTGACTTAGGTCAAATTTTTATCACACTCAAAATACACAGTCCCATTTCACAAAAAACGCGCGCCTCAACTGAATCTTTCATACCTCTATATTCGATTACTTTGCTCTAATTGTAAGTCTTTCATTTTGATTTCTGTGGTACTCATTTAACTGAGAACGTTGCTTCAGAGATTATTCAATGTTAAATTTATATTAAGTTGTTAATCTGATTTAGGGATTATGCTTGTGCCTATCTTTGTGAATGAGATAATCTAATTGTGTGCTTATTTGTGTGATTTAATCTGTTTGTGAAATACTTGATTTGTGTTAAACATTAAGATGACTAATCGAATTTCTGAGCTAATCGAACTTCCATTATGTGAAAATGATCGAACATTAATCGAACTATTGGTGTAATCGAAGTTTAGGACTGATCTCCGAGTTAGGAGTATTATGTCTGGATTGATCGAACTTTGATCGAACTTTGGTTTGATCGAACATTGGTTTGATCGAACTTTGTTTTTGATCGAACTTTGGGTTGATCGAACTTTGGGTTGATCGAACTTTGGTTTGATCAAACATTGTTTTGATCGAACTTTGGTTTGATCGAACATTGTTTTGATCGAACTTTGGTTTGATCGAACATTGGTTTGATCGAACTTTGGTTTGATCGAACTTTGGGTTGATCGAACTTTGGGTTGATTGAACATTGTTTTTTTGATCAAACTTTGTTTATAATCGAACTTTGTTTGTTAACTGAACTTTGCTTGCTTAAACGAAAATTGATCGAATTTTCTTTGATCAAATTTAGCTTAATCGAACTTAGGTTTGATCGAACTTTGTTTAATCAAATTCTGTTTGATCGAATTTTCTTTGATCGAATTTAGTTTAGTCGAACTTAAGTTTGATCGAACTTTGTTTAATCAAATTTTGTTTGATCGAATTTAGTTTAATCGAACTTAAGTTTGATCGAACTTTGTTTAATCAAACTTTGTTTAATCAAACCTTGTGTGATCGAATTTCATTTGATCGAATTTTGGTTTTCTTGGCTGAACTTTGTTTGTTAACTGAACTCTGTTTGCTTGAACATAACTGATGGAACTTTTGATTGATCAAACAATTTATTTTTCTTCAAAGTTCAGAACTAAGTGTGCATAATGGATGATTGACTAAGTATCTTTGGTTGTTATGATGAAAAGTATTCATATGTTTAGCTGTGTTCACTGAATGAGTTGGTTTCCATCTGTGCTGCATTTCTTCATTATTCATGTTTCATCATGTTCCTTATGCTCTGCTGTTCAGAATTTATATGTGCATCAAGATGTTCTTTGCTTAAGTGGTGATGCTAGATTATGTGATTAGTGATGAAAAGTGTTCTATTGCTTAATTGTCTGAACTCATGATGATAAGCAGTCTAACATACAAAGGGCATATCTAACACACTCACTAACACTCATAATATATGCTCTTGCGTATTGTTGTATGTTTGTGTTATGCAGTCAAAACATGTCACGTGCATTATCTCAAGCATCACACACATCCAAGAAGGTCACTCAAGCTACAGAAAAACCTAAGATCATCCGTTGCAATTCAAGAGTTGATTTCGATAACCTCAAGTGTCATCCATCATGTCAAATCATCGCAGAAATCCTTGCTAGACACTTCATTCGTCCTGCTTTAACCAAGACAGCAAGTGTTCCAATGGATTATCTTAATCAGTTCTGGGAATCAATGTCAGTCAACAAAGACCAAACAACAATCACTGTCACTCTGGATACTCTTGAAATCTCATACACAGTTGAAACTCTGAGGGCCGTTCTTGAGCTACCCAAAGAAAACTCAGGGAACTTTGAGAAGTTTCAAAATAACCCAACATTTCCAGAGATGGCTAGAACTCTAGAAATGCTGGGGTATGATGAATCAACTGAAGTAATGTCTTCAATCTATAAAGTTGAAAGAAAGTTTTTTCCACAACCTTGGTTAACAATGTTCGCCATCATTAATCAATGCATCACTGGAAAAACCACCGGCTTAGATCACCCAAGACTTGAAAACCTGCAGTTTTTCTGTGGTATTGTCAACACGAAACATCTTAACTTTGCACAGTATATCTGGAGTGACATGATCTTTCAATGCAAGAAATTCCAAGAGAGCACTAAAGATTCATATATCCCTTTTCCTCGCTTCACCAAACTCCTCATTGCTCGTGTTATGAAAAAACACCCAGAGCTACAACGTCCAAATTCTGAGCAGATGCATACCGAACAACATGATCATGTCCTCACTCGCCTCAACATCCAGATGACCGATACAGACAAACAAGGTGCTCCAATCCCTGATTATTTCCTGAGTGATGACATTAGGAACACAGGAGCTTATCTTACATATGATAAAGCATTTAAAGCTCAGAAAGTGGGATTTGTTCAGAAAAAGGATGCATTACCCAAAGGATCAAAGACTAAAGGGAAGAGTCATTCACTTCCAGATCGAGCCACTACTTGCCGATCCAAGAAAGCTGAAACTGCTAAGAAAGGAAAAACAGTCACCAAAGCTTCATCAGCATGGCAACTTCGTGATGAATCAAGTGATGAAGGAAATGACGATAATGTTGGGATCAAGAAAGTCAAAGCACAGAAGGGGCTTGAAAAGCTGAAATCTATTATGGGTCCATCTGATGAGAAACTAAAGCAAGGCAAAGGCAAGTCCATCAAAGCAACAGATGTTAGTTTTTCACCGATTCAACCGAATGAAAGCTCAGAAGAAGAGGGTGACGAATCAGATCAACACACTCATACCCCATCGGGTTCTGAAGCTGAAGAATCTGAAGATGACAGACAAAGTGAGAATGATGAAGACAATGATGAAGAAAGTGACAAGGACAAGAAAGATAGTAGTGTCAACAACGATGAAAGTGATGATAAAGATGAATCTGAAGATGACCAAGATAACCCAGATGTTCAACCCCAAACAACCATTCTTCAGTCACCACCTACATCTTCAGTGGCTCAATCATCAACTGTCATAAGTCAGCTTGAAAATAAACTGAATCAAGTGTTGAGTAATCAAGAAGCCCGTGAAAAGGATTATCAAGAAACTAAACAGAAACTGTCTAGTCTTCAGGAGCAGATGGACAAACATATACTGAAGTATGATAATGTTGATTTGAAAAAGGAAGTCGCTGAACTGGTTCCAACTGAGGTCTTCAAGACTCTTCAAGATGCATTTCCTGACATGCTCAACAACTATGCCAAGAAGAATCTGGAAGAAGTTGTGGCAAAGTTGATGCAGACAATTCCAATCACTATCAGAACGTTACCTCCACAATCATCTGGATCAAATCTCAGAGAACAACTTCTTGAAGAAATTCGAGAAAACCCTGCAGAAGATGAACTCAGGCAAGCATTACTTAACTCAATCAAACGAGCTGAAAAACAAGATGAACCATGCAAACCAACCAAGTCATTGAAGCGACGTCAGGATGACCCAGAAGATCAAGGAAAGAAAAGACGGAGACCTTCATCTTCAAGCCGTGGTCCCATAGCACAATCATCTGGAAAAGGAAAACAATCAAGTGGACCAGTCTTCAGTCCCATTGGAAGTGGTCAATTTGAGGACGTAGAATTTCACGAGAACATCAGTGCAGATGATAAAATACCCTATGTACCTACAAGTGTTCAGGAAGCTGTGGTTCCTTCGGGTCAAGTTAATGATATACCGCTACCAGAATGGGTCAATCCAGGAGCCTCAAAGTACGACTGGTTTGAAGATATGGTTGATGCTTACCTTGATGAAGTTGACAGCACACCCGTGGAAGGATCAATTGTAGACTTTACCAAAAGACTGAAAAAGGCAATCAAGGTTCAGAAGTTGGGGTTGTCAGATATCATTCGAGTTCGCAGTTCAGGTTTCACTGAATTCAAGACGGTAACTACTACTGAAATAGAGTTTGAGTACAATCTTGAACAAGTTGCACGAGCTCTTGGAGATAATATAGCTGATGAACAAACCCATAAATCTAAAGAACCATTGCACTACAAGGACTACACCAAACCCTTACCCCTCATCGGTCACCCAAAGAATCCTAAGCTACCAAAAGAATACTTCTTCAATCGAGACCTAGGCTATCTCATGAGTGGCAGCACAGATCCTATACGATATGCAACATCACTTTCCAAGTATCCAGCAGCTTCATACTCCATAGAAGATTTGGAAGAAAAGGTCGACGATTTATGGAACCATGACATTTATGTCTACAATGACGATGCTGTTTTTGGGATTCATCATTGGCGACATATGAGGAGATTGTCCTACAAATACTTGGTCACCACGAGAGTTTCAAGAAACATAGATAGGAAGAACCCTAACAGAATTCTATCCATAACCAGTGCTGAAACCGAACCGCTGTACGGGTATAACTTTCTAACCAAGATCACCGTGAGAAGATCAGATGACAAAGAGTACTCGTTCTGTGAAGCTGACTACCCATACTTGTCCCGCAATGATATAGAAGACATGTACCTACTGAAGATTCAAGGGAAACTTGAACATCTTCCTGGCCGTCTTCAGTATGACATCATCAACTCCATTCTCATATTCATCCGCAACATTGTCATAAGGCATCGAGTTGAGGACATCCAACTTGGGGTAGAAAGCTACCAAAAATGAGTTAATCTCATCAAGCCAGATCTTGACAGGCCGGGTGTTCATGGTCAGCCTCCTTATACGTTCATGGATAGACCGTTTGGAGTGGTTTACAAACGGAACAATTGCAGCCCACACTTCATGGGATTTGAAGAACTGAGAAAATTTAGGGATAAGACATTGGAAATGGCTAAGAAAGAACTTGAGTCAATCTTGGATAATTACTACAAGGGTTCAAAAACGGGAATAATGCAAGAGGTCAAATGGAGCAGAAATGATGCCAAGCAAGCAGTCAAGTTCATCAAAAGAATCAACGACAAGCTTCAGTTTTGGACTCAAATGCGAAGATTGGAGAGTTATGTGGGAGGACGAGCAAGACTTCCAAACATTCTCACCTTCCGACGTCCTGGCTAAGTTGATTGGTACAATTTGTTTCATTTGATCATCATCATTTCATTTCATTTTTCATCATTCACTTTCTTATATCACTATGGCTTGTGCACACATAACAGTATACAACCCGCTCTTATAAAGAAAGGACCCTGAGGTACGCTTCAGTGCCTCAATCCTGAAAAAAGGAGCGAAAGCTTCTTACTTATGAGCAGAATTTAAACCAGAAAATTTTTCAAAGTTTTAAACAATTCTGCTCATAAGAACAAGTACTCCCTTGTTAAGGGGGAGTATTTGAAAAATCTTTGTTCAAAACTACCAACGTTCTTGACATTCTTCCACAAACACCTCAAAAAGAGCATATTTTAATCAACAGTTTTTTCAAAAACAACATTATTATGCTATTTTTGAGGGGGAGAATGAAAAAGTGATTAAAATATGGTATCTCATTGCTGGAATCTCATGAGTGTAAGACTCAAGAATTGACCCTCGAATTGACGATAATAATAGTCAGTAGTCGAAAAGGTATATCCGGGACGGGTAATAATTTCAAGCCAGTTCATCTGGTGATGTAAGCGTGTCTCGCGAAGGATATATCTGAGTAGAATGTACCAATTTCGAGCGACAATCTTTGAATATGACCGGGACGGGTAATAATTTCAAGCCAGTCCAACTGGTGATGTAACCGTGTCTCGCAAAGGTCATGTTCATTGAAAGTCAATCAATTCAAAAAGTGCCAACTCTTCCCGACATGTGCAAATTTCAAAGTGATTTACATATGAGCACATGTTAAGGGGGAGTTCTTCTGAAAATAACAAAACTCTCAAAGTGTTAACAAAATGTGTTTTACAATCATAAACACTTTGAGAGATTTTCAAAAGGTTTGGTATATGGCATCATTAGGATAGTCATGGAGTTATAAGGTGACTAAGGTTAGGGAAAACCGTCCTATGATCCGCCAGAGCCGGAGGGATCTACCCAAGGACAACACCAATAGTTTAGAACTAGAAAGTCCTAGGTATGATTAAAAAAAAGGAGAAAATGAATGAACGGAGAAAGAAGGGGTTGAAGAATTAAAAAGAAAAGCAAAGAAAAGGGTGAAAAGAAATAGCCCTCCATTTGTTCAACCTTAGGGCAGACACCGGGTTCAATACATAAACTACTGGTTGATCAAGAATCACCGGTATTGAAGATCAAAGTCGTCATGGACCCAGTGACGCACTGCACTAAACCTTCTTAGCTACTCAAGTGTCTCTCAAAAGACATTTGTTTCATTCACACGGAGAACCCTTCATAATCTATCGACCTCTCATTCCGAGAGTGTTGATATTGAAAAGGAGGCAATTTGCTCCACGCCTCCGACGACCAAACAAATGTGCACTAAATGAGTCTAGAGCCATGAGATTCATAAAAAAATCTCTTAGGTACACTTAGTATTACTCTGCTGTTCTACATCATGGGCAGCAGATGTAAAATTAAGAAAGTGTCCTTCGCAAATCTTAGCAATCTGCCGAGAACATTCATGAGAAAAGTCATAATTGTGATTATCAATGATTGAATGGAAATCTTGTAAGAACAACATCAAACAACTCTGACAGCAGGTCACTTCGGTAACTCCTTGTGGGTTACGCTTAGTGTTTTATCCCAAACGGTCAACAGTCGTGGGGTGATCTCCAGCGACTCACTGAATCGTGGGTGCACTTCGATGTGTCCGTGTTATCCCTTTCGGGGGAATCCGGTTCAGAACGGTCTGGGTTAGGATTTGACAAAGTCTTCACACTATGCTGTTGATGATCTCAAGTCTGAGCCTGTAAGTACCGGTTGGTTCGTGCTGTTGCTGCTGCGGAGCTTGGAGACCTGGAGTTCAGCCACCATCAAGACTCCATCATGCTCATATCCTAAAGAGAAGTTCTCACAAAGACTCAGAAATATCAAAAGTTCAGAATTGTTAAAGAAAAGTCTAAAGATTCAAGTACTACAACCTTTCTCAAAGTTAAAGATTGAAGAACTGAGAACAAGTTGAAGAACCAGAGTCAAAAGAAATATGAGCATGGTGGAGAAGACGTGAAGACACCGGAAGCAAAGATCGTTGGAACACGGCAGATCACTACCATGTCATATCACATCACTATCAAGAACAAAAGAACAAAGATCATGAAGACGTCAAAGCCAAAGAAGCAAAGACGACGTCAAGCAACCTTGATGACCAATACTTAGGGGGAGATTGTTGGGAACACGTTTTGTAATATTTCAAGTATTGATCATTTGTATTAGGTTGCTTAGGCCTTTATGTTTGTTTTTAGGCCCAGCCCGTGTAGAAGGCCCATGGGCTGTGTCATTTTATCATTTATTATTGTTAAGTATGTATTAAGTTAAGTAAGTTGGGCTAGTAGCCCATTCTCTTGTAAAACTATAAATACCCCTCCCATTCAAGGGAAGGGTGTTGGTTGATGAATTCTAATCATTTGGTATTATTGTGTAATCATCTCCCTTCCATCTCTTTCTCTCTCTAGATCTAGTAGGTAATTAGTAGGTAATTAGTGGTAGCTTAATTCATATAAGTATAAAACATCAAAGTGGTATTCGTCACTCCAAAAATGTGTGACGATATGCATATAGTCACACACGTTTTTTTTTGTGTGTGTCACCAAAGGTCGCGCCACCGTAGGTGGCATATGGTGACGTTGTTTAGTTTGTGGCCATTTTCATTGAAAAAGAGTGACCAAAACCCAAATATGTGTGACAAATTAGGAACAAGTTTTGTTTGATTAATTAGTATCAGTGACCATAAACACTTTATAGTCACACAAATGTTTTTTGAGAGTAACTATTGTTCGTCCTTTGGCCACATAAATATATAATATATGTGACATTTGAGATAATTTATTCAAGTAAATGTGTATTTTGTGTGACTATTTCCCGTCCTGTGGCCACATGAATATATAATAAATGTGACGTTTGTGATGATTTAGTCACACAACGTGTGTTATTTTTTTGGAGTTAGTCACATACAATTTAAAAAACAGTGGCCAAAAGTGTTAATAAGTGTGACCATATGCTGTTTAAAGTGAAGAAATGTGTATTTTGTATGACTATTGTTCATCCAATGGCCACTTGAATTTTATGTTTGTGTGGCCTTTTTTAATATTTAGTCACACAAAGCATGTTTGTTTTGGGTATTTAGTCACATACAATTAAGCAAAAAGTGGCCAAAAGTGTTAATAAGTGTGACCATATGTTGTTTAAAGTGAAGAAATGCGTATTTTTTGTGACTATTGATCATCCAATGGCCACATAAATGTTATGTTTATGTGGCCTTTTGTAATATTTAGTCACACAAAGCATGTTTGTTTTGGGTATTTAGTCATATACAAAAAAGCAGAAAGTGGCCAAAAGTGTTAATAAGTGTGACCATATGCTGTTTAAAGTGAAGAAATGTGTGTTTTGTGTGACTATTGTTCATCCAATGGCCACTTGAATTTTATGTTTTTGTGGCCTTTTGTAATATTTAATCACACAAAGCATGTTTGTTTTGGGTATTTAGTCACAAACAATTAAGCAAAAAGTGGCCAAAAGTGTTAATAATTGTGACCATATGCTGTTTAAAGTGAAGAAATGTTTATTTCGTATGACTATTGATCATCCAATGGTCACATGATTTTTATGTTTGTGTGGCCTTTCGTAATATTTAGTCACACAAAGCATCTTTTTTTTTTTTTTTTTTTTTTTTTGGTATTTAGTCGTATACAGTTAAGCAAAAAGTGGCCAAAAGTGTTAATAAGTGTGACCATATGCAGTTTAAAGTGAAGAAATGTGTATTTTGCGTGACTGTTGTTCATCCAATGGTGACATGAATAGTTTGTGTGGCATTTTGTAATATTTAGTCACACATCAAATTAAACAAAGAGTGACCAATAATGTTGATAAGCGTGACCATATTATGTGAGTGCATCTTTTTGTCACAGGGTTACTACTGCTAGTACTAAGTTAGTACTGCTGGAGCAGAGTTGCTACTGCTAGTACTAAGTTAGTCCTGCTGAAGCAGAGTTACTACTGCTAGTACTATGTTAGTGCTGCTGGAATGAGTATATTATATATATAAAACGGAATTAAAAACAAAAAGAAATTTCAAATTGAATAAAACTCGAATGTATATAACTAAACCAAATATACAATTGTAATGTCGTACATAATCAAATTCTCAAGTACCATAATTTAAAGCCTTTTGACTCTTCGCCGTCCTAGCTTGCAATTGCCTTATGGCTTCAATAGAGACATAATTTTTGCGCTTCGATGGTACTTTTGGTCCACAATTGTTGTCACTAATCTTTTGCATCGTAGTTGTTGGTGTAACCTGTAGTAAACAAAAGACGCTTGTATCAAACATTGAATTAAATATGAAGAATTATATATATGTAGGTTGAAAAAACACATGTATAAACTTGATCCTTTGGCCATGCAAAGAAACCACCTACGCCCTCCTTAACTGTTTTTAACCCATTATTTCCTACGTCCGGTATGCATGCTGCATCCACTAACGATGAATCAATTGACACTCTGTAGCAATCATTTGGGAGTGCTTGGTTATGCAGCATTTGTTTTCCATGAGACTTGTATACGGTACCCAAAGCAACAATATTTGATTTCTTTAAGTGCCACAGTTTGCACTTAAATGGCTAAAAAAAAGAATTTTTGCATGTATATATCAGAAATTATTTAAACAAAAGAATAACAAGAAACATGTTGAAATACATACTGTTGGTAGTGCTTGTGTTGGAGACACATTTCCTTGCGATTGGGAATCTGTAGACCCGTTTCGTCGTGACTTAGGCGTTTTCTTAGGTCTGACAGTTTTAACAGGTTCCTATACGTGTATATAAAACACGGTACATTAGTCATGTATGTAAAATTCAAAAATCAAAGGGGGATGTTTTATTACTTACCATTGTTTCCATTACCTTTTCCGAAGTTACAAGCCCATTAGACTTCTCCTGAATTCTCGCATCTTTAGCACGTACAACATCACTTGACTGAGTTCCGTCCAC
Organism: Artemisia tridentata subsp. tridentata; assembly: GCA_021014915.2. Lineage (NCBI taxonomy): Eukaryota > Viridiplantae > Streptophyta > Magnoliopsida > Asterales > Asteraceae > Artemisia > Artemisia tridentata. Next base: position 451,249,991 of record CP139507.1, read on the forward strand.
CTCATAAGCGCTGCTATCTATATTATCAATGGCCATTGACGTCACCTGCAATCAGTGTTGCAAAAAAAGGTCTACAAGGCCGATTAATCGCCGATTAGGTGCTACAAGGCCACCGACCTTGCCGATTTATGTAACTAGGTCAAACAAATAGGTCAACCGTGGTCAACGGCGATCAACGGCGGTCAATGGTGGTCAAACTTGCCGGAAACCTATAAATCTTGCCGGAAGTACCCAAAACTCACTGTAAACTTATTTTGATCACTTATAGTAATTGTTTAAGTCTATTACAAGTTGTTTTTTAGAAAATACCTTGCCGGAAATACCTAAAACTAACCGGAAATACACAAAACTTGCCGGAAATAACTAAAATTTGTCAGTAATGCCAATCTGATTAATCACCGATTACCGATTACAGGCTACAAGGTGGTTGACCGCCCGATTACCGATTCATGATTTTTGCAACCTTGCCTGCAATATAAATTAAGAAATATATTGACTCATCAGTTTATGTTCAATGCCTGCTATCATTAGCATCAGTGGTGTTAGCATTAGAAAATGAAATTCTTAACAACATAAAAAATGGCTTACATCTGAGGCTACTGGCAATTGAGATGACAAATTTAACTGCACCCCTTGTTTACTCAACTGTTCCATCAGTTGACTAAGTATTCCCTTTGTTTCTGTCATCTCATTGGACAATTTCTTGACCAATACATCTTTTTCTGTCATCTCGGTGGACAATTTCTTGACCAATAAATCTTTTTGTTGACGCTCACGTCTCTCATTATCAAGTTGAGTTTGAAGTAACTCAATTATTTTTTCAGTTTCTTGTCTGCTTCGAGGAAGACCAAAATACCTCTTGTATGTAACTCCACTTCCCACTCCTCTTGGATAACCTCCCTTTTCCTTACCAAACACAACTGTCATGGCATCAGTGCCATTATCAAGATTCAAGGTTCCTTCCTTGATCTTGTCATCAGCTTCTGTCTGCACAAAAAATATGGAAAATGTTGGGATTAGAAGTCTTCTTGATGCTGTTAGAGTAACTGCTGCTCATATTTGTGTTAATGCTGCTCAGCTGGAGTGAATGCTACTCATGAACTTCAATGGAAAATATGCCAAGTGTTTACTACTGCTAGTACACAGTTACTGCTGTTTGTACGTAGTTAATACTGCTGGTATACAAGTTACTACTAGTAGTAGACAATTAATGCTGCTGGTATATAAGCATAATAATAGAATTTGCAGTCAAACTTAAAAGTTTATCTCCCACTGATCTAATCTCATCATCTGGATATTCTCCATCTTTCTTTACCCTTCCTTTCAACCACATTATACACGCGCGGGTTCTTCATCTGCTTCAATTTCTTTATTTTCGATCTAATAAACATCAAATGCATACACATGTAAAGTTAAACCAAGATAAACGAAAATATGAGGATGCATACACATGTAAAGTTAAACCAAGATAATCGAAAATATGAGGGTATTAAATGCAAATGTGAAAATTGTGCAATGTAAACATATTCATTTCTCAAACTGATCGTCTCTCAATTTGTAAAACAAACATTATGTAATCTTACCATTTTCTCTTTCATATAAACATATCCACCTCGTCCCATTTTATGCTGATAAATATTTTTGAAATGCGCCATTTTATCTTTATCTGATTTCTCCTAAAAACACAAAATCATAAGGCGTTTAGATGCGGTAATGCTGCAAACTGAAAATTATGAAATGACATATAGACTTAAATAAAGATGACTAATTAAAACCTTGTATGCATCGGTGGTCGTTTAGTTTACAAAGTCGACCCGGTTTTCTGATTTCACAATTGCACTATACTTAGCCGGGACTTCATTCAGTTTCGAAGGTGTATTTAGGTTGGGCAATATGTATTTTTCTCTGAGTTTCATTCTGAAATTCCTTAGCAGTTGACCAAGACGGGTCATTACCAATTTTCTGAATGTCAAGTCAACATCAAAATATCGCTGCAAAGATTAACACAATGTTGTTAGTTAGTTGCACATAATGTAACTGCATAGATAAACTTATGTAGTACTGGGTTAAAAAATAGTATATATGTACCGTGATTTCATCCCATAGTTTATCTCTTGATTCTTTATTCACCTTCTTCCAGGAAAGAATCTTCAAACCTATGTGCTCACGAACCAGATCTCCTAAAAAAATCGAAAATAGTGTTCTGTGTAACCCTGATACCTTATTCAATGCATCGAAGGTTACCTTGAGCTTTATTCCACCAGGTTTGCCATATTCCATGCGAAACTTATATAGCCTGGTTATGCCCCTCTTAGCTAGTATCTGATCTGATTGGTTGGTTCCAGGCGCATCTTCATCATCAGAATACTTCTCAGATTCATATTCTAAGTTATTATCATCATGTTCATTATCAGCAGGAAGCAAAAGATGATGATCAACAATGGGTTGAATTTCCATGACTCTTGAGCAACAATGGGTACAAGAAAATGATTCTGTCTTGGAGAGTAATGGTGATAGAAGATTTGATGTTTGTGTTTTCTTTGCAGTCTTTTTTTTAGGAGAGAAAAGAGGGTTTATTATGAATATGAATCGTTATTCTTGGTAACTGCTTTTAATTAGGTGATTTAAAAATTTTGGATCAAAATTTTGGCTCCAAGTTCTAATTTTAAATTAACAATTTAATTATTTAAAATTTTTGCCTTAGAACAAGTTTACACAGATCATGGACACAAATGCAGCCCATTTCAAAATGTTATATATCATTATCTTAATCGCAAATCATGAACACAAACTGCATATCAAATCAAGAACTCAAATTTGCACAATTACACCAAGATCATGAACACAAACTGATACCATTTAACACAAAATGCTACCATTAAATCATAAACCAACATGAAATCAAGAACACAAACTGCTACCATTAAATAAATATGTGCAATCATCAAATCAACAACAGAAACTGCTACCATTAAATCTAACTGTGCAATCATCACATCAAGAACACAAATTGCTACCATTTAACAAACCAAAATACTATCATTAAAGTTATAAAATAGATACAGTTAAACTACTAATTACCAGTTATTGTACCATTAATAATTATATTCATCCAAATGTCAAAACTACTACTACCATATTAAAGTACCAAATACCATTTACAAAACACAAAAGTTGTTAATGGAGATCCTAAACCCCTAAATCATCTTCCTCTTGCCTTTCCCATGGCTGCTAGAAGGTGCTCCAAAACCTACAAGATTCTTCTTTCACAACAGTCCCAAGACAATATCCTGACTAAATTTCTTTTTGTGAGCCTTTTCAACTGGTATTTGTACTTGCACAGGGAGAGGTAGGATAGGAGATTGAGATGGGAGTTCCTCTGGAGGTTCAATGCCTTGGATAGGTTCCACTTCCCAAGTATCAGTACTTGCATCAAAATGTTGCTCTGGATAATACCATGCAAGGAGGCCAGGAAGGATGTTGAGAGCACCATAATTTGATTCTGAACTGCTTGAATCAGAAGAAATTGGTATGACATCTACAAATAACAACTGTTAGATCAGTTTTATTGATTCAAATGTTAAACTATATCACAATCAAAGAAAAACCTTTTGATGGTTTACCATTGCAGAAGAATCCATTGTGTTCTCATATTTGGTCCTCTTTTGTGGTATCCCAAACAATGAAGCAATGTTGCACAAACTAGGCTGCATTTCAAGTCTCATTGGTGGCCAACTAGGCTGCAATTGAAGTCTCAATTAGACCTCTCAGTGTACTCACAAACATTGGACCTCTCAGGGTACTCACAAATAGTTCAAAAGCCTGTATTTGTAGTCTCAATGGACATCTCAGTGTACTCTAATAGGCTGCATTTGGACCTCTCATTGGTGGCCAACCACAAACAAGTCTGCTAGGTACTCTCATTACTGGCCAATCACAAACTAGGCACATTCTAATGCTCTCATTGATTTAGACCTCTCAGTGTACTCACAAACAGGCAACAAAAAATACTCAAACACAAAACACTTAATTAGGCATGAAATAATGGTTCTAGGCACATTACTGGCAACACAAATAAGGTTCTAGGCACATTCCAACTACTTTATAAACATTTGGGTTAAAGACACAAGAATCATTATGTATACGAAAATCAGAGTATGGAAAACAAAAAAACAGAGCATACATTATACATAGCATAACAACCATTATAAAATACAAAACAACCTCATTTTACATTAGAATCGGTAACAAACCCAAACATCACCATTTATAGATCAAAAGCCTGTTACTAATTATTGTACAATGAATCATCAACTGATATGTGAAAACATTAAAAAACATACATTTGTTGTTATTTGGATTCATTGTTTGCGTGTTTGTGTTTGCCAGAAGAATGTGTGTTTTGATTAGGGTTTATTGATTATTGTGTGTGTTTACAAATGATCGGGTAAAGGGATTAAATGCGGGATTAATTGCCGGGTGACTATTGAAGTTGTGGTTTGGTTTGACTATAACTGACGTGGCAAGAGTTGTAAAAGAAAGAAAAAAAAGGCTAATAGTGCTGACGTGGCGGTGAAAACCGGCTATAGCCTGTAACTAGGGATGGCAACGGTTCGGGTTCGGGGCGGGTTTTAGTGTACCCGTACCCGAACCCGCCCCGTATCCCACCGGATACCAGATTAATATTATCCATCAGTTTTTTGGGTTTTCCCGCGGGCATCGGTTATCCGTAATTGAATACTATATGGACAAAATTGGCGGTATTAAGATTAAGTCACACTAAAATTCACCGAAAAAACAAAAGATAATACTCTAATATATTCAAATTTTTTAAAAGTTAAAGAAAATGAATATCGTATCAAACGATTTAACGCAACGTACTCGGCACGATATTCACCAAAAAAATCAAATGCGCAAGAGTTTTAAAAGTTAATCATTATCATTTCCAAAAATAATCTCGTTTTAGCCTTTTAAAAGGGTTTGGTATCATCATTCGTGTAACGGTAGAGAACACGGACTTACGAGTACTCACTCCAAAAAAACGAATAACCGAATAGTCGAGAAGAGTATTGACGATAACTCGAGTCGAGACGAGATGACGAAAAGAAGTCAAAGAGATAACTAACAACAAACATATCAAATAAGATGAGTCGATTGGTAATCGTTGGTATTTTCCCATAATCCCATTTATTAGTACAAGGTATACTTGTTTTATGATTTAAAACAAGTTTGGACTTACGACAAAATTAATCTTCGGAAATAACAAAATTTCGCCAAGACTTTTTCATTTATCAAACATTTCTAAGTCAAAAGACTTTATTGAAAATCAATTTCCCGAGTAATTTATAATATAACGAGTATTTATATAAACCCTAAACCCTAAACCCTAAACCCAAAACCCAAAACCCTAAACCCTGAACGCTAAACCAATCCGTAACTCAAACAATAATCAAACGAATAGTCCAATAAATCCAAATATGTTAGTCTACGGGTAGCATGTCTCGAATAGTCCAATAGCCCTCGTGTGTTCCGTTTTTATCCCAAATGTCTCACGCAAGGTTTTCAAAATCGAGATCCTACTTAGGATCGATTTCGTCTTTGCAAGATCGAGATCGTAAGATCGGATCGGGATCTTAAGATCCTACTATAATATCATTTTGTTAATAGTTTTTGTAATATTATACAAATCTATAAATTAATATATATCATAAACACAAATTATGTAAATATTTCATAGAAATGTTGTCTTAAATTATGATTATGAAAATTTTAAGAATATTAACATGTTGTTTTTTTTTAAATTCTACAAAATACATTCCATAAATTTTTAGTTTTTTTAGTTTGTGGTTCGAGAAAAGTAAGATCGGATCGTATTAGATCTTAAGATCCTATGGTAAAGATCGGGATCCTATAAGATCTTAAGCTTATAAAGATCCTTTGTAAGATCCGGATCGTTTTTGCTTTGCAGTACCGTAAAATCGTAAGATCCTAAGATCAGGATCGGGATCCTGACAACCATGGTCTCACATACACTTCTAATTTCCTTACTTCGTTATTAACCAAATTTAATAACAAATATCTTTAAAGCTTTTGATTTAACAATTGTTTTTATTTCTTTCTTTTATTTTGTCCAAGTTGAGTCAATATCAAGTAACAACAAATGAGTTACTATTTCATTTCGAGTCACGGTCAAACATTTATTTCCTCGGGTCAATAATAATGAACCCGATCCCAAATCATTCCAAACATTCCCTCAGTTTGATTTTGTCGAGTCAAACCATAATCAACATGTCAATTAGTCTCACAATTCCAAATCAACTACACTAGTAATATGTAACACCCCCAAATTACCGCAGCGGAACAGTAGAGTCAAGGGGGTATTACTTCATAATATAGATCAAGGTATAGAAAACGACCTCTAAATGAGACGTTTTGAAATGTTACCATTCGAATTTATTAAAATCAGAGTTAAACAAGAAATCCAAAGTATAAGGTTTCATAGATGTTTCGAATGGTAAAAGATAATAATATGAGTCTCCAAGTATGCAATTTACTCTAGAATCCATACATCCACTATCGCCTTAATAACCTAAGATAAACATGCTAAAAAGTGTCAACCAACGGTTGGTGAGTTCATAGAGTTTAGTTAAAGAGTAAAGCATTAGAATAAAGTTTTCACTGCAAAGGCATTGTAAATCCACTCAGTCCCAAGCCCCGCCCATACAAAACTTGCAACATGTGTGTCTACAACCCACTGCTAAAATATAATGAATAAAGTTTTCACCGCAAAGGAATTATAAATCCACTCAGTCCCAAGTCCCGCCCATACAAGACTTGCAACCTGTGTGTTTACAACCCACTGCTAAAGTATGATTAGGACATATGTGTATACGAATATATGAACACTTAATGTAATGAATAACAGCAAACTGAACCTCCTGACTACGAATAATATAACATGTATATATTTGTATTATATTCACCCAAGGTCAAGAATTTGAGGGACACAAGGGTGGGGGGCATCGGCCCGATAGCTACTATCAATACCTCTCCAACGCCTCCTATCCAGGAGCTAAACAGTTGCTAAGAATAATGAATATAGAATAAGTTTGACCCATTAAGGCACATATCGTAATAAAACTACACATCATGTCCAAAAAGAATAAAAGCGTAACGTATCATAAGAGTATAAATGTTTGAGTAATTTAATCACAAAGCAATTCATATATTTGATAAACGAGTAAAGTAATTTAAACATGTATCTCTCCCAAGTAGTTTAAAATGAATAAAAGAGTAAAAGTGGGGCTATGACTCACCTTAGCTGTAAAGGTCAAAGTAATGTTAATTCAGATGTAACACGGGAATGGCTCCAACACATGACCTGAATAATAGGGAAGTCTGAGATTTCGATGGTTTTAAGATTGACTGGATGTGAATAATGATTGTGAAAGAATATCAGATAACGAATTGAATTGTGATGAGACTGAATGATATGCTTAAAATGCTTAAAGTTCAAAAATAATATGACATATAATATTATCATGTTTTTATGTTTATTGAATCTGTAAATATCGTCTCTTCAAAAATTAGTGGATGATAAGTTATGCGTATTCGTTAAAAATCACGTTTTATAAATATAAACGTTACGTTAGTTAAATAAATAAAGTGTACGTAACGAAAAATGGATTTTAAGTACAAAACGGTATAAATCATTAGTGAGATAATAAGTAAAATTAAGATACTGTATGGTCCTTGTAGTTTCATAAAATTTGCACATTTAACCCTAACGGTGAAACATTTGCACCCTTAGTCCTCCGTTAGAAAATAATTATATTATAAGTCCAAAAAGGTTCAATTATGACATTTTATGGTTTCTAGTTAATGTTTTAACCTTTTCTACCCATAGTTTACAGAAATGACAGTTTAGTACTTAATTTTCCAAAAGTTACACTTTTGAACCTAATAGTAAATATGCGTTGCATTTTTAGTCCAAAATGCACAAAAATAAGGTGAAAAGTATTCCGAAAGTTTTAAAAACTTTAAATAGCTTATTCCAACTTATAAAAACTGCTTATCACATGAAATGGCTTATTTTCAGCTTAATGGGTTTTTTTATCAAAATATACAAAGCCCATTAAGAGTTTATGATCCGAGGGGTCTCAAACGAGTTTGGGCCTGGATTTGGGCTTATTTTATTTGTCTAAAAATGATTTCCATGTGCTTATTACAACTGCTTATCACAAGTGCTTATTGGGATTTTTAAAAGCCCAATCGACATATATGAGTTTTTAAAACAGTCCTGATCGTGATTAACTTTGGGGTTCGAAAGAGTATTTAGAGAGCTTATCAATGAAAGTTTATAACAACAACTTATTAGATGGTCATGTGAAAAATCGAGTTGGGTAATAAAAACAATAGGTCGCGTACATGAATTCGATTTAATATGGTTGTTTCTTAGTCGAGTATACACATGGTTCAAAAATGATAGAAATGACATATATGTAAAATATGAAATATACGATTCGATGTATGAATGAAATGAAGTTCGAAAAGCTATAAAATGAATATGTAAGTGTTGAACAAATGTGTATATCGTATATCTAGCCATCCATGAAGGAGGTCAATGTATAATGCGTATAAATAAATGACAAGAACTTGTATGAAACAATAAAAAGTAAATACGTTCGAGTAAATATATAGGACGATGCATCGTGCAATGAAAACTATTATAACTAGTAGGAAAGGAGTTATAAAGACTTACAATACCTTTTAATGTGGTGAGTACACGTTAGAGTGACCTAGGAACACGGTTAGAATTTATGTAACACGCTAGAACGATTTTTAAGCCTTCGAATGAGTGCTAAACGCTTGGATAATGGTTCGAACAAAAGGGAGAAACATTCCTGTATCTTTGAGGGTTCGGCAGTGAGGATATTTTGAGAGAAATGAGAGGATACAAAGTCTAAGTGTGAATGGAAGAATGAGTGAGTGAATATGTGAGTTCGTACGTATGTGTGTATACATAGAACCATGTTATAATGTATTATAATGTCCAAGTGGATCATATATTCGATTTGGCAGAAGGAGATAAGGGACAAGGGGAATAAAATTTGCATAGAAAGTCTTGGATGGAAGATCAAGTGGGGTGAGTTTGTGTTTTGTGTCTCAGCTATAGAACCAAGTGGGAATACCAAATGTACTCGACATGTTCTAAGGGTCCAAACGATATGTGAACGTGTCAAATAGAATAAGAAAGGTGAGATAAGAAGTTTAGGACTCATGTGATTCGGTTATGAACAAAACGCTTAGGAGAAATATGGTTTTGGTTCGAATAGGTTAAGTTTTGTACATGTGTCGAAAGTGATCAAGGCAAGGTAGCTTTGAGGCTCGCTAATAAGTCAAAGGTTCAAATCAAACAAGGAGATTAGTCATTCCTGAATCTTGGGAATATAAGGATTCGATACATGTAAAATAAATGGTATCTTGTATGTCGAAATCAGAATTAAAACAGGCCAAGTAAGGTGAGTTTGAGTCGAATGGAATAAAAGAAAAAAAAGAAAATTGGGCTGAAATTGTGTTGGGCCAGGAATAGTAACAGGCCAAAATATAATTAAGGGTCCGTTTGGTTATTATTGGTGATATGGGTTATCGCGGTGTGTGTGTGAGTCCGTTCCAAGGTATCGTGTATAATGTAACAACGTTAGAATTATAGAAACGTAATAAACAAAAAATTTTGAATTTTGCTCGAAAAATGGTTAAGTGAATAGTAATGACCGGTTAATACTAGATTAATATTTACTAATGACTAGAAAATTCTACGGGTTGCTACATAATATCAAAATATCGGCAAGCCAAGGTCGCAGCAAGACCATGGGGTCTCGGCTAACGTTTGACGCGGCCAAACATCACAAACAAAATCCAAACCATACCAAACGGACCAAGTTTTATACTAAATCCAAGACAATCAAACCGGACCAAAGTCAATCCAACTCCAAACACAAACCAAATCGGACCAATATTATTCCGGGATCAAACTATCACCAAATCGGACCAAAACATTGTTGGAAATATTGAGTTTGGAAGTTTATTATTCACAAAGCATGAGATACAACTAGTTGTTGCATCAACTCATTGTACATGGTAAGTCAATACTTGGTAAAAGGAAATTGGAGACTTTTTTCGTACAACTGCTTCCACTATTCCTTATCTTTAGGATGAAGTTTAACATCTCTTCAATTCACAGTTTACTTTTGGCGCCTTTGGTCCCTTTTCCCGCCTAAAGTACTGGGAACCGTTCAAATAAACAACTCCTTTGATTTTTTCATTAGATATTATATTTTAGTTTCAAATTTCAATGGCTTCATCCTCTTCAACTCCTGTTTCAAAGAAAACCAAACGCCCAAGGGATGCTTCTCCTCCTCCAATCCCTGAAAAATATAAATTTTTTGACATATCCCAAGATATTTGGGACAAATGTCATTCTGGCAAATATGGAACTCAAAAAACATTGGTAGATCTTTACAACAAGCGTATAAAGAGGCTGGAAGAACAGAACAAGGAAGATTTAAAGATCATATTGGATCACCAGAAGAAAGTAGATGATCGGAACAAAGAAATAGAAGATACAAGAGAGAAAATAGTTTGTGTTTACAAAACTATTCAAGATAGTTTATATATTTCTTAATGTATCTTTGTATCATTATCTTATTTTGATGTTTTAGTCATTTAGTGTATTATTTAAATGCTTCATTATGGACCTGAATGATTCAGAATGATCGTTATTTGTATTGATGATTGACTATGTTAATGTAGATTCATACAAGTTTATGATATTTAAATGCAGTTATTATTTTAGATTGGGGATAACTTCCAAATATTAACCATTATAATTATACGAACATATTATGAAAAAGAATGCTGAGGGTTTATGGGCAAAAGAAAAATCGTTATCTGTGTTTCCCCTGATGTTAAAGGGGTGTTTGGTTTCTTGAATAATAGCACTCTTTTTTAAAAATCTACTCTTTAATACTTAGAAGACTATTAACACTGAAACAGTAAATTGTGTTGTAATGCAAGAACAACAATATCACTAAAACTGATTAAGTGTCTTCCTTTACACTTAATCCCTTCCAAATGTATGAGTGCAATATGGTTTTAAAAGAAAATTGAGTTCATACTGCTGAGAAATAGTTTTTGCACAAAGTTTGTACTGCTAGCGTAAAACTTTGTACTCCTGGGTAGCCGTTAGTACTGTTTGGGTAATAGCCGTGTTTTATTAATAGCCGTTGGAAGTGCAGGGTATGTTTGTGTAATTTTTACTTAAATGGTATAAATCCCCAATTGCGTCACACAATTTGTTTTACGCACACATAACTCTCTCTCCTTCAAGCCCTAATCGAATTTTAATCGTCATATTGAAAAATTCCCAAATCAACTCATAATGTCGAATCTAACTTTTACCGAACCTCATATTAATGTTTCCTTTTTAGAAAAATCCAATGAGTCTGTAGATTTTACTGAGATTATTGATTTCCTTAATGCAAGCTATATTAAGTTTGCATTAACAGTAAAACCTACTATATATACTTCTAACATTATCCAGTTTTGGTCGTCTGCTAAGGTCAAAACTATTAATGGGGAAGTACAAATCCATGCCCTTGTAGATGGGCAGAGGATTCTCATTACAGAGGCGTCTATTCGAAGAGATCTTCTCCTAGATGATGCTAACGGAGTTGAGAATCTTCCAAATACTACAATCTTTGAAAAACTTTCACTGATGGGCTATGAGAGAAAATCAAATGCTTTAAAGTTTTATAAAGGTAATTTTTCTCATCAGTGGAAATTCTTAATCCATACTGTCTTAGTGTGTCTAAGTCCAAATACCACTGCGTGGAATGAATTTAGAAGTAATTTAGCTTCTGCTATAATTTGTTTGGCTGAAAATACTCAAAGATTTAATTTTTCAAAATTATTTTTTGATAGTATGGCTAAGAACTTGGATAGTTCTTCGGGTAAATAATTTATATATCCAAGGTTTTTGCAACTCTTTTTGGACAACCAATTTGCATATAAGAAAAGTCACAAAAGAGTTTATTCCACTCCCTGCCTTACCAAAAAGGTTTTTACTAATATGAGGAGGGATGGAAAAGATTTTTCAAGGAAAGTGACACCTTTGTTTCCAACAATGGTGGAACTAGCCCAAACCCAAATGGGTGAAGGTTCAGCAATCCCAGTTGGTACCCATCACACACCCACAATTTTGGCAACATCTCATCAAAAACAAAAAAAAGACCTATAAACGTAGGACTCACACCAAGAACACTGAGCTACCTCAGGCTAGTGGTTCTATACCAACTGTTGCAGATGAGGTTGTCACTGGTGGGGAGAGTGACATGTTGGCAAGGGCTGCCACTACTGTGTCTAGCTTAGAAGCAGCACAAGACAGTGGTAACATCATTAAGACCCGAACCAAGACAACTTCTAATGAGTCAGGTCCTCATGGAACTGATTCAGGTGAATGACCTAGTCACCTGGAAACAATGGGGGGGGGGGGGGGTTCTGATGTTCATCCTAGGGGTGAGACTGAACTTAACTTTTCCAATGATCCACCTCTCGGGCTAGGTAACACAAGCCGAAGTGGTGAGGATAGTATGCAACTTTTAAATGAATTGATGGATACATGTACCAAGTTGTCTGCACAAATTCTTGATCTGCAAACACTAACTGCTTTTCAAGATGGAGTAATCAAAGCTCAAGGTGGGGAGATAAAGGCTTTGAAAAGAAGAGTTAAATATTTGGAAGGAGTCAAAGGATCAAGAATTCCCAAACACAAGGTTAAATCTTCTGAAGCTTCAAAGGATGCTCCCAAACCGGGGGGGGGGGAATAAAGGCAAAGTTTCAGGGGTGGTTAAAGAGGGTGAAAGTGTTGGTGCAGAGAGTGAACCTATGGATTTTGTAGTTGCTGATAACAAAGGGAATCAAGTGGTGATTGATAGCTATTTAGCCAAGGTTACTACTGCTGATAGTGCTGCTGATCAGGGTGTTAGTGCTGCTAGTGGTCCAGAAGTTATTGCTGCTAGTGAGCCAGTTACAGCTGCTAGTACAGAAGATAATGCTGCTACACCACAGGATACAAATGCTGCTAGTGTACTTGCTGAGCTGAAGACATTGAAACCAGTAACTAAAGGTGTTATGATACAAGAGCCATTGTAACACCCCGACCCGACAAGGGTAGAGATATCACAAATACATGGTTTCATATCAGATAAACATAGTATCCATGAATAAAATAGCGGAAGTCAAAAACATAATCCAACCATAAGTCAACATGACTTATATCCAAAATGGAAGAAAATAAAAGAAATACATAAGTTAAATGCCTAAACAATGGCAACATAATGACTGAGGGAAAACCAAACGGTAGAAAAGCCATAAAGAAAAATCTCCACTCAGGTACACTCAACCCCAAAGCCATGCCCAGCTCCTAGCTTAAATTACCTGCCGCGGGAAAAGAAACGCGGCTGAGCTACTAGAGCTCAGTGAACAGATATAACGTAACAAGCAGTACCATAATGAATAATACATGAGTAAATGAGAGATGGAAACATGAGTACATGATGAGAGTACAAGGTAAGTATACATGGTAAGAATACATGGTCAGAATACATGGTAAGGATACATGGTGTCATAAGGGAAAGGATAAAGGTGCAAGGTAAAGAAAGGTCAGTAATCCACTACGAGCCCATAACATGAAATCATAATCATAATCATAATCATAGCCATAAACATGAAGAGGGGAGACCTCTTAGTATCCTGTAAATATGAGGGGTGTCCTCATCATGGGTATCTTGTAAATATGAGGGGTGTCCTCATCATGGGTTGGAGTGATCGGCTCCCAGAGTGTGAAAGACGTGTATCGCACACACCATCAGTCACCATGAATAACATAACATAACATAACATGAACATGAACAAATCTAGGATGCATCCATACGCCCCAGGTGGCCATAATCTGCCTCTACGTAAACATGAACATGCAGGGACGGGACAGGTCATCACTCTCCTGCCCTAGAGTCATGCCATCGGTGCATCGACTGACATGGACATGAAACCCTCATGCCTAGTGAGTGGCTCGTAGTATCAAACTGAGGGTAAAGGTCAAGTATCATGGATCATGTTTTAGTTTACTTGCATAGGTCAAAATCATGTTTCATAAGTTCATAATGAAAGTTCATAATCATGGTTCATAAGCATGGTTCATAAACAAAGGTTCATAAGCAAAGGTTCATGGTCAAAGGTTCATAAGCAAAGGTTCATGAATGAAAGGTTCATAATCATAAAAGGTTCAATATCATGGTGGTTCAATAATCGAAGTCATAATAAGAGAATGAAGGCCTCTTATCAAAGAAGCAGAATATCTGTACCTTATTGCTGACAAAGGAAACACACTGAAATAAGATGATCAAGATCACAGGACTACTCCCTCTTCACACCTAGAGGAGTAAAGACATGATTACTAAAGATCCCATTTCCATATTAAGTAACTTTCTATTTTTAGCAGGTTTCCATTTTTAGAAAGTTTCCTTATTTAGCAAGTTTCCAAAATTAGCAGATTTCTATAATGAGTAAGTTTTAAGTATTATGATTTAGTTAAGTCTTTAATTTAGTCTCATTATGGAATTAGGGTTGGTTTTAGCAAGTTATAAAAGTTTAGGGTTAAACATGACAAGTTTACATAGTTTAGGGTTTTAATTGTAATTATATCAAATTAAAGTCTAGAATGAAAATATCATGATTTACTTATTTAAATACTCCATTTATTCAGAATTACATCATCAGCCCCTTGAGTTTCATATTTTACACTTTAAACCCTTATTTATAAAAGTTACCAAAATAAACCTTAAGGTTACATAATTTACCATTTAATTCAAATATTAATTCTAATTATACCATTAGCCCTTAGATTTAATTATATACAGAATCTACCTTCTAATTTCATGCATGGTACGATTCAACCCTTTAGTTTCCCATAATTACACATTTAGTCCCTATAATTATAAAACATATATTTTAATTTGTAAATTCCAAATAATTACCTATTGGCCCCTATAATTATCCAAACTTACACCAACACATCTTAACATTATAATTTACTCAAAATGACCTCAAGTTTCCAGTATTTACATTTTTAGTCCCTTGTTTTAATTAAATTGCAAATCGAATTACTAAACATATATAATTACCCATTTAACCTTTTAAATACAAAATTTACATATAGACCCCTCAAGTTATATTTTTCCCATATTGTAACAGTCCTAAATATCATTTTAAAAATAGCCACGAGTTTCAAAAATTACAAAACACCCCCTTGACTTATATATTTCAAATCGGTAAAACATTTCATATACAAAATCAAACCCTAAATATTTTCAATCATCATGCAATCATTACCATATCATTTTAATACCATAAAAATTCAGATTCAATAATACAAACATTAATTCAATAGGTTTAGGGTTTTATTCATATTTTCCCTTTTATTTTAATTTAGCCGATTAGACATAATTTCACAAATAATATTTTTAGGCTTCTAAAATTTGAATGGCCATTTTTGTGATGATATATGATGACTAAGGAAACCACAAAAATTATAAAACCTGCCCAGAAAATTCGCATGCATGATTTAGAGAATTAATTCGATTCTAGGGTTTCAATTTCAATAATTAGCATGCGATCAATATACAATGCATGGATGTGTTTTAGCATTTTTCTCATGTTATATAGGATTAGTATAAGCTTAGAAAAATACCAGATAATTTATAGAATGAGTGGATAGGGCGATTTGATTTTGGACTTATCGGATCAACAACTCGACACCAAAGAATTCACCACGATCACCACAGCCACTCCACGACCTTGTAATTATTTTTCACAGACCATACATGATGTGAGGGACGTGAGAAAAATAGAGAATGAATTTCACAATGATTGAATCAATAAAAATCGAATTCTTACCTATCGAATGGAAAAGAAGAAGGAATTTCGATATCTTGCAAACCCGACCTCTAAAATTCGTGAAGCTATTTTTCTAGGCTTCTTGAGAACTCTAAGAACACAAGAAAACTGGTGCTTTATTTCCAGAAATTCGGATGGATGCTTGGAGGATTATTTGGTGATTTTTGGTTCAATCGGCTTGGAGAAAATTGTGGAGAAAATATGTGTGATAAAAATATTGTTGTGGCCGATTCTTAGGGGGATTAAAGGACCCTAATTTCAGTACTTAGTCAAAGGAAATAATTAGCATTCAATATAATTTTTAATGGCCTTGATTTCCTTTAAATTTCCTTTTATAAAATTTCAACTTTTGAATTTAAATTTTATATTAAGCGCCCAAGGGCATTTTGGTAATTTCCATGGCTTGTATAAAAGTTAAATGTAGTTGTTAAAATTATTTGGGATCATAGCTTGCTCATTACTAGAAGTTTGGAATTTATTTTATGCTTTACATATGTTTTATTTAAGTTTTAAATTCCCAGGGGCAATTTGGTCATTTTACATGTTATAGGATTTTCAGGTATTACAACTTCTTCCCCACTAACAGAAAAATTTCGTCCTCGAAATTTGCAAGAACATGAGAAAGGAAACATAACAGAAACGAAACGGAACATACCAGATCAAATAAGCCTTACTCACGGATAGCTTGGAATAATTTAGCAGAACGGATCTTATCGTAAGATAAAGGAAACAAACAGATAGAGTAAACCTAATAAGGTAGAGTAGAAGTGAGGAACACCATCAGTTTCGACCATCGTATCATGATCATAAGAATTTGCAGAGTGAATAAATCAAATCAAAATCTCAAAATTCAACATGGGATAAAATTATTGATTCAAAATATCCGTACGAGAATTCAATAAAGCATCGAACGTATCATAATCGTAAAAGAGAAAATAGGTATCAAAATATCCAAACAAACGGAATGAAGAAAATAACAATTCGTGAAAACGATCTCCTCACTGAGCTGGCTTGATGTCCTTGGCACTCTTATAGTTGTCGTTGTTACCTCCAATCTTAGGACAATCCCTCACTTGATGCTCAGAAGATCCACATCCAAAACAGGTCCCATAAGCCCGACGACACTCTCCAGGGTGGCGTTTCCCACACGTAGTACAAATAGGATAAGAATAAGAACCCCCAGATGCACCTCCTTGAGAATTAGAATCCGAAGCCCTGCTCTGCTGATTACCCCTAGCAGTCTGGTCTCTCCACTGTTTCTGACTGGTGTTGCGTCCCGAGCGATCATCTCCCTGCCTAGTGTATCGTCGATCCCCTTGTCCATGAGAATCATAACTCCTGTCATTCCGGCCCTTAGAATCCCTGTCCTGACCCTGAGTCTGAATCCTATCCCCATCTCTGTTTCTCTTATACCCAGATCCCTGATGAAATATCTCGATATTGCGATTACCCCTCGCAACATTCCGCCGGATCTTTAAACTCATCATTAAGTATGCGGTCTAGTACCCACCTCTTGAGTCCCCATTTGTATTGCCTAGCCTGCTGCTTAGAATCTCCAGCAAGCGGACCCACAAAACTCACTAATCGCTGAAACCGCTCCAGATACTGCCCAGCATGCTCAGACTCAAGCTGAGAGATAGTGTTGTACTCCCTAATGAACCTCTGCTGCTCGGAAGCAGGGAAGTACCGATTATAGAACGTGGTACGGAAATCAGCCCATGAACAACCGAGAACATATGCATCACCACCTTTAGCTTCTTTATGCGCTTTCCACCAGTTGAGCGCGTCACCTTCTAGCTTGAACACAGCCAGACGAGTCTTGAACCCGTCCTCACAACCTAACACCTCGAACAGTTTCTCCATGTGGGTGATCCAATCTTCTGCTGCCTGAGGAGTAGCAGCAGAAGTGAAGGACAACGGCTTGAGTTTATTAAAACTCTCCAGCCACCCATTAATAGTAGTGGGTCGGCCCCCACCACCAGAAGAACTGCCAGCACCCCCAGATGGACCAGCTCCACCACTGATAAGCCGGTTGACCACCGCCTCAGTGTTAAGGCCCGGTAGCAGACGGGCTACAGCATTAGCTATCATTTCCTCCAGATTGGGGGTTTCAGCATCTCCTCCACTGTTATACTCCTGATGACGAGTGTTAACCATCTATAGAATTACGAAGACGATTAGTAAGGTAAAACAAAATATGACAGAGCAGAATAGGGAAAAGAGTACGCGAAAGGAAAACCTAATGTCTACCCAATCCTCACAGGTCAAAGGCCTAAGCCAACGGGTTTCAGAAACCTGTCTCTGATACCATAAATTGTAACACCCCGACCCGACAAGGGTAGAGATATCACAAATACATGGTTTCATATCAGATAAACATAGTATCCATGAATAAAATAGCGGAAGTCAAAAACATAATCCAACCATAAGTCAACATGACTTATATCCAAAATGGAAGAAAATAAAAGAAATACATAAGTTAAATGCCTAAACAATGGCAACATAATGACTGAGGGAAAACCAAACGGTAGAAAAGCCATAAAGAAAAATCTCCACTCAGGTACACTCAACCCCAAAGCCAAGCCCAGCTCCTAGCTTAAATTACCTGCCGCGGGAAAAGAAACGCGGCTGAGCTACTAGAGCTCAGTGAACAGATATAACGTAACAAGCAGTACCATAATGAATAATACATGAGTAAATGAGAGATGGAAACATGAGTACATGATGAGAGTACAAGGTAAGTATACATGGTAAGAATACATGGTCAGAATACATGGTAAGGATACATGGTGTCATAAGGGAAAGGATAAAGGTGCAAGGTAAAGAAAGGTCAGTAATCCACTACGAGCCCATAACATGAAATCATAATCATAATCATAATCATAGCCATAAACATGAAGAGGGGAGACCTCTTAGTATCCTGTAAATATGAGGGGTGTCCTCATCATGGGTATCTTGTAAATATGAGGGGTGTCCTCATCATGGGTTGGAGTGATCGGCTCCCAGAGTGTGAAAGACGTGTATCGCACACACCATCAGTCACCATGAATAACATAACATAACATAACATGAACATGAACAAATCTAGGATGCATCCATACGCCCCAGGTGGCCATAATCTGCCTCTACGTAAACATGAACATGCAGGGACGGGACAGGTCATCACTCTCCTGCCCTAGAGTCATGCCATCGGTGCATCGACTGACATGGACATGAAACCCTCATGCCTAGTGAGTGGCTCGTAGTATCAAACTGAGGGTAAAGGTCAAGTATCATGGATCATGTTTTAGTTTACTTGCATAGGTCAAAATCATGTTTCATAAGTTCATAATGAAGGTTCATAATCATGGTTCATAAGCATGGTTCATAAACAAAGGTTCATAAGCAAAGGTTCATGGTCAAAGGTTCATAAGCAAAGGTTCATAAATGAAAGGTTCATAATCATAAAAGGTTCAATATCATGGTGGTTCAATAATCGAAGTCATAATAAGAGAATGAAGGCCTCTTATCAAAGAAGCAGAATATCTGTACCTTATTGCTGACAAAGGAAACACACTGAAATAAGATGATCAAGATCACAGGACTACTCCCTCTTCACACCTAGAGGAGTAAAGACATGATTACTAAAGATCCCATTTCCATATTAAGTAACTTTCTATTTTTAGCAGGTTTCCATTTTTAGAAAGTTTCCTTATTTAGCAAGTTTCCAAAATTAGCAGATTTCTATAATGAGTAAGTTTTAAGTATTATGATTTAGTTAAGTCTTTAATTTAGTCTCATTATGGAATTAGGGTTGGTTTTAGCAAGTTATAAAAGTTTAGGGTTAAACATGACAAGTTTACATAGTTTAGGGTTTTAATTGTAATTATATCAAATTAAAGGTCTAGAATGAAAATATCATGATTTACTTATTTAAATACTCCATTTATTCAGAATTACATCATCAGCCCCTTGAGTTTCATATTTTACACTTTAAACCCTTATTTATAAAAGTTACCAAAATAAACCTTAAGGTTACATAATTTACCATTTAATTCAAATATTAATTCTAATTATACCATTAGCCCTTAGATTTAATTATATACAGAATCTACCTTCTAATTTCATGCATGGTACGATTCAACCCTTTAGTTTCCCATAATTACACATTTAGTCCCTATAATTATAAAACATATATTTTAATTTGTAAATTCCAAATAATTACCTATTGGCCCCTATAATTATCCAAACTTACACCAACACATCTTAACATTATAATTTACTCAAAATGACCTCAAGTTTCCAGTATTTACATTTTTAGTCCCTTGTTTTAATTAAATTGCAAATCGAATTACTAAACATATATAATTACCCATTTAACCTTTTAAATACAAAATTTACATATAGACCCCTCAAGTTATATTTTTCCCATATTGTAACAGTCCTAAATATCATTTTAAAAATAGCCACGAGTTTCAAAAATTACAAAACACCCCCTTGACTTATATATTTCAAATCGGTAAAACATTTCATATACAAAATCAAACCCTAAATATTTTCAATCATCATGCAATCATTACCATATCATTTTAATACCATAAAAATTCAGATTCAATAATACAAACATTAATTCAATAGGTTTAGGGTTTTATTCATATTTTCCCTTTTATTTTAATTTAGCCGATTAGACATAATTTCACAAATAATATTTTTAGGCTTCTAAAATTCGAATGGCCATTTTTGTGATGATATATGATGACTAAGGAAACCACAAAAATTATAAAACCTGCCCAGAAAATTCGCATGCATGATTTAGAGAATTAATTCGATTCTAGGGTTTCAATTTCAATAATTAGCATGCGATCAATATACAATGCATGGATGTGTTTTAGCATTTTTCTCATGTTATATAGGATTAGTATAAGCTTAGAAAAATACCAGATAATTTATAGAATGAGTGGATAGGGCGATTTGATTTTGGACTTATCGGATCAACAACTCGACACCAAAGAATTCACCACGATCACCACAGCCACTCCACGACCTTGTAATTATTTTTCACAGACCATACATGATGTGAGGGACGTGAGAAAAATAGAGAATGAATTTCACAATGATCGAATCAATAAAAATCGAATTCTTACCTATCGAATGGAAAAGAAGAAGGAATTTCGATATCTTGCAAACCCGACCTCTAAAATTCGTGAAGCTATTTTTCTAGGCTTCTTGAGAACTCTAAGAACACAAGAAAAATGGTGCTTTATTTCCAGAAATTCGGATGGATGCTTGGAGGATTATTTGGTGATTTTTGGTTCAATCGGCTTGGAGAAAATTGTGGAGAAAATATGTGTGATAAAAATATTGTTGTGGCCGATTCTTAGGGGGATTAAAGGACCCTAATTTCAGTACTTAGTCAAAGGAAATAATTAGCATTCAATATAATTTTTAATGGCCTTGATTTCCTTTAAATTTCCTTTTATAAAATTTCAACTTTTGAATTTAAATTTTATATTAAGCGCCCAAGGGCATTTTGGTAATTTCCATGGCTTGTATAAAAGTTAAATGTAGTTGTTAAAATTATTTGGGATCATAGCTTGCTCATTACTAGAAGTTTGGAATTTATTTTATGCTTTACATATGTTTTATTTAAGTTTTAAATTCCCAGGGGCAATTTGGTCATTTTACATGTTATAGGATTTTCAGGTATTACAGCCATCGTCAAAGCCAAATGCTAAACAATCAACTCCACATGTAGAAGGCAAAGGCAAATGGATTCTTATTGAAGAGCCTGTGGAGAAACCATTATCCAAAGAGAAGCAATTAGAACTTGATGCTGAAGTTGCTGAGAAATTAGCACAAGAGTTTGAAGCAGAAAATCAGAGAATTTTGGAACAAAAGAGAATACAAGAAGAAAAAGATGCTAAAAATGCAGAGTTAATGGCTGCATGGGATGAGGAAAGGGCTCAGGTTGATGCTGATTGTGAACTTGCTAGGAAACTACACCAAGAAGAGCAAGATCAGTACACAATAGATGAAAGAGCCAGGATGCTGAAAGAACTCATTGATACAAGAAAAAAGTTGTATGCAGCTAAGAAGAACAAGCCACCCACTCCAGCACAAAGAAGAGCTTTCATGTGTGCTTATTTGAAGAAATGGACAATTGGAAACTAAAAGATTTGAAATTGTTGAATGATAAGAGAATTGAAGAATTATATGCAATTGCCAAGAGAAAGACAGAAAGCTTCTTGAATGATGAAGTGGTGAAGGGCAGTGAAGAAAAGAAAGAAGAGAAAACAAGTTCAAAGTGAACAGGTGAACAGTTGGAATTAAAAAGAAGTAAAAAGAAGAAGACTGATCACAAAGCAGAGAAAGAACAGAGAAGAGAGCATGAGAAAATTAAGCAAGCTATTGATATAGAATAAATGCAAGCTCACACTGAACTGGTAGTTGTCTCTTTAGAAAAACCTGAAGGAGAAGCCATGGATGCAGAACCTCTAAGTGTTAAACAACCCATTGTGGATTTCAAGTCTGGATTTCATGGGAAAAAAGTTTATTTTGATATTAAGAGGCATGATGGTTCTTCTAGAAGGTTTGTAAGTGTAACACCCCAACCCGGCAAGGGTTAAGATGTCACGATAATGGTTTCATATCAGATCAAAACAAAGCATACATCTATAGTAATACAAGAAATATCAAAGGTTACGAATGAAATACTGAAATTACAAGGTTACAAATGAAACTTCCGATAAATACTAATTCTAAAACATAATAACTTCTAATCAACTCTAATCCAGATGACTATCAAGGTCTTCTAAGTCTAAGGTATTCTCCACTCATTCCTAACTTCCTACTAAAACCTGCCGCAGGAAAAGAAATGCGGCTGAGCTACGAGAGCTCAGTGAACAGATACATAAACAAAGTAATGATAACGAAACAGAAATAAGATATGGTGCAATTGGGAAATATCATAAGGTATAACAATGAGAAAGTATAAGGAATAGGATAGGATAGTAATCCACCACGAGCCCAGACAAATCAAATGTAGTAACCATATCTTCATAATCATATAGAGGGGAGACCTCTCAGATAATCAGATAATATGAGGGGTGTCCTCATTCTTCAAATTGGAGTGATCAGCTCCCAGATATATGTGAAGGGCATGTATTGCACACAGTACCAATCACCAGACAATAATAATCATATATAGATAATCCACTAAACAAAACAGATTTAGGATGCATCCATACGCCCTTGCAGACAAATCGTGGCCATATATATACTTGAGCTCATAACAGATAACTAGAAAAAGGGACGGTGTGGAACATCACTCAACCACACTAGAGTCATGCCATTGGTGTATCAATGACATGGCCATGTTACCTTCATGGCTAGGGTCACAAATTTTGGCTCGGGTATCAAACTAAGAGTCAGATATCAAATCAAATCAGAATGTCATATCCAAAGGTCCATAACAGATGGTTCATAACAGATGGTTCATAATCAAATATTTCAGAAGTAATATCAAAGGTCCAAATCAGAGTTTATCAGATAAAGGTTTACAAAGCAAAGGATCATGGTAAAGGTTCACAACAAAAGGGTACATAGCAATGGCTTCGGGAATCTTAAACGAATCAGAATTCAAAGTCAAAATCAAGGGAATAAGACACCCTTACTGAAAAAAAGGGCAGAGTATCTGTACCTTATTACGAATGCAAACACGAACAAGAAAATAGAAAGCACAGGACGGATCAAGACCTCTCCTTCTTCACACCTAAAGGAGTAGAAGAGAATTACAATTGGTTCTTACTTACTTATTTTAGCTTGCCTTTCCATTTTAAGTAACTTTCTATTTTTAGCAGGTTTCCATATTTAACAAGTTTCCATTTTTAGAAAGTTCCCAATTTTAGAAAGATTTAAGTATTATAACTTAGGTTAAATCATAATTAAATATATTATGGATATAGGGTACCTTTTTAACAAGTTATGATAGTTCAGGGTTAATTATAACAACTTTTCCATATTGTAGGGTTTTAATTATAAATTCTCCAAAGTTAAAGGTTTTAAATGAAACTATTTCAATTTACTTATTTTAAATACATAATTCATTCAGAATCACACCTTTAGTCCTTTAAGTTTCACAATTGACAATTTATACCCTTAAGTTATTTTATTTACAAAATAAACCTTATAATTACATAAATTACAATTCAACCCTTACTATATTCATATTTACATAACAAGCCCTTACATTTACTAATTTACAGAATATACCCTCAAATTTATGTGTGGTACGAATTCATCCTCCAGTTTCACATATCTACATAATTAGTCCCTTTAATTTACAAAACTTATAATTTATATCATAACTTAATTATAATTACACATTAAACCCATAAATACCCAAAATTACATATTGCCTCCCTAATAACATTATTTACACAGAATAACCACAAGTTTCCTGAATTTACACTTTTAGCCCCTCTATTTATTAAATTTTCCATTCGTACCCTTAATTAACAAATAATTCCTTATCTTGCATATTTACACATAGGACCCTCATGTTATATTTTTTATACTTTACCACTGATCTAATTAACATTATAAAAATACCCCATAAGTTTCAAGAATGACAAAACTCACCCCTTGATTTTATTTTTAAATCGTTAAACACTTTTTAACACCAAACCCTAACCCTAACTTTCCCAATCATCATGAAATCATTATCACCTCATTAATTAGCCATTAATTTACCAAATCTAACACTAAAACACTAAACCCTAAATCGTTGCCTAGGGTTTCTATTTTTCTTTCTTTTTCTTTAAATCCGATAACTAAAACAATTCAAAAACAATTCAATTAAGCTTCCATAATTCAAATAGCTATTTTTCCAGACTTATATGATCATGATAGAACTCAGAAAAATTAAGTACAAGCCTCAGAAAATTCGTATAAGCAGATTTGGAATTTAAGTGTGTTTTAGCTCTCTAAAATTCGTACGATTATTCTAGCTTGCATGATTTGTTCCAACCAATTTTTATAAGTCATATGTGATCCAAAGAACATTAGAAAAATGCTAAATCAATATTAGAACATACGGATTAAGGGTAGGATTTATTTACCTCTCGGATGAATTTATCGACAAAGAAAAAGGCTTTATGATCGAACCAAGCCTTCCACGACCCAAAACTTATTTTTATTAGCTAGATTAAACCTTGATGAACACCATAAAAATACTTGATCTTGCCCAGAAATTCGAATGGAGGAGGGGTCGATTTTTATGTGTCGACTTTAGGGTTTTTTAGGGTTTCGGATTTTATTT
The DNA here is from genome assembly GCA_021014915.2 of Artemisia tridentata subsp. tridentata. Classification (NCBI taxonomy): domain Eukaryota; kingdom Viridiplantae; phylum Streptophyta; class Magnoliopsida; order Asterales; family Asteraceae; genus Artemisia; species Artemisia tridentata. The sequence goes on from CP139507.1 coordinate 451,275,303, forward strand.
TTAGGAGAAAATAAATAGAATTTGGTTAAATAATGTTATGGCCGACTTAGGAGGGGGAAAAATCACTTAGGAATCGGCCCAACTCAGATAAATATCAAAAGAATTTTATTTGTGATTTATTTCCTATTTTATTTGGTCATTATCTTGATTTTAATTAGTTTTAAATATAAAATAAATACATAAATTAATATTTTCAGTTTATAATAAATTTTAGGACATGCAAAAATGTTAAAATGTTGTCTCGAAATTATTTTACTTCATATGTAGTTCGTTACCAGAGATTCGGAATTTATTTTGTGCTTTATAAGTGTTTTAATTAACTTTTAAGGTTTCAGGGGTAATTTGGTTATTTTACACACTTTCTAAATTTCAGGTATTACAACTTCTTCTCCCCTAAAAGAAAAAATTCCGTCCTCGAAATTTGCAAGGAAGCGGAAAGGCAACAGAACGGAACTCATACGGAATGCGAACAAGATTTCAAATCCATTTAACTGTATCAACAGTAGAGAGCTCTACAAGAGTTCAAGATTTATAACTGAAATCAACAGAACGTATAACGAGAGTCTAAACTTGTCCAGATATCTATTGAACGAAGGCAGAGTGTACGCATCGTGGAATGAACCTAAAGTCTCACTAATCACGGATAATCCAACGGAGATTCCAAATTCTAAACTTCTTAGGTACTTCCCAAGATATCCTATGGCCACCATGAGGGCATGTTATATGATGTAAGTATTATCACGTTGGCCAGGCGTCATAATACTAGCACCACATAAATATGCCTTCATGATGATCATACTTTATCTCGAGTCGTAAGCAAAACAACCTATCTTAATCCACCTAGTACTTCTACAGTCTCAGGGATCAAATATCGTAGTTAAGAGGGAAACAAAACTACTCGCAAGATATCAGAGTCGAAAACTGAAGATAAGGATCAAATATTGTCAGACAATTACTATACATTTCTCAATACCTTCAAGGCTTACTTTTAGGTTCCAAATCTTAGGTGGTGCAAGGCATAAGCTTTCAATCTCCAAGAGTGATCTTAACAGGCTTTAACCAAAGGCAAGGCACGAATCAGAGTGATGCGGAAACAAAGATACTTAAACAATTACCTTATAATCTACCCATTCCTCACTGGTCAGAACTTAAGTTCCTATAGGGAAATCCTAAAGCAATTCTTACAGGTTATCTTATGAGCGCCTACAGTGGAAACCTAGTGGTCCAAACTTCAGAGGTCAAGGGTAAATGTATTACGAGTCGCAGCCTGTCTATCTGATACCATTTTGTAACACCCCAACCCGGCAAGGGTTAAGATGTCACGATAATGGTTTCATATCAGATCAAAACAAAGCATACATCTATAGTAATACAAGAAATATCAAAGGTTACGAATGAAATACTGAAATTACAAGGTTACAAATGAAACTTCCGATAAATACTAATTCTAAAACATAATAACTTCTAATCAACTCTAATCCAGATGACTATCAAGGTCTTCTAAGTCTAAGGTATTCTCCACTCATTCCCAACTTCCTACTAAAACCTGCCGCAGGAAAAGAAATGCGGCTGAGCTACGAGAGCTCAGTGAACAGATACATAAACAAAGTAATGATAACGAAACAGAAATAAGATATGGTGCAATTGGGAAATATCATAAGGTATAACAATGAGAAAGTATAAGGAATAGGATAGGATAGTAATCCACCACGAGCCCAGACAAATCAAATGTAGTAACCATATCTTCATAATCATATAGAGGGGAGACCTCTCAGATAATCAGATAATATGAGGGGTGTCCTCATTCTTCAAATTGGAGTGATCAGCTCCCAGATATATGTGAAGGGCATGTATTGCACACAGTACCAATCACCAGACAATAATAATCATATATAGATAATCCACTAAACAAAACAGATTTAGGATGCATCCATACGCCCTTGCAGACAAATCGTGGCCATATATATACTTGAGCTCATAACAGATAACTAGAAAAAGGGACGGTGTGGAACATCACTCAACCACACTAGAGTCATGCCATTGGTGCATCAATGACATGGCCATGTTACCTTCATGGCTAGGGTCACAAATTTTGGCTCGGGTATCAAACTAAGAGTCAGATATCAAATCAAATCAGAATGTCATATCCAAAGGTCCATAACAGATGGTTCATAACAGATGGTTCATAATCAAATATTTCAGAAGTAATATCAAAGGTCCAAATCAGAGTTTATCAGATAAAGGTTTACAAAGCAAAGGATCATGGCAAAGGTTCACAACAAAAGGGTAGATAGCAATGGCTTCGGGAATCTTAAACGAATCAGAATTCAAAGTCAAAATCAAGGAATAAGACACCCTTACTGAAAAAAAGGGCAGAGTATCTGTACCTTATTACGAATGCAAACACGAACAAGAAAATAGAAAGCACAGGACGGATCAAGACCTCTCCTTCTTCACACCTAAAGGAGTAGAAGAGAATTACAATTGGTTCTTAATTACTTATTTTAGCTTGCCTTTCCATTTTAAGTAACTTTCTATTTTTAGCAGGTTTCCATATTTAACAAGTTTCCATTTTTAGAAAGTTCCCACTTTTAGAAAGATTTAAGTATTATAACTTAGGTTAAATCATAATTAAATATATTATGGATATAGGGTACCTTTTTAAACAAGTTATGATAGTTCAGGGTTAATTATAACAACTTTTCCATATTGTAGGGTTTTAATTATAAATTCTCCAAAGTTAAAGGTTTTAAATGAAACTATTACAATTTACTTATTTTAAATACATAATTCATTCAGAATCACACCTTTAGTCCTTTAAGTTTCACAATTGACAATTTATACCCTTAAGTTATTTAATTTACAAAATAAACCTTATAATTACATAAATTACAATTCAACCCTTACTATATTCATATTTACATAACAAGCCCTTACATTTACTAATTTACAGAATATACCCTCAAATTTATGTGTGGTACCAATTCATCCTCCAGTTTCACATATCTACATAATTAGTCCCTTTAATTTACAAAACTTATAATTTATATCATAACTTAATTATAATTACACATTAAACCCATAAATACCCAAAATTACATATTGCCTCCCTAATAACATTATTTACACAGAATAACCACAAGTTTCCTGAATTTACACTTTTAGCCCCTCTATTTATTAAATTTTCCATTCTTACCCTTAATTAACAAATAATTCCTTATCTTGCATATTTACACATAGGACCCTCATGTTATATTTTTATACTTTACCAATGATCTAATTAACATTATAAAATTACCCCATAAGTTTCAAGAATGACAAAACTCACCCCTTGATTTTATTTTCAAATCGTTAAACACTTTTTAACACAAAATCCTAACCCTAACTTTCCCAATCATCATGCAATCATTATCAACTCATTAATTAGCCAATAATTTACCAAATCTAACACAAAAACACTAAACCCTAAATCGTTGCCTAGGGTTTCTATTTTTCTATCTTTTTCTTTAAATCTGATAACTAAAACAATTCAAAAACAATTCAATTAAGCTTCCATAATTCAAATAGCTATTTTTTCAGACTTATATGATCATGATAGAACTCTGAAAAATTAAGTACAAGCCTCAGAAAATTCGTATAAGCAGATTTGGAATTTAAGTGTGTTTTAGCTCTCTAAAATTCGTACGATTATTCTAGCTTGCATGATTTGTTCCAACCAATTTTTATAAGTCATATGTGATCCAAAGAACATTAGAAAAATTCTAAATCAATATTAGAACGTACGGATTAAGGGTAGGATTTATTTACCTCTCGGATGAATTTATCGACAAAGAAAAAGGCTTTATGATCGAACCAAGCCTTCCACGACCCAAAACTTATTTTTATTAGCTAGATTAAACCTTGATGAACACCAGAAAAATACTTGATCTTGCCCAGAAATTCGAATGGAGGAGGGGTCGATTTTTATGTGTCGACTTTAGGGTTTTTTAGGGTTTCGGATTTTATTTTTAGGAGAAAATAAATAGAATTTGGTTAAATAATGTTATGGCCAACTTAGGAGGGGGAAAAATCACTTAGGAATTGGCCCAACTCAGATAAATATCAAAAGAATTTTATTTGTGATTTATTTCCTATTTTATTTAATCATTATCTTGATTTTAATTAGTTTTAAATATAAAATAAATACATAAATTAATATTTTCAGTTTACGATAAATTTTAGGACATGCAAAAATGTTAAAATGTTGTCTCGAAATTATTTTACTTCATATGTAGTTCGTTACCAGAGATTCGGAATTTATTTTGTGCTTTATAAGTGTTTTAATTAACTTTTAAGGTTTCAGGGGTAATTTGGTCATTTTACACACTTTCTAAATTTCAGGTATTACAGTAAGCTTTCATCAAATGGTTTATAATTTTGATAGAGAAGATATGGTGACTCTATGGAGGTTATACAAAGAAAGATTTGGGTATAAGACACTAGAACAAGTCTATGATAGAGTCGTCTGGAAATAGTTGAAGGTAATGTTTGAACCAAGTCCTCAGGATGAATGTTGGAGAAAGCTAAGTCATAACACTGTTATAGAATGGAAGCTTTTTCAGGGATGTGGAGTACATGCTTTAACTGTACATGAGATGATGATCTACATGCTTGTAGAAAAAGATTACCCTTTAAAGTTTCACAAAGGCATTCTACATCAGATGTTGTGTGGGAAGAAAAAACTCCAGCTTCAGTTTACTTATGATGAGATGGCTTATAAATTGCTCAAGAAAATGGAAAAGAATCTAGGACCCAAGAATATGTCAAAGAATTAATTGTTTGGGATCATCCTCTCAGTGTTTGTTCAAGCTTAAAGAGAAACTTGATGATTTTGGGAGAAAATATCAAGTTTAGGGGAGGATTGTTGGGTTTTAGAGATGCTGCTGTTTGTTTAGTTAAGACTGCTAATGGAATTTGCTCAAAGACATTGTTGCTGCTAGTACAAATTGTTACAACTGCTAGTTCAACATTACAACTGCTGAAGAGTTTATACTGCTAGAGTGTATAGTTAGTACTGCTTATAAGATAAATATGTATAGTCGATTACATAAGTTATATTGGATTTATTCAATATTAGCTTAACCTTTACAAGCTAAGGGAAATCGATCAAGTGCTCAACGTATGTAGTTATGCCTTTATATAGTGCAGGCATTTGGTTGAAAAAAACAGTGTTTGGTATGAAAGATTCTCAATTGCAGGAATTTGTTTGAAAAAACCAGTATTACCTATGAAAGATTCTCAATTGCAGGCAATTTGTTGAAAAAACAGTGGTTGAAAAAGTAGTCAATGTGCAGTCATGCATGTGACTATTACCCACTTGTTTTACTACTGCATTAAACTAGATAGACTATAAAATCCCAGCATTGTAATGGGGCTAATGAAGAGTCATGACTAATAGTCTGAACTCAATTCAGTGAATATCAAATTAGACTCAAACTAGATAGACTATAAAATCCCATATCTAACCCCTCAAAATTACATAAGTTATCAGAAATGTGTGACCATATGTATCGAATTGTGACTACACTTAAATAATGTGTGACAAAATATGACTCTATGATTTAGACACCTAAATAAATACTTCAAGTGACCATATATAACATCTTGAATTTAGTCACACAAACACTCAATGTGACTAATATCAAGGTTAATGATAACTGAGTTCACATTTTGCTATAAATAATAGTCACATGAATATTTCACAATGTGACTATTTTGAATGTATTGGTCACATATAATACCCTTATAATGTGGCCATAAACATAATTTAGATACACATTTGTGATATGGTGTGACTATTGTAAAGCCTATAGTCACATGATCGTGCTACAATTAAATGTGACTATACACATTAGGATTTGGCAGGAAAACACACACTAAACTTTAGACACACATATTAACTTACGTGACCATATGTATCGAATTTTGGTTACACTTAATCATGTATGCCTATGGTTTAGTGTGACCATATATGACATTTGGTCACACTGTTCAAGTGTGTGACATATATTTGTAACTTTTAAATGCATATCGTGACTAATGCTTCAAACTTACTTTTCAGTTGTCACACATTTCAAATTCATATGTGGCTAAATTTTCAACAAAAACTAGTAGCCACTTTTAAATAATGTGTGACAAACTTGACTATATTATTTAGCCACATACACAATTACTTCATGTGACCATATATGGATTTTGGTCACACTGTTCAATTGTGTGACATATACTTGTCACATATGTATATATATAGTGTGACTAATATTTCAAACTTATTTGTATCTGTCACACGTCCCAAATTATAAGTGACTAAATAATCAAATATTTTTTTACCAGATACCTCTAGTCACAAAAATATTCAAATGTGTGACAATGAAATTCCAAAATGGTCACACAAGTAGGATCAAGTGTGGCTGTTTATTTTATTCTGGTACATTTAGTCACATAAATATGTTACTGTGTGGCTGTTCAAAATACCACATGACGAAATCCCATATCTGTACTAGTGTTAGCTTTCGGTCAAGAATGTAACCCACGTAGGGTGTTTGTGTGTAATCATTCGTAAAATCCCACATTCAAATAAATTATCTTACAGACTATTTATCCTTTTTCTACGTATAAATTTTTATTTTATTTTATTTATTATTATCTGTTCATAGCTGTTATCTTATGTGACGTAGATCACATCCCCGATAAACGCGCTCACACGCAACCCAATAAATATAAACATCTTTGATCTAAAACTGTATGATATTCCATTTACCACTTTACGTTAATTCGTTAACGTACGTTTAAAAGTAAATGTTTCTTATCTGATAAGAATTTTTATGAAACCCTAAACTACCATAACAACATATGATAATATCAAAACCCTAGAAATACTAAAATACAATTTATTTGAGTAATGTACAAGTCACTAAAGCACATAAACCCTAATTCCACTATAACTCCCGATAAAACCCTAATTTCACAAAACTATTATTTTATGTAATAAAATCACAAACCCTAAATTATTAAATAAATTATAAACTAATTGTACAAACCCTTAAACCTATAGTACAACCTTCTAATGCGCAAAACTTTAAAAACACATTTAATTACTTTAAAACTCTAATAAAAAAATAATATAAATTAAGGAATTATTAAAATTATATTTTTCTTATTTCCTAAACCCTAGTACAACATCCCTAAGCCTAAAGTACAACTCCCTAAAGCACCAACCTATTTTCTTTTGATATTATGTAGCTCGATATGTATATATATATTTAGAAAACTTATAAAAATTATTTCTAACTAATACACCAACCTTAGAAACCCTAACTAGAACCCTAACCCTAGAGTACCATATACCTAAGCTCAATGTACAATCCCCTAATGCCTAATTCGAACCAAACTCTTCCCTTTTACACTAGCCTAGTTCGAATACAACTCCAAACAAACCAAACCATTACCTTTCTTAAACCTTAAGTGTACACATGCTAAACCCTAAACCTTCCACATCTTCTCTCTTCTAGAAATGGCTACTTGTATGGTTTGTAAAGAAACCACATCACCTCCATTCCCATACTACACGATCTCCCTCCCCCTCCATTCATTTGGCCACCAATCAACAAAGAACACATCACCTTGTCCCCATTCTTACCCCATAAGAAACCCTAGAAGACTTTAGAAAACCCTAGCCAACTCCCTTCTATAAATATCAAGCTCCAGTTTACCATTTCTTCCTCACCATCACTCGACATAACCCAAAACAGTCCCATATTCACCCACTAATGATCCTACAGCCCTTGTACAAGTCCAAGAACAACCTAGGAAGCCAAGAGGGGAGGAAGACACACTTGTGTTCCTGTGCCAAGTTCATTTCGCCACAAAACATACCCTATTCGAACCATATAACTAAGTAAGTTCTTAACCCTTTTCATTATATTATATATGTTCTACATACTCTTAAAATACTACTTAAGTAACCTCTAATAATGATATAACACAAGAACCAAAAATTGCATTTTCATTCTTTCTTTTCTTTTCTTAGTCGAACCAAACAAACACACCCTATATTATTTTTCTTCGATATTTTTAAAACAATAGGCTATAGGACACTTAAATAATGTTAAAGAGAATCTTATCAGGAAAACACAGCAATTTGAATCACCAAAAATGAATAAACGAGTCAAAAGATATGGTGATTTGAAGCTATATAAAAACTGAAAATACATTCTGTAAACAGAATGCTAAGTCACATGAAACAAGGTATTTCTGGTCCGTTTCATCAAAAAGTTAAAACACGAAAGTTGTCCGGAACGACGTTTTCTTCAAAAACTCTTTAGACCTCGAGTCATGAAAACGCTTAACAGATGATGTTTTTCTTCAAAATCCGAACAGCACTTTAATAAAAACGCCTAACTTTGAACAATTGTTTCGACTATTAAATGATCTCTAAAAATTCTAGATTTTTGTCAAAACTTAGATCACCTAGCTGTCTAACTATAGGAAAAAGAACGGAGTAAAACGATTAAGTTTTCATCAAGATATAACCTTTTCCTTTCGCTTATTTTTCTGCCCAAAATATACGAACAAACACACCCTTAATAAATTCATTTTGAGCTCGTGAGCTCGAATCACGAGCTGGAACTTTGTAAAAACTAAGTTTATAAACTGATAATTAAGTATACGAAAGAGTCGTAAAAAGTTTTGCCCTTATTCTAAAGATATAACGCGTTTTTATAAAATAAGGACGTCGTGTGTAACGCGACGGGAGTCTCAGGGGTAATTTTTGCCAAAACTCTAACCAGAATTATAAAAAGGACTTGATATGCAGTCGACATAAACCCTAGGGGTAAAAAGTGTCATTTTTGAAACTATAGGGGTAAAAATTGTCATTTAACCAAAGTTAAGGGGTAAAAATTGTAAATTTGTAAAAGTTGAGGGGTAAAACTTGTCATTTTACAAAAGTTCAAGGGTAAAAGTCGTCAACATGTAAAACTTTAAGGGATTAAAGTATAACTTTCTTTATAATAATAATAATAATAATAATAATAATAATAATAATAATAATAATAATAATAATAATAATAATAATAATAATAATAATAATTATTATTATTATTATTATTATTATTATTATTATTATTATTATTATTATTATTATTATTATTATTATACGTTTTCTTCGATAACAAACAAACAAAGTGTCTATTTAACGAACGAACGGAACGGAAACTCACAGATAAGAAATAAGATAAAATCTTATAACTTTTGAAGAGACTTCATGTTGTCTCAAAATTAACAATTACCGAAAACATTACGAAACGAATAATAAAAACTTATATATATTCAGAAATGGTTACTGAAAACTTGACATACCAACCCAGGTTGCGTGCCGGAGACGTTTATCAACTTTGTTTTCCATCCAGACTGTTCAGGTGAGTTCATAGTCCCACTTTTTATTACGTTTTCCAAATATGTGGGGAGATACATGCTACAAAAACGAACACGAGTATTTTTCTGTATGCTTTCCTGATTTATATTGCATAAGTTTAACTGTTGCCTATTTAAAGACCCTCTATCATGAACCATTAATCACTTTTGGGTGAGCGCGAATATAATGAATAGATCTATTGGATTGACAATCCCTTTGTGTTGCTGGATAAGTGATCCAATGCATTTTATTTGAAAACGTTTAATAAAGAGTTTCAGGCAGACTCCTACTCTAGGGCATAATCGTTATTCATCGTGTCAGCGTCTTGCGATTCATGAGACTTAGAGCAATATATAATGAACTGCGATATAACTGATTTACTCTCTATTTAGCTTGTGTTCAAACTTATTTAACGTTAAACGCTATGGATTCACTTAACCTTTGTGTTGACTTTTTAAGCATGTTAATCTCAGGTAACTGGAAGTACGATTTGGCACGGAGTGGCATGGACTTTCTCCTTATAAAAAGAGTGTCTATTTCGTTATCATTCAACTAATAATGTAACTTTTATCACGTATTAACAGAAACATCCCACTGGGACCTCTATATGTAACTCTGATTTAAATAAATGAATGATAACAATTTATTTAAAACGTCTCTTTTCGAGTCGTTTTCTATTATCATGACTGTAAACCTTGAAGTAATACCCCAACCTATATTTTCGCTGCGAATATCAAAAACGGGGGTGTTACATTGTGTGTGCTTGTCGTTCGGTTAACGAGAAGGCCACAAGGGTGGTCTTGTGTTTTGTTGGTCTCGGTTAGTAACAGAAATAACAAAAGGGTGTTGAAAACTTGTTTTGGTAAATGCATTTTGTGTTGTGACTGAGTTTGTGTTTTGTCGTTTGAGGTCCTGGCCAGTTAAAGAAAACGAGGTCAACAAAGGGGTGTTTGAAAGTTGTTTGACTATTTTACTTTGTGATTTCGTTAGAGTTACATAAATCTGTATTAGGGTGCGTTTGTTTTGTTTAAGCTAATAAGGGTGCGTCTTGTATAATTAGTATTGGGCTTAACAGCCCATTTTGCTAGGGTGCGTTTGGTATTTTGATCGGGTCGTAGCCCAATGTGGTCATGGCGTGTTTGGTTGATACCATGGGCCTAAGCCCATGTGATTAAAAAGGGTGTGTGTAATGGTTATATTAAAAGTGTATTTGGTGTCAAAATATTTAGTGGGTACTACAATTTGTTTCGTCAAAAATATATCTAACTCGTGATACGAAAATTGTGTAACTTGGTGAATGTTGGTACGTTTCAGTTATTCTTGGATTGCTACTTTGGGATTAATATTGGGTTTTGGACTTGGATAATGCCTAACGGACTAATGCATTGGATTATGATTTGGCAAATATTGAACTTTACGGATATTTAACAGATTGTGTATTATAACTTGGACATTGGACATTGTGGACTTATTGAATTGAAACAAATACAATATATTAGACTCGTGACAAATTTAATATATTTGATTCGCAACAAATATATAATAAGTAAATAATGTCTAATGATAAATGAATACTCCTTTACATATCTATTAACTTGTTTTGAGGAAATTAATTTATTTAAGTCACGACAACTTGGGAATGTTGTATAAACGGACGCGTATGCCGAAATTTATAAAACATTCCAAACCAATGTGTTAGGAATATGAATATTCAGTTGAAGACTCGGTCACCCCGAGTACTTATTAGCACATCATAGCTCGTAGGATTGTTAGTATTATTATTATTAGTTTAGTTATTATTAGTATTGTGGGGTGGGTCGGGTCTTTACCCACTGTCAGCTCGCTCCATAGCCCGATAGGGGCACAATATGTATGTAGTATAAATACCCCTTCCCACTCTTGGGAAGGGTTGGACCTTTTCACACTAATTTAATCTCATCTTATTTCTCTCTCTACAAAGGCTCCCAACCTTCTACTTCTCTCTCTACATCCTCTCCTATTCGATCCATATATTGTCCCAATCTTGTGTTTATTTGTTAGTGAATATCCTACAATTGGTATCAGAGCGCCATGGTTAGGTCCATGTGTGTTGATATTCACAGATTCGTGTAGATTGGGGTGGTTTTTGGTTCGAAAAGTTTTGTTCTTAAAATTCCATTTTACGCCTAGTTTAGGTGTTAGAAGTTGTTAAAACGTGTACTTTTTTGCTTAGGGACAACATAGGAGTAGTTCTTGGTATTTGGAATCACAGATCGAGGCGTTGTGTGGTGGTTTTTGGAAGATTTGAAGGTTGTTCATAGTGGAGGTTTGTCTCTCGGTAAAGTGTTCATCGCAGCCATTTGTGTCGTGTGGGAAAGAAAAAGTAGAGATTTGTGTCTTTCTCCAGGTAGCGATTTGTCCTTTTACCGGTTTTGGCAAAAACGACAAACAGCTACGATAGCGACTTCTCTGGCATTTAGCGTCTGGCGATTTGTATCTGATAGTGACTGTTCTGTCTTTTTGCAACTTAGCGATTTGTCTTTGGCGATTTGTCTGAGGCGATTTGTCTGTGGCGATTTGTCTTTGGCGATTTGTCTGAGGTGATTTGTCTGTGGCGATTTTTCTGTAGCGATTTGTCTGTGGCGATTTTTCTGTGGCGATTTGTCTTTGGCGATTTGTCTGTGGCAATTTGTCTGTGGCGATTTATCTGTGGCGATTTGTCTGTGGCGATTTGTCTGTAGCAATTTGTCTGTGGCGATTTGTCTGTGGCGATTTTTCTGTAGCAATTTTTCTGTGGCGATTTGTCTGTGGCGATTTGTCATATTTGACCAAAGTTGACTTTTTACGTCAAAACTTCAAACGGCCATAACTTTTGAACCGTAACTCCGTTTTCAGCGAAACACCTGTCAAAACGACCGGAACAGCTTGAATATTGTGAAGTTCACCACAAAGTCATGAAACGAATTTTTCGAGGCCCAAATCCCTTCCGGAAAGAAGTTATTGAGGTTTTAAGTTTTTCAGACCAAAATTTCGCCATAATAACTTGCAACAACCATACCAAACAGATCAACAAGTCTACCAGACCTTAAAAGAAGTTAACACCTGAACAGATATTTTGGTCTCAAGATATTGAAAAGCAAAAGGAAGAAGAGCTTAAAGCCAAAACCCCATCCCTTAGGAAAATTGCTGCTGCGACGGTGTATCCTCCCAATACACCTAGACACTTAGTTCCTTTAACTCTTCCTACTGAATGTAAGACATTTATTAGCTTATACGTGCTTTGGCAACTATTTGCTGATTTTGATAAAACATGTAAGAAGAGAATCACACCAACAGGAATTACTGAGGGGGAAAGGTGTTTTGAGCATGCAAAAAGGTGTTACTTGACTGAGGTCATGCCATTCTTTAAACTACTTAAAGAACATTTTGAAGGGATGAAAACTGCCCTTAAAACCGAAATAAATGAAATGAAAGTAGTGTTTAAAGATATGGAAAATGAGGTAGCTCAATGTGCAATAGAACTTAAGAGTCGTGAGATAGAAAGGAAAAACATACTCATCGCCAATGACAACTTGATTGCTAGATGTATTGCGCAAGATGTGTTTTATACTGCTACTGATTCTGCATTATCTGCTTGTCAATTTCATGAGTATGCTATTGCCTTAGATGTTACCCAGAATCGTGTTGTTGACCTTGAGGGGGAGAATTTGAAATTGCTTGAAAAAATTCAAAATGATGACCATGATAACATGGTTAAACGTTTTTCAAAACTAGAAGTTGATTATCTGAATTTGTAACTTAAACATCAACACTTAGAAGAAAAATGCAAAATATCAAATGTCAAGACATCCTCGGATGCTCCTGAGTTTGATACATATTTTAAATTAAGCAAACGTGATGAAAAAATTCAAGCTCACACAAACACGATTCGACTGTTGAGGGCCCAAATTGCCCAATTGAAATCCAACAAGTGTGATGTGTATGGCACCAATAAACCTTCGCCTTCAGATTCTCAGAATTTTCAATATCAAGACACCATCAATAAGTTACATTATGAAAATGAGTGTTTTCGAGAAGAAAATTCTAAGATTAAACAGCATTACAAAGAGTTATATGACTCAATTAAAGTTACTAGAAATTGTCATAATGAAAAGATAACTTCTTTGTTAAATGAAATTGAGAATATTAAGACTCAGGTGAAAGGAAAAATGCCAAGTACCACTTGTAATTGTGTTGCATCAAAGGTCTCTGCTTGTAAAATGTATGATGTTGATGTGGGGCCTATTCCATTTCCCATGAGAAACAACAGACCTGTCCATCAAATGTATCTCTGTCACCTTAGGGATGGACTTGGCACACTTCGTGAGGTTGTGAAAGAGGACAAAATAGGAAAACCACTTGATAAGGCAGTAGGTTATGCCTGCGTCCTCACAAAAAGGATCCAGGAACAGTTAGAATATGCCATTGGCACGGGTCCCAAGTCTAGCAACCAAAGAGATAGATTAGGTGCATCATCATCCACAAGTAAGAACAAGCATGTAACCTTTGAGGCACCCTTGAAAACTTCAGATCCTAGCACATCAAAACATGTTCAACAACCAGAAGTGAAAAAGACTAAGAATCCCATCAGTCCTTCTACAGGAGTTAATAGTGACACTAAAGCTATCAAGTCAAAATATAGGAGAAACACAAAGAATTCTAGGACTTCATTAGCTAAAAGTGTTCCTAAAAGGAAAGTAGAAGACCACATGAGAAACAACAAGTCAGATTTGAACAAAAGGAATCATAATTCGAATCCAAATTCACTTTGCAAAACATGTAATGAATGCATAATTTCGTGTAATCATGATAAATGTGTTCAGAAATTTCTGAAGTCGTCCAACAAACCCCCAGTTAAGAAAGTTTGGAGAGCTAGACAAATTAAGCAATCTTGGAAACCTACAGGGAAAATGTTTACCAATGTGGGCTTTCAGTGGAAGCCCACGGGCCGAACATTCACACTAGGGGAACATTGCCCTTTAACAAGGATTACAATTCCTAGAGTAGTGCCTGTTAAGGAATGGAAGCCTACTGGTAGAGTTATCCCTTTAGATACACAATGTCCCTTAACTAGGTCCATTGCATCTACTAGTGTTGCCCCTATTGTTAAAACCAAGGTACCTATGGTTTCAGCAGCCCCAAAGATTGTTTGCACTAACCAACTGGAACCCAACCTAAATTGGGGATCCGGCTCTCCAAATTCTCTTCTTTCGTCTGTTTTCAAATGCAGGTCGTACGGATCATCCTTTGACATTTGGACACAGGCTGCTCACAACATATGAGGGGAAACTATTATGACGTCTGTACACTTCAGTGCAGGCCTCGTTCTTCATCATTATGGCGTCTGCTGACATCTCTTCAGGCCCCGTTCATCAAAGAAAAGAAAGGCGTACGCTTGAGTGCGCTTTATCTTCGGAAGAAGAGGAATCTTCTTATTTATGACCATTCTCATCAAGCTTCATGTTCTTCAAATGCTCATTCAGTCACCAAAGGGGATAAACGTACATTGGAGTATATTCTTATTCACCTGCTCTATCAAAAATGGCAGTTGGTCGTCATATGCAATTTTTGAGGGGGAGAAGGGTGAATAAACTACATGGTGATTGAGAGTTGAGAAATGGTCATACGAATATTCTTGTTTCTGACTACTCTTATCTAAAGGCTTCATACTTGCTCCATGCGCATTCAGACATCAAGTGGATCTACTTCCTTCAATGATAACTTGCTCGTGCTTAAGATTTAAGTTGAAGACTTAGGTTATCTAGTTACCAGCAGTCGGGGTAACTATCACTTAAAGGAGTTACGTTGTAGTACTCAGTGTCACACGCCGTTGACGTTGTGGATAATCGTAAGAGGTGTTAATGTCTCATACCTTGGTTGGGTATTGAGTACTTAGAGATTTGCTTGGAGCACTAATTCTCTACACCGTTCTTCCAACATTAGTGCAAGCTTAAGTCACAAGAATGGGGAATTCTACTTCAGTTTCAAGTTTGGTATATCGGGTTTGCTCCATCAGTTATCAATTCAGATGGCCTACTTAAGGGTTGGTAAAGATAGTCAGAAAGTGCTTCGGTAGTGGTTGATTCTCACTTGATACATTTGAGCTAATTTTGTTCTTCTCACAAGATTTCAAGTATTTGTGCGTAAAATGTGTTGCTGATTCTGAGGTATCAAAACCAGCAAGGGGGAAGGAGACGTACATCTGAACGCACAACGAGTACACATGATGAACTTTATACTTCTTCTTAAATGAAGTTATTCCGGGAAGACAAATGTCATAACCGCAGAGAAAATCAGTGTTTTAACTCGTGAGTCTTGATGTATTATTCCAACTACGTGGGGGAAGATATGTATGAAACAGTTTCTGATAATTAAAGAGGTTCACAATTGTATGATGACTTCTGGTTTGTCGGTATCCTACAGAAGGAAATGTGTTCATCCGGGACTTAGTTGGTTTTCACGGTACTGTCTTGGTGTTATCATTTCGACTACACACGGGATAAATTGCTTACACTCGGGACTTAGTTGACTTTGGTGTAACAATTCTCATCTGCAATTTCCTGAAGGGAGAAAAGGGGATTTCTAGGTCTTAATTGATCTTGATGTTACGTTTTCGACTTCATTAATGTGATTGAGTGTGTACTTCGGGTTTTCGGGCTTCATACAATGAGACTGTTTGAATCTCTTCAACTACTTGGGGGGAAGTGGTCTCTGGATACTTTTGGTAGGCATTTCTTCAGTCTTTAGCGGGAAGAAATGTGAGAAGAATTATTCAAATGTGAGATGATTCGTTGCTGATCTATTTGAGGATCCCCGAACGGAGAATCACGATGATTATTCTTAAAAAGGAGCAGTAATACTTGATGTGGTTTGCTACGGTTTCCGCTGTACACTTACCTTATGTAAGCTTGAAAGAGAGCTTAGAATCTGCTCAGTATGAAGATTGTCGGTTTGGGGGGAAGCTATCAAAGCTGTACATTGGGAAGGCTCAAGTTCCGTCGATTGTTCAGGAGCCTCGAAAGCTTTGGTGGTGAAAGTTTAAGAGATGATTGACCACAGATTTCTACAACATACTGAACGTATCCTCATTTCGGTATTCATTTCATCATCGTCTTAAACTGAATAATATAGTTTGTACATATCTTAAATAATACTGTAAATAGAAAATTATAGATCCAGAATATTATATATAGAAAAATATTAAAACCAAGAAAAACCATAAAAATTAGAAAAATAGAAAATACCAAAAATAGTTTCACCTAGGCATGTCTTCTGTTTATCGATAACATTTACGGACCTAGAAATATCATTCAATAATGACACGAGTCTTTAAATGAAGCTCGAGCAGAAGTTATACTAATTGGCTAAAACATGTCTTAATGGCTTGCTATTACTTTAGATAGCAACCCGCGCTTCACAATGGGGAAAGCACGTCGCCAAAAAGACGGCTGTTCCTCCAACTGGGTGATGTTCACGGTGATGTTCACCTGGGCATGGATTACTTTATATCCATGTTTTTCCTGATTTGGTGTACGTTTCAGTGCATCATTTCTTGATTAAGAAGAGAAGTCTTCTTTGTATACAAATAGTTTTCATTCTGCGATTCTTCTGAAAATTATTTGTGAGACACTTGGTGATTATGTGTTGCCTGAAATTCTTTTACTCTTGGATTATGCATAAAATTTGTCACTCAATCAACGACTACAAATCTTTAACTAGAATACGGGTCATTGATTGAGGGGGAGAGTGAATTCAAATTTTATATCATCAAACGGGTTTCTTGATTAATTCATAACTCTTAGAAAAGGTTTTGTAGTTAATGGGGTATTAGTTGAAGAGGAAATTGCTAAACTTTATATCAAATGGCCAAATGTGTTAGTTGCTAGAAAGTTTAGGACATTATGTGCAATTTGCTTATAGTTTCCTAGCTTTACGTATCTAGAAGGTTCATTTGTGTTACTTGGGAATCCTCGTTTAATCCCCTAAATACTTTAAAACTCAAAATCTAAAAGAAGATAGAAAACCCATTGAGTTTGATGTTCTTGAATACTCCACCGACATTTGTATGATCTAAATGAATGAGTTTCAAAAGTTGTTTGACTCTTGGTAGTCGATTGCTGCTTAATTGTTGTTGATAGTGTGCATATGTTCTCAGGATTCGCTTAGGTATACAGCTATCATGTTTGAATCATGTTCCTAAGATCCTGAATTGAATATTGAAATCTGTGTGAATTGCCATGTTCATGATTGCTATTTGCTCTTCATGCTAGATAGTGGTTTGACGTATGATGAAGCGAAAAGTGTACCGCTTTTAAGGGGTCATTTAAGCCCTAAATCGTATTTATTTGATCAAATATTGCCCTAAATCGTTCCTTTTGTCATTTTAGGTACTTTTGAGGAGAAATCTGGAAAAGGAGGCATTTTGGACGTTTTTGGAGCATAAAAGTGAAGAAAATGACAAAGTCTCAAAATTGTGCTGGAAAACTACCTTTGACGGCGTCAGGATTATCCCTGGACGGCGTCATGGCTTGGCAAGAAAAGGTGGATGTGAAAATTACTCATGATAAGCCAGTGAAATTTGCATAGGAATTCTGACGGCGTCACCCTTTAATCTGATCAAGGTCGTCACGGCTTAATTTAAAGAGGGACGGCGTCACGACTAAATCTGACGGCGTCAAGCCTTGATAAGCCAGAATGGATTTTGGAGAGCTAAAGAGGGACGGCGTCAAGAAGGTCATCCGGGAACCCTAAAAGCGGCGAGGTGACGGCGTCACACTCCATAACGTGACGCCGTCAGATCTGAAAGTCTATATATAGTTTTGCAGTTTTTTGTCATTAGTGTGGAACTTATTGAGGAACTTTGTGTGTGAAAACCCTAAGACGAATTTGGCAGCTTTTTCAAGGCTTTTTGCCTTGAGATCTTCCATGTTACATTGAAGATAAGTTATCAATTAATCATTCAATATGTCTATGTGTTGTTTGATTCTATCTTGTTCTTGGCTTTTGTTTAACATGCTAGGCTAGATTTATCTTGTGTTTGCTTAGATCTAATGAAACCTAGCTATTGATTATTGGTTATTAGTGTGTTGTTAGTTGTATTGGATGATTGTTCATCTATGTTAGGCTTAAGAAAACTGGCTAACTTCCTATTCGGTAACTTGCTTGAACGTCTTAAGAAACATGAACCAATACGTACTAAAGGTTTTTATGGTTGTATTTAATGCACAAGCGAATTCTAGTGATCCCATGTTAGGAGCTTCCTAGCCGGCTCGACATAGGAGTGAAGTAGGAGCTTGTAGAGTTGGGGAAGTACGTACGCCACCCCACAAATGGTATTAAGGAATACACCCGTCATCCACGCAACTAATACACACTAATCAACCGGTAAAAGATAGTTAGGGAGTAAGGAAATCTAAGTAAACACATTTCTCTCCACATAAGTTTTACCACCTTTTCATTTTCAGTTATTTTATTTTATTTGCATTCGTAGTTATTTGGGTTAGTTGATTAGCAACTAATTCCGCCCACTCTTTCAAACCCGAGATTTTACTTGCTTTCATAAAATTATAAAAATATAAAAAAGAATCTTCTCTCACCCTTAGACCTATTAGAGTAATTTTTCATACCTAACGAACACTATTCCCTGTGGAGAACGATCAAACCCCCGTACTTACCACTACACTATACTACATCGGTCAGGTACACTGCCTGGTGGGGTTGTAAGCCTCTTGAGAACCCTCGAGAGGTAAAACCTGTTGTAAGGTTGCAAAACCACGCATCAAGTTTTTGGCGCCGTTGCCGGGGAATAGTTATTGTTTAGGTTGAATTTTTATTTTATAGGTCTACTCATTAGATTCCCTTCTAGTGAGATTTTTATTTTCTTTTTCTAGGTTTTCTTTAGTCTATCTATTTTCTTCGTTTCTTTGTTCGTAACCATTACCATTAGACATCATGGAAGATGGTAATATCCTTGATCCCAACATCCCACCACCACAACAACCACCACCACCTCCTAGAGCCCGTACTTTAGGAGAATACTCCCGTCCTAGCCACCATGGCTATCGAAACACCATTGAGCTCACTCAAGGAGCCAATGTCACTCCCTTGCGATCCGACACCATCCGGTTGGTGCAAAGCGGATGCGCATTCCATGGACTTCGTTCTGAAGATCCTAATCAACATCTCAAGGACTTTCTCAAAATCGTTGATTCTATAGACCTTGATGTTGCCACTCGAGAGATGACCCGACTGCGTCTCTTTCAATTCTCTCTGCGGGACCAAGCTAGTCAATGGCTAGAGCGTCAACCCGCAGGATCCATCACCTCTTGGGATGATCTCACCACTCGTTTCCTTGCTCAGTTTTTCCCACCGGGAAGAACTACCAAGCTAAGGAATGATATCTTGATGTTCCAACAACGTCAAGGCGAAACCCTCTACGAGGCATGGACTCGATTCAAGGACTTACTCCAAAAAGTCCCTCACCATGGCATAGAACTTTGGCTCCAAGTCCAAATCTTCTATGACCATATCAATCTCTACACGAGGCAAACCATTGACCAATCGGCCGGTGGTAAGCTACGTGATCTAAGTGCGGAACAATCATGGGCTCTCCTAGAGGATCTTGCTCTTTATGACAACGAAAGTTGGAGTGATCCCCGTGATTTGAATAAAACGGTCAAGGCAATATCTTTGCCTTCGAACAATTCAAGCACTTCCGACCGTAGGATCATAGAACTTGAAGACCAAGTCAAGTTTCTTATGAAATCCTACGAGGCTCCTAAACCTTCAAGCCAAGTGAACAAAATCACTTCTTCATGTGAATTATGTAGTGGTCCCCACGACACTCGTGATTGCATGGAACTCCCCGAACAAGCTTTTGCGGACTACGCATCCTCGCGTACCGACGGAGCGGGAGACAAGTGGTACACTTTCAAACCCGAGCCAAACCACTACGGTGATTCATACAACCCCTCATGGAAAAATCACCCGAACCTTAGGTGGAAACAAAGCCAAAACGCACAACAAACCAATTCTTCCAACCCACCTAATCGTTTCCAATCAAGCGGTTCCAACTCGAACCGTACTTTCAACAACAATCCTTCCGGCAATGGTAGTACCAATAACTTTGAAGGATTGATGTCTCAATTTATGGCATCTCAAGAAGCTCGTTTGGCCAAGTTTGAAGCCGATTTCAAACAAAAACAAAGCGAGATGACCAATAAGATTGACACCTTGTTGAAAGCCCTCAATGACCGAGAAATGGGAGCACTCCCTAGCAACACGGTCAAGAACCCGAAACTAAACGTCAACGCCATTTCATCGGTTACGTCTCCTAGTTCTTGTCCACAATATTATTCGGTCAATTCCATGAGCTCGTGTTTCAAACAAACCCATGTCATAGTTGAAACACCTCCCACTCAAAACCTTGACGAAGAATTCAAGGAGCTCCACCTTGAAAGTCCGGTTATTGATGTGTTGGATGAGAAGAAGCTCAAGTTAGGCGAAAAAGGGACCGCCTTCATTCAAAACAAGCTACCTAAGAAGTTAGATGATCCGGGCTTATTTGTTCTACCTTGCAAGATCGGTAATTCGGAGGCTTATGACACATTAGCCGATCTTGGATCAAGCCTTAACCTACTTCCGTTACCTCTTTACACCTCTCTAAAACTTGGAAAACTTGAAGAAACCGAGGTAATAATAGGCTTAGCGGATGGAAGTGTTGATTACCCGGTTGGAGTAGTTAAGGACGTTTTAGTACACATTGAAAAACTAACCATTTTAGCCGATTTCCACGTCCTTGATATGGTTAGCGACCCTACATGCCCCTTGTTAATAGGTAGAGGATTTTTGGCGACCGCTAGTGCTATGATTGATTGTAAGGAATCTAAGATAGCGGTAGGAGAAGGTGATACTTGGTCAGTCTATGATGTTAAGAAACATGCCTATGATACTAGTGAGGAACCAACACCCCATTGGTTAGAATTAAATAGGAGACCATCTAGATATGGACCTTGGATCGATAGAGACTTCATAGGACCCCAACGCCCATTTTACCTAGAAGAGGACTTTGTGAACCGAACACATACGGTAGAGCAACTCTTAGCTAGGGACACCGAATTGGATCCATTTGAAGACCCTCTAGTTTTTAGGAAGATGATTGATTTCCTAGGAGTTTTGCCAATTAACCTAGGAATGAATAAGTGGACTCGTGAGGAAGATGATCATAAATGGGATTGGGACAAACCACCCAAAGATGGAGATGGGTTATGGCATATTAAGATGACATTGTATGACCCGGATGGAGAGAAGTTTGAAAAGATATATCGTACTAAGCGGACCAATAGGAAACTTCAAACCAAGCTTAACCCTAAAGACGTCCTCGATGACGAGCTTACTTACATAGGGTAGCGTGACTTTGAGTCTAGCTACAAGACTCGTTAATAAAGAAAAGCGCTTCTTGGGAGGCAACCCAAGCTTTATTTGCTTTGTGTGTTTATTTATTTGTTTGTTTGGTTTTATTTGTTTCCGTATGTATGTTTAAATTTTATTATTATTGATTCATGTTCAAAACTAATTTGTGAAAATGCTTTATTTTGTTTTTAACTTCGTCTTAACTACATATAAAGGTATTTTGCAAAAGTTAAGTGTAAGGGAAATCTAAATCGGTTTATTAGAGAACAAATGAACATGAATCATAATAATAATAAATTAACATACATATTAGTATTTGTTTGAGTCAAATGCTTGTATCGAGTCATAATGATGTTTTGCAGGATTTCCAGGAAGTAAGGTATAGGTTTTTCCAAAAATTTTTCCGGAAACGTAACATGAGAATTCTGTCAGATCATTTCTGACGGCGTCAGGATTTACAACCTGACGGCGTCAGGTTTAATTTTCTGAAAAGTTTTGAAAGTTTTGTTTTCATAAAAAGTTTTTATTAAATCTATAACTTATAATCTCCAGGAATCTGCAAAATTATCATTCCACAAGCATTATATCCTTATATATAGAGTTTATCCCGCCGATGTTATGCAGGTTTTCGTGTTTGTTTTCTCAGGTTTAACAGGTCATTTTGGACAAGGAGATGTATGTGGAATCAAGCTTTTGGCGATGCATTAGTCATGGAGCTTCTACATTCTCTTTGGAAGAAGATCTAACCGTGTTACTTCATTATCCACCGAGCGAATCAGGGGAGTATTTGATTTCATTCTTTTACTTTATGCTTTTACATTTGTAATTTGAACATTGTGGACAATGTTCATCTTAAGTGTAAGGGGGGGTAAAAGTACGATTAGAGAATGCTATTACGCTTGATTTTTGTTTGTTTAATAGTAGATGTGTAATAAAACTGAGATAAATACCTGTTAGGGCAATTTTAGTGCCAAATTTAAAATTTTTTACAACATATAGGAGTGAAACTTTGATCTTAATGAGCGTCTCACGGATAGGAGTTATATGACTAGCACAAAAACCGTGCCACTAAAAAAATTTTCCACCCCCAAATATGTGAGGTTCGCCCCTAGAATTGGTAGGAAAAGCATTTATGCTATGATGTGTGTACCGGTAGCACTTAGATTCTAGAACTTGCGTTAGGACCATTCCGAGGCCACAAGTGAGACTACATTCATGTAGTTAGATTTACTACATGATAAGAGGCATTAGGATTAACCCATTGTTTTACACCTGTGTTTTTGTTATAATTACTTTGGCTACATTGGTCAAGTAATTCTCCCACACCCTTTGCGTTGTACTCATTTTTAATACACGATACCCCTAGTACACCCCTCAGAGCCTATCGTTTCGTTTCAACCTTTAAGCATTTTACTTAAAGGAAGAATTTGTTTACACCCCACTTAAATGTACACCCAAATCGCCTTAGCCTACCTTGTATGCACTCATTTTTAGTGCATTATTGTTACAACATTTGTTTAAAACCCAAGTTAATTATCTAATTGATTACATGGTTGCTAAGTCGAGTCATATCCTTGTACATCTTGTTTTGGGACGATTGGGACTCATGGGTAAAGTACTAGTGTAATGGAGTAATGGGGAAGAACATCATTTATTACCCCCATATGTGCTAAATATTTTAAAAGTACTCCAAGTGTTTTAATTATCTTAATTCCAGTCATTAGAATAGTATTTGTAAAGTTGTGTAAAAGTTCAAGTGTAAGGGGAATGCAACGCCCCTTTGATGTATTATTTTGGATGGTAGGGCAAAAGTGTACGCAAAAAAAAAAAAAAAAAAAAAAAAAAAAAAAAAAAAAAAAATCAAGAAAAATACAAAAAAATGAGAGAAAGAAAAGT
The DNA here is from genome assembly GCA_021014915.2 of Artemisia tridentata subsp. tridentata. Taxonomy (NCBI): domain Eukaryota; kingdom Viridiplantae; phylum Streptophyta; class Magnoliopsida; order Asterales; family Asteraceae; genus Artemisia; species Artemisia tridentata. Next base: position 451,299,082 of record CP139507.1, read on the forward strand.
AGAAAAAACATACGGACTACCATCCCGTTTTATTTTATGTTTATTATTTGTTTTTGTTATTTTCTTTCATTAGCTTAAATCGAGTCTAGTCTTGGCTTAGCAACATTGTATAGTACATGTAATTGATCAAGATCTTTAACTCGCCACCAGTAAAATATCCTTTATCCAACAAAACCGTGTTTTCCTTTTCCCTACACCTAACGTTATAACCCATGTAAAAGCCCTCTTTGATAGTTTATCTTAGGTGCTTACGCCTAGTGGAGGAGGTTTTCGATCCTTTCCCAAGCCTATGGTAATCTATTTGCTATGACAGGTAGTGAGAGATATTATCCGTTTTCATTTATGAGATTTATTTTGATGACACTTGAGAGATGTGAGTATCTAAACACTACTTGTGAGGTGCTAGTTTGTAATCTCCGTGCTTATTATGATTAAAGTGGAACGATTATTTGTTGTAATTACTTTTATGTTAGCATTAAATGACCCCTAACTTGTATTTTGATTAGAATAAAAGCGCATTTGCTTGAGGACAAGCAAATCTCAAGTGTAAGGGTATTTGATGAAGCGAAAAGAGTACCGCTTTTAAGGGGTCATTTAAGCCCTAAATCGTATTTATTTGATCAAATATTGCCCTAAATCGTTCCTTTTGTCATTTTAGGTACTTTTGAGGAGAAATCTGGAAAAGGAGGCATTTTGGACGTTTTTGGAGCATAAAAGTGAAGAAAACGACAAAGTCTCAAAATTGTGCTGGAAACTACCTTTGACGGCGTCAGGATTATCCCTGGACGGCGTCATGGCTTGGCAAGAAAAGGTGGATGTGAAAATTACTCATGATAAGCCAGTGAAATTTGCATAGGAATTCTGACGGCGTCACCCTTTAATCTGATCAAGGTCGTCACGGCTTAATTTAAAGAGGGACGGCGTCACGACTAAATCTGACGGCGTCAAGCCTTGATAAGCCAGAACGGATTTTGGAGAGCTAAAGAGGGACGGCGTCAAGAAGGTCATCCGGGAACCCTAAAAGCGGCGAGGTGACGGCGTCACACTCCATAACGTGACGCCGTCAGATCTGAAAGTCTATATATAGTTTTTCAGTTTTTTGTCATTAGTGTGGAACTTATTGAGGAACTTTGTGTGTGAAAACCCTAAGACGAATTTGGCAGCTTTTTCAAGGCTTTTTGCCTTGAGATCTTCCATGTTACATTGAAGATAAGTTATCAATTAATCATTCAATATGTCTATGTGTTGTTTGATTCTATCTTGTTCTTGTCTTTTGTTTATCATGTTAGGCTAGATTTATCTTGTGTTTGCTTAGATCTAATGAAACCTAGCTATTGATTATTGGTTATTAGTGCGTTGTTAGTTGTATTGGATGATTGTTCATCTATGTTAGGCTTAAGAAAACTGGCTAACTTCCTATTTGGTAACTTGCTTGAACGTCTTAAGAAACATGAACCAATGCGTACTAAAGGTTTTTATGGTTGTATTTAATGCACAAGCGAATTCTAGTGATCCCATGTTAGGAGCTTCCTAGCCGGCTCGACATAGGAGTGAAGTAGGAGCTTGTAGAGTTGGGGAAGTACGTACGCCACCCCACAAATGGTGTTAAGGAATACACCCGTCATCCACGCAACTAATACACACTAATCAACTGGTAAAAGATAGTTAGGGAGTAAGGAAATCTAAGTAAACACATTTCTCTCCACATAAGTTTTACCACCTTTTCATTTTCAGTTATTTTATTTTATTTGCATTCGTAGTTATTTGGGTTAGTTGATTAGCAACTAATTCCGCCCACTCTTTCAAACCCGAGATTTTACTTGCTTTCATAAAATTATAAAAATATAAAAAAGAATCTTCTCTCACCCTTAGACCTATTAGAGTAATTTTTCATACCTAACGAACACTATTCCCTGTGGAGAACGATCAAACCCCCGTACTTACCACTACACTATACTACATCGGTCAGGTACACTGCCTGGTGGGGTTGTAAGCCTCTTGAGATCCCTCGAGAGGTAAAACCTGTTGTAAGGTTGCAAAACCACGCATCAACGTATTTCCTGATTGTGGTTTGATTATAAGATGAACTTGCTATTATAATGTGGCAAGCTGCTGAAGGGTAGCTATTAAGGAATAGTGTATCTGTATGTATGTATATCTGTGTTGATATTCTTATGCAGATTCCATAGCCAAAATGAATGTGCCAGTTCCCATTCTAACCATTTGATCAGACGTTCAAACTCTATTGATTGGCTCGGAATTCACCACAGCAACAACGTCGGCAACAACAACAACAACACTTTCACCACCACCACCACCATTCATCTATTTTGGTCTCGCCAAGTGGGGATCAATGACATTTGCGAAAGATTTGTTGGTGGATGGATAATTGATGTTGACTACTAACTCAGAAAAGCGGGTGATTACATCATCTGCGCAAAAAGGTCAATATCATTTGTGTCATAATTGTCGAATTGTGCATAATAAGCAGTGAATCTCCCTCTTAGTTTAAGGGGGAGCATAGTATGTTCCATTATCAGAAAATATTAAATCGGACACATTTTCTCCCACATTTTTCTAACTTATTTAAATCAATTGGGATCACAAATCTCAAATGGTTTGAAATTTTTGATCGGGGGAGAGAATGTGATTTAAATATGAAATCTGATAAAATGTGATGTTTTGGACATGAATGTAAGCTCTCTCATATGTGATAAACTCTTTCGTATATCGATGCACATATTGAGGGGGAGCAAATGTTTTGTGGAAACAAAAAGGATTTGGCATCGCAAGAGATCGTGACTCAGACTTGACAAATGAATTGACGATAGCTAAAGTCAGTAGTCGAAAGGACATGTCCTGGACGGGTAATAATTTCAAGCCAGTTTATCTGGTGATGTAAGCGTGTCTTGAAAAAGGACGTGTCTGAGTAGAATGTACCGATTTCGAGCGATTTTCCTTGAATGTGATCTGGACGGGTAATAATTTCAAGCTAGTTTACTAGTGATGTAAGCGTGTCTCGCGATGATCATGTTCTTGAAAAAATCAATCAATTCAAAAGTGCGAGCTTCACCCGACATGTGCAAATTTATAATTAAAACACGTGAGCACGTGTTGAGGGGGAGCATTTGAAAATTTCAAAACTCTCAAGGTGTTACTAAAATGTGTTTCTTAATCATGAAAACTTTGAGAGATTTTTCAAATATTTGGTTTGGCAATCGTGGAAGTACACCAAAGACCGACCATTTTATTTAATGCATGGAGTTATAAGGATGGTAAGGTTAGGTTTAAGTTCCCACGATCCCGCCAGAACCGGAGGGATCTTCCCAGGGACAATCCTCTAGTTAGAATAGAAGTCCTTAGGAATGATTAAAAAGGAGAAAAGTGAATAAGGAAAAAGTGCCGACTGAGATGGAGCTAGTACTGGAACAAACCCAACAAGGTGCTAGTAATGAAGTCTCGGTAAGCGCTTAAGGGGTTGAAGAATGAAAAAGAAATGTAAAGATAAAGGGTGAAAAGAAAGAAGCCCTCCTTACACTTTAGGCAGAAACCGGGTCAATACATATGCTGTCAGAATCACTTAGTTGATTGCTGAAATTGAAGACATAGTATCATAGACCCAGTGATACGCTGCACAACCCTCCCTAGCCACTCAAGGTCCCTCAAAGGATTCTTGTTTCATTTGTCACGGAGATCAATACATGGCTATCGTCTATCTCACTCCTAGTTAGATGATATTGAAAAGGTGGCAGTCATCTCCAGCCTCCGATCACTAAATCAAAATGCACTATTGAGTCTAGAGCCAAGAGATCATCAATTAATCTCATTAGGACACATTTCCAATATGCTTGCTATTTCATACACCGTGAAAAGCAAGAAAATATATATGAAGAGTCCTACGCATTATCCTTGTGGTATTGCCAGAACATCCGAGTGATACGTAAAGTATTCACAATGAAGATGGAAATCCTTCTAGAGCCAACATCAAACAAGCTCTTGGTGGGTGACATGTGAGATCCTTCATGGATCAAACCTGTGACAACTGGAATGAAACAATGGGGCGATTCACATTTGAATCAAACTTGTTCCAGGAAATGGATTGACGGATGCTTTTGGAAAACCCTTCAATGTGCTCATCAAATGAATTTCGATCGCATTGATTGTGAAAATTTTCAAACAAAAGTATTTATGACAGAAATGTGATTTAATGTGTAAAACCCTCGTCGTGTTACATAAAATTTTTTTATCTAGTAACACGCGAGTGATTTTTCTAATCAATTTCTCATCAATCAGTGGGTATTCAATTCACTGATTCACTCAACCATGTTGTCTGCTTTGAGACGTTCCGGTATGAGAACATGCTTGTAGGACGAGTCCAATGTTAGTTCATTGAATGAGTCTTTACAACAAGCTGGAAATTCCTCTAAAGGAAAATTCTCTTTAAAGGGAATTCTACCTGATCACAGGTTGGTCCTCACGGAACCGAAGGTTAATCCAACCACACCGAACAAATGACAAAGCCATATTCGTTCTCCAACTTTATTGCTAACTGTTTTATTTCAGGTACATATAAAGATGGTGATGGTGATTCCTGATTCCAGTATGTGACGAGTCAATCCACACTCCATGCTCACACTTCTAACTCATTATTAAAGACATCATGATAGCTAAAAACCTACAACATAGCTTTCGCAACTCTGATGGTACATATCATGATCCAAAAAGGTGTGAGCATGCGAGAACAACAGTCACAACCAAACACATGAAGGCAATACTACTACAACGGATGAGCTCAGAGATTTACAGTGGCGGATGATCTCAAAGAAGGCTCCAAGATCACAACTTCACATGAAGTCGAAGATGCAAGATGACTTGAAGACACAAGTTGGATGATAATGTCAAAGAATGATCAAAGATCATCCAAGATAGAAGAACAGTCATCTAAAGGTCACTGCTGAAGGCACAAAGATTGATGATATTGAAGAATCAAAGTCAACGAGTTATGAAGTCAAGAGCCAAGGATGAAGTGCAAGAATTCAGAACATTACTTCCGGGGTGACCTCCCTTAGGGGGAGATTGTTAGGAATATGAATATTCTGTTGAAGACTCGGTCACCCCGAGTACTTATTAGCACATCATAGCTCGTAGGATTGTTAGTATTGTTATTATTAGTTTAATTATTATTAGTATTGTGGAGTGGGTCGGGTCTTTACCCACTGTCAGCTCGCTCCACAGCCCGCTAGGGGCACAATATGTATGTAGTATAAATACCCCTTCCCACACTTGGGAAGGGTTGGACCTTTACACACTAATCTAATCTCATCTTATTTCTCTCTTTACAAAGGCTCCCAACCTTCTACTTCTCTCTCTACATCCTCTCCTATTCGATCCATATATTGTCCCAATCTTGTGTTTATTATTAGTGAATATCCTACAATTCCAAACCAATTTCTTTATTTTAAATGACTTTTATTATAAAACCTAAATGACTTTTCTAAGCTATTTGGGATTATGGGAAAATACCGAAACTTACCAATTGACCTATTTTATTTACATAGTTACTTGTCGTCATTTTCTGGATTTTAGTTGTTGGTTTGAGTTGGCGTCAGTATTTCTCGACTATGTCGATGTTTGTTCCTTTTTGGCGTGAGTTGTATTTTGGGTCTATGTTTTCCTACCACCACACGAAACATTGATATTGAACTTTTTACAAGTATTGATTTTGAGTAATCCATGAAAACTAAGACACGTTGTCCTTTGTTAACGTAATTATTGTACGAGACGTATTTTGAGATAACTGTATACGTATTAGGTTGTGCCGATCTCGTACCGTTGTGCTTGTACCTCCGTGTAACGTTGTGCCTATCTCCTGGATACCGTTGTGATTAGCGCTAGATGCCAGTTGTGTCAGTCGTGATCTTTGCATTGCTGTGGCTAAGGTGAGTTCATGGCCCCTACTTTTTCTGGTTTTATAACTATTTTGGGGGAGAATACATGCTCGTTTTTAACTAAACTCAACGCTTGTTCAATGGGATACGTGAATTGTTAACTCAAAACTTGACTGTTTGGTTCCAATATTTGATTTGGTTATTTGAATGCGTTAAGTGATTATCTGTTGCTTATGTGATTATTTCCTCATGGACCTGATATGTTTTGGGGTAAGATATATGTGAAACCTGTTTGTTCATTGATGAAGCGAAAAGTGTACCACTTTTAGGGGGTCATTTAAGCCCTAAATCGTATTTATTTGATCAAATATTGCCCTAAATCGTTCCTTTTGTCATTTAAGGTACTTTGGAGAAGAAATCTGGAAAAGGAAGCATTTTGGACGTTTTTGGAGCATAAAAGTGAAGAAAATGACAAAGTCTCAAAATCGGCTGAAAAGTACCTTTGACGGCGTCAGGAATTTCCCCAGACGGCGTCATGGCTTGGCAAAAGTGGTGGATATGAAAATTACTCATGATAAGCCAGAGAATTTTGCATGAAAAATCTAACGGCGTCACCCTTTAATGTGATCAAGGTCGTCACGGCTTAAGCTAAAGAGGGACGGCGTCAAGCACTAATCTGACGGCGTCAAGCATTGATAAGCCAGAGCGGATTTTGGAGGTCTAAAGAGGGACGGCGTCAGGAAGGCCATCCAGGAACCCTAAAAGCGGTGAGGTGACGGCGTCAGGATCTATAACGTGACGCCGTCAGCAATTAAACTCTATATATAGTTTTGCAATTTTTTGTCATTAGTGTGGAACTTTGTGTGTAACCTTTTGGGAGGAAACCCTAAGATGATTTTAGCAGCTTTTTCAAGGCTTTTTGCCTTGAGATCTTCCATGTTACATTGAAGATAAGTTATCAATTAATCATTCAATATGTCTATGTGTTGTTTGATTCTATCTTGTTCTTGTCTTTTGTTTAACATGCTAGGCTAGATTTATCTTGTGTTCTTGTCTTTTGTTTAACATGTAAATAGGAGACAAGCTTAACCCTAAAGACGTCCTCGATGACGAGCTCACTTACATAGGGTAGAAGGACTTTGAGTCTAGCTACAAGACTCGTTAATAAAGAAAAGCGCTTCTTGGGAGGCAACCCAAGCTTTATTTGCTTTGTGTGTTTGTTTATTTGTTTGTTTGATTTTATTTGTTTCTGTGTGTGTGTTTTATTTTTATTATTATTGATTCATGTTAAAAACTAAATTGTGAAAATGCTTTATTTTGTTTTTAACTTCGTCTTAACTACATATAAAGGTATTTTGCAAAAGTTAAGTGTAAGGGAAGTCTAAATCGGTTTATTAGAACACAAATGAACATGAATCGTAATAATAATAAATTATGATACATATTCGTATTTGTTTGAGTCAAATGCTTGTATCGAGTCAATGATGTTTTGCAGGATTTCCAGGAAGTAAGGTATAGGTTTTTTCCAAAATTTTTCCGGAAACTTAACATAAGAATTCTGTCAGATCATTTCTGACGGCGTCAGGATTTACAACCTGACGGCGTCAGGTTTAATTTTCTGGAAATTTTTGAAAGTTTTGTTTTCATAAAAAGTTTTATTAAATCTATAACTTATAATCTCCAGGAATCTGCAAAACTATCATTCCACAAGCATTATATCCTTATATATAGAGTTTATCCCGCCGATGTTATGCAGGTTTTCGTGTTTGTTTTCTCAGGTTTAACAGGTTATTTTGGACAAGGAAATGTTTGCTGGATCAAGATTTTGGCGATGCATTAGTCATGGAGCTTCAACATTACTTTGGAAGAAGATCTAACCGTGTTACCACATTATCCACCGAGCAAATCAGGGGAGTATTTGATTTCATTCTTTTACCTTATTTACTTTTACATCTTGTTATTTGAACATTGGGGACAATGTTCATCTTAAGTGTAAGGGGGGGGGAGGGGGTAAAAATACGATACTTTAGAGAATACAATTGCACTTGATTTTTGTTTGTTTAATAGTAGATGTGTAATAAAACTGAGATAAATACCTGTTAGGGTAATTTTAGTGCCAAATTTAAAATTTTTTACAACATTTAGGAATGAAACTTTGATCTTAATGAGCGTCTCACGGATAGGAGTTATATGACTAGCACAAAAACCTTACCATTAAAAAAAATTTTCCACCCCCAAATATGTGAGGTTCGCCCCTAGAATTGGTAGGAAAAGCATTTATGCTATGATGTGTGTACCGGTAGTACTTAGATTCTAGAACTTGCGTTAGGACCATTCCGAGGCCACAAGTGAGACTACATTCGTGTAGTTAGATTTACTACATGATAAGAGGCATTAGGATTAACCCATTGTTTTACACTTGTGTTTTTGTTATAATTACGTTGGCTACATTGGTTAAGTAATTCTCCCACACCCTTTGCGTTGTACTCATTTTTAGTACACGATACCCCTAGTACACCCCTTAGAGCCTATCTTTTCGTTTCGACCTTTAAGCATTTTACTTAAAGGAAGAATTTGTTACACCCCACTTAAATGTACACCCAAATCGCCTTAGCCTACCTTGTATGCACTCATTTTTAGTGCATTATTGTGACAACATTTGTTTAAACCCAAGTTAATTATCTAATTGATTACATGGTTGCTAAGTCGAGTCATATCCTTGTACATATTGTTTTGGGACGATTGGGACTCATGGGTAAAGTACTAGTGTAATGGAGTAATGGGGAAGAACATCATTTATTACCCCCATATGTGCTAAATATTTTAAAAGTACTCCAAGTTTTTCAATTATCTTAATTCGAGTCATTAGAATAGTTATTTGTAAAGTTATGTAAAAGTTCAAGTGTAAGGGGAATGCAACGCCCCTATGATGTATTATTTTGGATGGTAGGGCAAGAGTGTATGGAAAAAAAAATTAAGAAAAATACAAAATAATGAGAAAAAGAAAAATAGAAAAAACATACGGACTAACATCCCGTTTCATTTTATGTTTATGTTTTTGTTATTTTGTTTTTAGCTTAAGATTGAGTCGAGTCTTGGCTTAGCAACATTGTATAGTACATGTAATTAATCAAGATCTTTAACTCGCCACCAGTAAAATATCCTTTATCCAACAAAACCGTGTTTTCCTTTTCCCTACACCTAACGTTATAACCCATGTAAAAGCCCTCTTTGATAGTTTATCTTAGGTGCTTACGCCTAGTGGAGGAGGTTTTCGATCCTTTCCCAAGCCTATGGTAATCTATTTGCTATGACAGGTAGTGAGAGATATTATCCGTTTTCATTTATGAGATTTATTTTGATGACACTTGAGAGATGTGAGTATCTAAACACTACTTGTGAGGTGCTAGTTTGTAATCTCCGTGCTTATTATGATTAAAGTGGAACGACTATTTGTTGTAATTACTTTTATATTAGCATTAAATGACCCCTAACTTGTATTTTGATTAGAATAAAAGCGCATTTGCTTGAGGACAAGTAAATCTCAAGTGTAAGGGTATTTGATGAAGCGAAAAGTGTACCGCTTTTAGGGGGTCATTTAAGCCCTAAATCGTATTTATTTGATCTAATATTGCCCTAAATCGTTCCTTTTTTCATTTTAGGTACTTTGGAGAAGAAATCTGGAAAAGGAAGCATTTTGGACGTTTTTGGAGCATAAAAGTGAAGAAAACGACAAAGTCTCAAAGTCGGCTGAAAAGTACCTTAGACGGCGTCAGGAATTTCCCCAGACGGCGTCATGGCTTGGCAAAAGTGGTGGATATGAAAATTACTCATGATAAGCCAGAGAATTTCGCATGAAAAATCTGACGGCGTCACCCTTTAATGTGATCAAGGTCGTCACGGCTTAAGCTAAAGAGGGACGACGTCAAGCACTAATCTGACGGCGTCAAGCCTTGATAAGCCAGAGCGGATTTTGGAGGTCTAAAGAGGGACGACGTCAGGAAGGCCATCCGGGAACCCTAAAAGCGGCGAGGTGACGGCGTCAGGATCTATAACGTGACGCCGTCAGCACTTAAACTCTATATATAGTTTTGCAATTTTTTGTCATTAGTGTGGAACTTTGTGTGTAACCTTTTGGGAGGAAACCCTAAGACGATTTTAGCAGCTTTTTCAAGGCTTTTTGCCTTGAGATCTTCCATGTTACATTGAAGATAAGTTATCAATTAATCATTCAATATGTCTATGTGTTGTTTGATTCTATCTTGTTCTTGTCTTTTGTTTAACATGCTCGGCTAGATTTATCTTGTGTTTGCTTAGATCTAATGAAACCTAGCTATTGATTGTTGGTTATTAGTGTGTTATTAATTGTATTGGATGATTGTTCATCTATGTTAGGCTTAAGAAAACTGGCTAACTTCCTATTCGGTAACTTGCTTGAACGTCTTAAGAAACATGAACCAATGCGTACTAAGGTTTTTATGGTTGTATTTAATGCATGAGCGAATTCTAGTGATCCCATGTTAGGAGCTTCTTAGCCGGCTCGACATAGGAGTGAAGTAGGAGCTTGTAGAGTTGGGGAAGTACGTACGCCACCCCACGATTGGTATTAAGGAATACACCCGTCATCCACGCAATTAATACACACTAATCAACCGGTAAAAGATAGTTAGGGAGTAAGGAAATCTAAGTAAACACATTTCTCTCCACACAAGTTTTACCACCTTTTCATTTTCTGTTATTTTATTTTATTTGCATTCGTAGTAACTTGGGTTAGTTGACTAGCAACTAATTCCGCCCACTCTTTCAAACCCGAGATTTTACTTGCTTTCATAAAAATATAAAAACATAAAAAGAATCCTCTCTCACCCTTAGACCTATTAGAGTAGTTTTTTCAATCCTAACGACACTATTCCCTGTGGAGAACGATCAATCCCCCGTACTTACCACTACACTATACTACATCGGTCAGGTACACTGCCTGGTGGGGTTGTAAGCCTCTTGAGATCCCTCGAGAGGTAAAACCTGTTGTAAGGTCGCAAAACCATGCACATTCATTAGACCTGAAATTGTGTTTGTGGTTATGAAACTGTTACGCGAGCTGGCCAAGGTTACTTGTTGTATGAGCTGCATCTGTGCGGGATTATTGTTATATGAGCTGCATCTGTGCGGGATTACTATATGGTGCATCTATAGCGGATTATTGTTATGATATGAGACACTCCTTGAGTGCGGCTCATGCCTTGGTATATGTGACTTAGCCAGCGTAACAGATAAATTTGCGTGACACTACATGAGTGTAGTATCTTTATGATTGATTATGTTTCGAGTTGTTTGATTATGGTTTTGTTTGCGGATTTTGTTTTGGGAATTATGAATTTGGCAGTGTGAGCCTACATTATATTTGATCTGTTGGGAATGACTGTTTGAACTTGAAAACCTTGTGGTTCAACTATACTGTTTTAAACTAAAATCTATGAACTCACCAACCTCGTGTTGAAACTTTTAGCGTGTATTCTCATGTTTATAGAAGACTCTGATAAATAATTGGGAACGCTTTATTTATTTATGGGTCTTACTTCCGCACTATTTTTGAATAATGTAAATTTAATACTGTTATTGATTATGAAATTTATGATAAACAGCTGAGGTAAAACCGTTCTGTGTACCTTGTGTTGTGATACCAATTGAGTAGCACCCCAGTGACATGTATGCTTCCGCTGGCTAATCTTGAAGCATAATGTGGTGCACAATTCCCCATTGAGTTGTATGTTTGTGACAAATGGTAATTTTCACACAAATATTTTAATAATAAATGTTTATTTATTATTACACAACTGTCAAACTGAACACTTATGTGGTTACATATTTATTATGGTAAGCAAACCCGCACGCAATAGCGTACAATAACTTACCAAAACTATTTAAATTTATCAGTAAAAGTGAATTTATCACTTTCTGACAATTTCAGACACTAATGTAACAAAAACGAGAGGTTATCTTGTTTTCCTGAAAAACCGACACCACACGCGTACCGACACCACTTTAGTAAAGGTTAAACTTTAAAATTCATTTTTGGGAGTCAACGAATTTATTTTACATCAGTATTGTAAAAACGGCTCCAGATTTATATTTTTCACATTTACGTGAAACCGAGGTACCACAATTTTACCTCAGCTAAACAGGATACGGGGTATACACAATGCATTATAAAACTTAAAACAAATAAATATACACTCTTGACACAGTCAACCATGTGAGGTCTATAACCTTTTCTCTGACCTTCTTTCTTCCCCATCGATCACCCCAACACACAGAGCAAAACTTCTTTTCTCTGACCTTCTTTCTTCCACTTCTTCATCCATCGCCATCCATAGGTGATCCTTTAACACCTTTCGATTTCTCCTATGGTTTTGTCGGATCTAAAATCCGATCCAAAAGAGAGTCAAACTTCATTGGATCGATGCAAGGAAAAGGATAATAGCCAAAGATGGTGAAACCTTATCCTTGGATGCTCAAAAGGAGGTCAATAAACTTCCATGAGTTGTCCCTTAAGAACGCCGATTCCAGGAGGAGCAGTCACACCAAAACCTATCTCACCTCCATCAAATACTTCAGTTGAAGGGATTAAGGGAAGAAAAATTGGTGTGTGGCTGCTTGGAATCGGGTTGGGCTCTCATCATTTCCTCTTAGAATCGATTCACTATCAATCCTTTGTACGGTTAATTTAATTCTTGTTGTTTTGTTCTTTGAAACTTTCGAATTGTATATTACTTTGTGGTTGTTAAGAATGTTCTTTTAGTCATTAGTTATGTCGATTTAAAATGTTGGTCTTGGTGTGGTTAAGAAATCGTGAAATTGATAAAACTTGGTAACGAATTTATGGCTCAGGATCATATGTTGTTGTCATTGATTTGGCTATAAGGATTGTCCTAGCACATTTTGTTTAAATCAAACCGCGAACCAAATGATGTGTTAGCAGTCAAAATAGGAAAAGTCGAGCTTGAATTGTTATGGTCAAATTGTGTCAAATCGGTGTACTTAAACCAAGATTTAACCTTGGTGATTTTTGCGGTTGTCCACATACATGTCCGAATAACTATGTGGCGTTGAGAGACTTTTTAAATAATCGAATGGTAGCATAAAGGTATGCACACAAGGTGTTTGTGTTCGGTTAGAAAGATAATGTGTGACACTCCAAATAGGAGTTAGGTCGAGTAGAATGGGATACTCAAATCATGGTCTTTTGCCGTTTAGCTTGCTCTAGTGTTCGACAATTGAGTGGAGTTGTACTCGACTCAAGGATAAGCCGAATATTCATGGTCTAATCATGCCACGAAGTCTTCGAAATTATTTGAGACTTTATCTCTTTTAGACGTTTTCTTGGGTCATTTGTTGTAAGAACTAGGCTATCTACTTTATCACACACTAAACTATACTATTCGATGCTACTCAATAACAAGAACAAGATGAGAAGTGTGGATCGTATGTAAATAATGTCGATGGTTTATTAGCTTGCAAAGAAAGAAATAAACACAAACATAAAGCACACACACTCTCACCTCTCATAGACAATGAGACACACATACTTGTGAGGTGAGAGTGCCTATTTATACAAGAGGTGTGACGCCCTATGGGCTTGTAGTGGGCTTTTGGTTGGGCTATGGTCCATGGATTGGACTTGTACATATTTCCTAGTAATAAATGGACTATATGACACTTTGGACATTATATATATTTATTCCAACCGAGCCCTTGACTATCTATACTAAATCGACACTAACACAAAGTTCTTTAATACGGAATGACCATCACTTTACATTTATAATTTAATTGCTAACAATCTCCCCTTAAGGGATGGTCATTCAAATGATGCTCCCAGTGGTTTGGTCTTTCATCTTCAAGGTCTTGAACTTTTTGTGTCGTTGTAGAATAGTCTTGATTATTTGTTCCTTCATGCTTTGTGATCTTCAAAGTATCGTCTTATGGTCGTTCTTGCCTTGATCAACATCTTCATCTTTGTATAGTGTCGTATCCTCCATCATACTCATACTACTTCTGAACTTCATACTTATGTCGTCCTCACTTGATACATGAACTTGTTCTTGACATCTTGATTAGCTTCTTGACTTTGTCGTAACACATTGTCTTTAACTTGACCTTTTTGTCTTGAACTTTTACACTTGAGCTTTGCTGAGGATGATCTTCATAAGTATGAGTATGCGGAGGTATAGATGTTGAGACATATGATGATGGTGAATGGACTTTTGTTAGTACCTGCATAAAACAATTAGCAATAAATCATCCAGCGCTTACAGGTTCAAATTTCGAGATTGTTAACAGCACAGTGTGGAAACTTTCTCTAATCTTAACCAAGGCCGTTCTGAATCGGATACCCCCGAAAGGGCTTACACAGACACACCAAAGTGCACCCACGATTCTGTGAGTCGCTGGAGATCACCCCACGACTATAGACCGTTTGAAGCACGTAACCATCATGATATAAGGCAAGATCTAAGGATCTCATTAAGACTCTTGTACACCATGTGTCCCTTTTTGGTGAACGCAGGTGTATTATATGGAAAGTGTTCCTAAGAGATTTTTGATGAATCTCATGGCTCTAGACTCGATAATGTGCGTTTTGGTTTTTAGTAGACGGAGGCATGGAGCAGAGTGCCACCTTTTCAATATCAACACATCTCGGAGTGAGAGGCCGATAGATTATGCAGTGTTCTCCGTGAGAAATGAAAAAAATATCTTTTAAGAGATATCTGAGTGGCTAGGAGGGGTGGTGCAGCGCGTCATTGGGTCCATGACGTCTTTTCTTCAATATCAGTATCACCTTAGTGAATACCAATAGCAGATGTATTGACCCGGTTTCTGCCCTAAGTTTTCATGGAGGGCTATTTCTTTTCACCCTTTCATTCAACTTTTCTTTTTAATTCTTCAACCCCTTCTTTCCCTTTCTCATTTACTCCTTTTTTCAATCTTTCCTAAGGACTTCTAATTCTAATCTATTGGAATTGTCCTTGGGCAGATCCCTCCGGCTCTGGCGGATCATAGGACATAACCTAACCATAATCACCTTATTACTCCATGATTATCCTAGATTTGTTGATCACTTGCCACAAAACCTTTTGTGAAAATCTCTCAAAGTGTTTATGAATAAAACACATTTTGTAAACACTTTGAGAGTTTTGCATTTTCTGAAATACTCCCCCTTCACATGTGCTCATACATTTTTAAGATAAATTTGCACATGTTGGGAAGAGATCACACATTTTGAACTGATCAATTTTCAATGAACATGACCATTGCGAGACACGTTTACATCACTAGTTAGACTAGCTTGAAATTATTACCCGTCCCGGTTATATTCAATGATCATCTCTCGAATTGGTACATTCTTCTCAGATAAGTCCTTTGCGAGATATGTTTACATCACTGGATAACCAGCTTGAAATTATTACCCGTCCCGGACAAGTCTTTTCGACTACGGACATTTAATTTTCATCAATTCAAGGGTTCATGCTGAGTCTTTTTGTAGAGCTCTTTTGAGATTCTGACCGGATCTGAATACAAACGGCTTGTGTTGAAGATACTTTGAGTTAATGTTAACTAGCACGCGGAATTTACTAGCTAACACTTAGAAGATTTTGTGTTTGGTAATGTATGTGATTGTATGAATGTAACATTGTAAGCAAGAACACAATGTTTAACCAAACGATTAGCTTCAATATATTACGAGTGATCTACAATATCACTAGGGTTCGACAACCTTGAAGCTCTTACAATAATACGTATGACGGATATCAAAACCCTAACAAAGGATCTCCTTTTATAGAACAAGGAGTCCTATACAAGTAAAACTGTTATACGTATCAATTTATCTTAATAAGATGTACATTACATCTTATCTATATATATCTTTACGCGTCTTTCATCTTCTGTCTTCATCTTATAATCAGTACTAACTTCTTGAGGTAGCAGTACTAATTGACTTAGTACTGTTAGTACATTCTTCATCAGTTGTAACATTATGCTTGACAGTACTAACTTCATACCTGGCAGTACTAACTGTTGGTTTAATTCCCAACAATCCTCCCCTAAACTTATGATTTCTGTGCAAATCATTAAGTTTATTCTTGAATTAAACTCTGTAGATGATGGAGTGGATTCTTTCAAACACTTATCTTCAATCTTGAATCACTTCAGAACCATAACAGTAAGCACTCCAACATCAATAATCTTTGAATTTTGAACTGATATCCTCCCCTGAATCACATATCCAACTTTGACATCAACTGAACAAACTTGAATTCCTCCCCTGTTTGGAAGAATCTTCACCATCACTTTAGCTTGAACATATGACATTTGAGCTTAGCTTCCAATATGACAATTTGTACAAGTTTCCATCAATTCATAGTAGTTTCAAGCTGCTCTCAACACTTCCAGATGTGTAACCTTCTGAGAGAGGTGAATCATAGAGAATAAACTTAGTTTTAAACCAAGTTAAAAAGAGCAGTACAAACTAGTTGGAACTAGCAGCACAAACTGTTTAGCAAAATTTTTCAGAGATCAGGATAAACTCAATGTGGACTTAAAAACAATTTTGCCCACTTATAGTTTTTAGCAAACTATCAGCTATCAACGGATTTGATATGTCTTTACCAATAGCCGTTTGCTTTGGACTAGCCAACTCTTCACTGTGAGATATGGTGAGTTGATAACCATATAGTTTTTGGTAAACTATCAACCATGAACGGATTTGAGTAGTCTTTACCAGAAACCATTTGATCTGGACTAGTTGGATCTTATGTGGATTAGACATGGTGAACCAATTACCATTTGTTGTGTGACAAGATCTCACACTTGGCAATCCAAATCACTAGACTTTCCAAAGCACAATCCATCTCAAAATGCTTTCTTAACCTGTAAATGTTAGTCCAAAACCAAAGAAAACACAATACAAAGTATTTTCTTTTTGACAATTATCAAGAATTACTAACAATTTAGATAAGCAGTACCAAAAATTATTCAAGCAGTACAAGCTATACACAGCAGTTTCATCAGACACACCTAGCAGTACAAAATCCTTTTTATTACAAAAACACTTAGACAACAAATTTTCAAGGATTAAGCATTCCAATACCTGTTACCAAGTACTGAAACCTTGTCACATCAAAACCTTTAGTTAGTAAGTCAGCAAAGTTGTCATCAGTATGAATTTTGACAACCTGAACTAACTTCTTTTCATTACAATCTCTTATAAAATGATGTCTAATCTCAATATGTTTAGTTTTTGAATGTTGAACTGGATTTTTAACTATGCACATTGTACTGCTATTGTCTATGAAAATTATTGTATTCAAGAAATTATACCCATAATCAAGCAATTGATTCTGAAGCCAAAGAACTTGAGCACAACAACTTGCTGCAGCCACATACTCAGCTTCTGTGGTAGAAGTGGCCACCATAGTTTGCTTTTTGCACTGCCATGAGATTAATCTGCATCCCAGAAACTGACAATCACCAGTTGTAGATTTTCTATCCATACTAGCTCCAACATAATCAGAATCTGAGTAAGCCACCAGATCAAATGCAGACTCTTTAGGATACCACATACCTAAATTAGGTTGACCTTTAAGGTATCTAAAGATTCTCTTCACTACAGTCAAATGAGACACCTTGGGATTAACTTGGAACCTTGCACAAGCACATACTGCAAACATAATATCAGGTCTGGATGATGTGAGATACATCAAAGACCCAATCATAGATCTATACATGTGCACATCCACAGCTTCACCACTTTGATCTTTCAATAGTAAATGTGTCTCCTTATCAATAGGTGTACTTGCAGCTTTAACATCTTGAAATTGGAACTTTCTCAAAATTTCAGCTACATATTTATCTTGAGAGATAAATATTCCATCTGATTTCTGCTTCACTTGGAGTCCCAAAAAGAAAGTAAGCTCACCCATAGAGCTAATCTGAAACTGATCCTTCATAAGCTTTTCAAGCTCTTTGCACATTTCCTTCTTAGTAGAGCCAAAAATGATATCATCTACATAAACTTGAACCAGTAGTATATCACCTTTGTTCTTCTTGATGAAAAGATTCTGATCAATCTTTCCCCTATGGAACCCATTCTTCAAAAGATATTTAGCTAGAGTTCCATACCAAGCTCTTGGAGCTTGCTGCAATCCATAAAGAGTTTTTACCACTTTATACACTTTGTCAGGATGATCTGGGTCTATGAAACCTGGAGGTTGAGACACATATACCTCCTCATCAATTGTACCATATAAAAAGGCACTCTTCACATCCATCTGATATACCATAAAACCCATAAATGAAGCATAAGCTAGAAAAAGCCTTATAGCTTCAATCCTGGAAACATGAGCAAAAACCTCCTCATAATCTATCCCTTCTTCCTGAGTATAACCCTGAGCCACAAGCCTTGCTTTGTTCTTTATCACTATACCCCTTTCATCCTTCTTGTTCCTGAATACCCACTTAGTACCAATAACCTTCATTCCCTTTGGTAAATCAACCATAACCCAAACATTTTGAATTTTGAATTGAAGCAGTTCTTCTTGCATTGCTTCAACCCAACTTGAGTCCTCCAATGGCTTTGGCACATTCTTTGGTTCAGTCTGTGATAGGAAGCATACAAACAAACACTCATTCTCATCCTCATGGTGTTTTTCTTCATACAAAACACTTAGAATGTAAAACCCCAAAATTACCATAATCCGAAATGACCAAAATACCCTCTAAATTTGAAATTTTAAGAACTTATGAAATACGCTATAAATTAAAATTTGAGTTATATAACGTGTTATGACTCGAGATCACACAATATGAACCTATAACCTAAAGTTTGGAATTAATATTTCATTTTGCATTTTTAAACTTAACTTAAGATGTATAATATGAATAAGCTACATTAAATTGCATGTTATGAATAAAGGTACAAATAATAAATCCTAAACCCAAATAAATATTGAATTAAGCACATTATTATTACTTCTAATTAACATCACATTTGGACCAAGTTTACACTTGATAAAATTATACACGGTTGGAGATTTGAGATAAGACCGAATATGTTGGAAATTTAGAAATGATGGATCCTTGATTTACTCGCTTAATTTCAGCACTTTCCCTATTTACTACTTTATTTGTTTGACCATATCACAGCCCATACTCTAGGGCACGCCTTGCTTTGGACTGAATATTATGCTACACGCCTCCTTTTCAATTCCAAGCTCTCATTTCTCTTCTGATCACTATACCGAGAATATCACACACAAGGTAAACCCTAGAAAGCTATAGTTCAGCAGCCTATAGTTCCTTTCATTCTCATTAAAGAACCGAGTACAATACATTCCAACTTCACACGCTAAACCCTAATAATACATCCACCAAAGTCGGTTGTTCTCTCTCAAGAAGATCGAATGGTGAATCCTATTTGGCTAGATCGCGGGGTTGTACGTTTGGCTTTGTTCGTGTGGTTTTATATTCGAAGGTCTTGGGTGGGTTTGAATAGAATTTCTGGTTTCGGGTTCTTGCGTCCATCGTTTCGTTCGTTTGATCGCCCTGAGGTACTCCTCTTATAATTGTTTTTGTGTTTTAATCCGACATACGAGTCAAATATATTCCATATACGTATGAAACTTTAACCTAAAACATGCTTACTGCTAGTCATTCGAATGCATTATTATAAAGGGGTGTCACGTCACACATCAACAATGAGGGTTGTTCGGTTTAAGATTTTATCATGTGTTGTGCCTCGTTAAACTTGTTCTGGTCTTGCGAGGGTATGTGGTTTAATTCTGGACTCACTACACTTTGATTTTGTCTTGCGTGTGTCCCGGTAAAGTATACCGAGAGGAGTTTAAATGAATGAGTTGTGTGTTAAAACAGGTTAGCGAGTATTAACTTAAGAACTAGGTGAGTTAAAAACCTCCATGTGAGATATAAACCTGCTCGTACATGGGTCAGACGGGGCTTAGAAATCTGAAAATAGTGTATGTATGTGTGTGTAGCGAAGCGAAGTAATAGACCCTTGCATGAATATGGCGTAATTGATGTGTGGAACGTTAACAAACTGTTAATGATTAAGAAATGCATTCAATGTCGCTATAAGCAGTAAAGGTATCTATTCTTTAAAAGAAAATGAATAAAAATGAAATTGTGTGTCCATGGTAGTTTTTCTTAAAAAAAAATACCGATCTTGGCTTATCAATCCAAGCGATCTTGCTTGACTCGTATAATAATCCAAAACTTTGATTATTGTCATGTGTGAACCTTAAACTTTGATAAATGACAATTTATACCCTAAACTAATTTGAGTTGTCATATTAACCCTAAACTAAAATATTGACCACATTAAGTCTTAAAAGTTATTTAACTATCATTATGACCCTAAAAGTCATTAAATCAGAAATTGCTAATTGTAGAAAGTTACTAAATATATAAAGTTACTTAATATGGAAGGTTACTAAAAATAGAAAGTTTCTATAAAAGGAAAGTTACTAAAAATGGAAAGCCGACTAAAATGAGTAATCTGACTTAAAACAAGTTATTAATAAAACGACATGAATTCGTTTAGATTCGCTGAAGATGGAGTCTGCTTCCGATCTTATGTTTCTATTGTGTTTTCACTTGCGATATAAGGTACAGATATTCTACCCTTTTTCAGTAAGGGTGTCTCCTTTCTCATGACATTCTGGATTTCTGATTCATTATAGGATTTCCCTAAGCCATTGCTATGTTCCCCTTGATTTGTGAACTTGCTATGTTTCCCTCCTGAATTGTGAACTCTGATATTGAACCTTCTGATATTTGACCTTCTGATATTGAACCCTCTGATATGAACTTCTGATATGGACTTTCTGATATAACTGAAATGGAAATTGGACGTGAACTACCTAATATGAAACTGAACTGGATACTGGACATTTGAGACTACGAGCCATAACTAGGCATGAGGGTTTCATGTCCATGTCATTGATGCACCGATGGCATGACTCTAGGGCAGGAGAGTGATGACCTGTCCCGTCCCTGACTTGTTACTGATTTATTTCGTAGAGGCAGACCTTGGCCACCTGGGGCGTATGGATGCATCCTAGATTTGTTACTGTATACTGTTACTGTTTCTGTTATATACTGTTATTACTGGTGACTGATGGTGTGTGCGATACACGTCTTTCACATACGGGGAGCTAGCTACTCCATTCACTGATTGAGGACTCCCCTCATAATTACTGGTTACTGAGAGGTCTCCCCTCTATATGATTATATGGTTACATGATTATATTGATACTGTTTCTGTTACTGGGCTCGTAGTGGATTTCTGTTTTCCTGCACCTTATAACCTTTACCTTTCATTACTGTTACCATTTACTTAAGCCTTAACTCTGACTGATTCGTACTTCATTTACTGTTCATTATTCTGTATCACTGCTTTGTTACCGTTATATCTGTTCACTGAGCTCTCGTAGCTCAGCCGCAATTTCTTTTCCTGCGGCAGGTTTTAGTTGGAAGCTGGGTTATGAGTGGAGTGCTTTGAGCTTAGAAGGCTATACTTAGATTGCTATCCTGGACTTAGTGATGACTAGAAGAGATTTGCATTTCAAACTTAGTATTTTGTTATTGTTCTCATTGTAACCTTGTAGTTTCAGAATTTCCTTTGTAACCTTTGAATGTCATTTGTATTATTTAAGTCTTATGCTTGTGTTTGCTTTGATATGTCACCATAACGTAATACTTCTACCCTTATCGGGTTGGGGTGTTACAAACCCATGATGATCTGGATCTTGTATTTGTTTTCTGGTCTTCACCCCAGATTGCACATCTCCAATCACATTTGTAAGTGGATGATTCTTGTTAATTGTTGTATGGGGAGTAGGAAGAACTTCATAATTTACTGGCATGTTGTGCAGCTCCACTTCTTCATCAGAAAGACTACCAGTATCATCTGTTGGTTCAGCTGTATGAAGATTTGAACCATCAGTACCTTCTTTTGGCTCAACAGTACTAACTCCATTTGTACTGCTCTCAGGAATATCTGTTTCTTTACCTTCCAGTCCACTGATTTCACTATTATTCTTCTCTTTATCATCATCCTTAGAAGAAGAAACATTCAATGGACTATCTTTCAAGATTGGCATCAAAATATACTCTTCATCATCTTCTTCTGAACCTGCATCATGGTTAGTATTTGTACCTGTAACAGGCACATAATTCATAGAATCTGAAAGCATATCAAGATCAAACAACCAATCTGGACTAGCACCTGTAACATTTTGCATATTCTCTTGAAATTCTATGTGCAGATTCTCTTCTACATGCCTAGTGTTCTTGTTATACACCCTAAATGCCTTGCTATGCAAAGAATAACCAACAAAGAAACCCTCATCAGATTTTTCATCAAACTTTCCTAGTTGGTCTTTGGTATTAAGTATAGTGACATGGCAACCAAAAGGTCTCATGAAGCTTATGGCAGGGGTTCTACCTCTAAAAAGTTCATAAGCAGTTTTGTTATGAGGTTGCACAACTAGAACCCTATTCTGAACATAACAAGCAGTACAAACTCCTTCAGCCCAAAATGAAATAGGTAGCTTAGAGTCTTCCAACATTGTCTTAGCAGCCTCTATTAAAGTCCTATTCTTTCTCTCAGCTACACCATTTTGCTGTGGGGTCCTAGCTACACTGAATTCTCTCCTAATACCCTTTTCTTTGCAAAATTCATCCATAACCCTATTCTTGAATTCTGTTCCATTATCACATCTGATTATTTTGACTTTCTTAATAGCTAGGTTTTTTACCTCAACTATAAATGACTTAAGGATCTCACTAGTCTCATCCTTAGTCCTCAAAAAGAAAACCCAAGTAAACCTTGAATAATCATTAGTAATAACCAAACAATATCTTTTATGATTCAAGCTATTAACAGACGTTGGACCAAACAAGTCCATATGAAGCATGTATAAAGCTTGATTGTTAGAGTTATGCTTCTTTAGCTTACAAGAAGCTCTGTGTTGCTTACCCTAAAGGCAAGAAACACAGGTTTGGTCATTTTGAAAAGTCTTGTTAGGTAAACCTCTTACCAAACCATTTTTAGCAATTTTGTTAATGGTTTTAAAATTTACATGACCAAGCCTTCTGTGCCAAAACATTGACTCCTCCAATGTGGCTTTTGCAACAAGGCAAGTAAGACCTTCTTTGGGAACAAGTTTATTCATCTCAACACTGTATGTGTTACCCTTTCTGGGGATTTTAAGCAATACTTGATTTTCATCAGGTAGCTTGAAATCAGGAGAAAGAATAAGACAATCAGTATCAGTGAATAAAACCTTGTTCTGTTTATCACAGATTTGTGATACACTAAAAAGGTTGTACTTTAGCTCTGGTACAAAATACATATTTTCAAAGTCAAGATTACCAGTTTTAATTACACCTTTACCAGTAATCTTACCACCAACTCCACCTCCAAAGATGACTAGTCCACCATCCAGAGCCACAAAGTCTGAAAGGTATGACATGTTACCAGTCATGTGCCTTGAACATCCACTATCTGAGTATCCTCTATCTTCTCCATCATTTGTTGGATGTTCCTGCACACAAAATAAGGGGGTTAGTTTCTTTTGGGGACCCAAGCCATTACTGACTTGGATCTGCCTCGTGCATCAATATAATTATATCTATTGAAAGTTATTGATGCACCATTGGATTTGGTAGGTTTCTAAACCCAACGTGATGAGGCCTTCACAACATTTCCCCATTGACCCTTAACACTCATATGCCTAGCAGTAGGAATTGCTGGCCTAGCAGTTGGAACTGATGGTTTAATTTTAGGCATCCATTTTTGATTACTCAAAGATGTTTTCTTATAAAAGGGCCTTTTAACTGTTTGTGCATGATTTGAAAATGGTTTTGCACTTTAAACAGTTTGTTTTTTATTAAACCAGTAATACCCGAAATTTCAAAACATGCAAAATGACCAAAATACCCCCGAACTTAAAATTTCACTTAATGATTAATTAAAACACCAAATAAATCTCAAACTCTTGGATATTAGCAACATATGAATTATGATAATTTGAACATTTTAACTTTTTGCATGTCCTAAAAATATTTGTCACTTATTAAAATTATACATAAGTCGAAATACACATGCATATACATGTTTATTATTTCTTAATTAATTAAAATCATATAATTAAGAGATAATCATCACAATAATGGGAGAGATCTTCAAAAAACAGAAAAATTTGATCTTGTCAATGCCTTGGACCGAAATTCCCTCCCCCTCCCCATCATATCACACGGTTTCTACATTTTCCCCATTTATAAAACATATACACGCCTAAAACAAACAAAACTCTCACTTGGTCATCCGAATTTCTGGAGGCTGTGGCATAATTTTTTGGTGTTAATATTCATTCAAGAAGACTAGGAAAAATAGCCTTGGGGTTTTTAGGTCGCTCGTTTGGTCGCTAAGAATTTTGATTGGTCGTAATTGCATCCGAGGGTTTTAAAATCTTCACGACTCATCCACACGTTCAGGCTTTGATCTGGTATTTTTCTTATGTTTATTTCATTATATAAGACTCAGATAAAATGCACAATTCGAATCATGCAAGGGTTTATTGGTCGTTTGAATTATAAATGTGTAAAACGGGTATAAATTCCAAAATGAGTTATCCGATTTTTTTGAGTGATGTGTTTATTTTATTCGAACATTATATGAATCATAAGGCCTGGGAAAAATGGTTGTATGATTTATGGAAGCTTAGATCGATCGTTCTAAATTAAAAGGGTTAAAACATACGTAAATCCTAAAATATATAATACGAATTTTTTGGGTGTGAATCATATTTTATTTGGACTCTATAGTATATATATGATCTGGGAAAAATGTTCATTCGAATTATTATAACCTAATATGGCCTTGTCGAAATTCTTGTTCTAATCGGGTTTTAATGAAAACGTGTAAATAGATTAAAAATCTAACAAGCGACCTAGGGTTTTATATTTGGGTTAGATCTGGACAAATTAATGATATAATGATGGAATAATGATGGGAAAATGATTGGGATAATTAGGGTTGAGTTTTGTTAGTGTAAAAGGTTTACCGATTTGATTTTTAAAATATAAGGGGATGTTTTGTAATTCTTGAAACTTGTGGGATATTTTTATAATGTTATATAGATCTAGGATAATGTATAAAAATTATAACATGAGGGTCCTATATGAAAATTTGGCGAGAAAAGGATTTATTTGATAATTATTGTGTCGATTTGAAATTAAATAAAAAAGAGGGACTAAAAGTGAAATTTCTGGAAACTTGAAGGTATTAAGTGTAAATAATGTTATAAAAGGTGTAATGTGTAAATTTGAGGAGTTTTGGGCTTAATATGTAATTGTTATTAAATTATGATTTGAATTATAAGTTTTGTAAAGTTAAGGGACCAAATGTGTAATTTCTGAATTCTGAGGGTCTGATTCGTACTATACTTAATTCTGAGGTTACATTCTGTAATTTTGTAAAATAATATGCTTGTTTGGTAAATATGGATATTACAGGGATTAAATCATGAATTATGTAAATCTAGGGTTTGTTTTATAAATATTGAAACTAGAGGGGTATAAACTGTAATCTGTGAAACTAAAGGGATTAGGATGTCATTCTGAATAAAATGAGTATTTAAATCAGTAACTTAAAGTATTTTCATGTTAGACCTTTGAATTTAGAATATTTGCATTTAAAACCCTAAAATATGAAAATCTGTCATAATTAACCCTAAAGTTTTGCAACTTGATAAAATATACCTTAATCCCATAATAATTTGTAAATAAGGACTTAACCCACTATGTAATAATAGTATCTTGTAAATATGGAAATCTGTTAATTCTGGAAACCTGCTAAATAAGGAAAGTTGCTATTTCTGGAAAGTTACCTAAAAAGAAAAATTTGCTAAAAACGGAAAGCCGACTAAAATAAGTAATCCGAATTAAACAAACTATTAATAAGAAAATCATGAATTCGTGTAGATCCGCTGAAGATGGAGTTTGCTTCCGACCCTTATTGTTCTGTTGTGTACTTGCGGTATAAGGTACAGATATTCTGAACCTTCTCACAGGTTTCTCATGATCTCTTTCATTTTTCTGATCTGTCAGTTCCTGTATTAATGCCATTGCTATGATCCCCTTACTTGAACCTTTCTTATGATTCCCTTGTTTATAAATCCCTGATTAGAACCTTGTTATAAGAATTTGATTATGAACCTTTCTGATATGGTATCTGATTCTAAGTTCCCTTGATAAACTGAACCCTGTTTTGTTCCTTTGATACTTGACATGATTCGTTCTTCACCTTGTGACCTGAATATGCAAACCTCTGAAATACCCTGGAGATTCATTTTGACATTTTAACTGAAATTGGAAGCTTTCCTTGACGATATGAAAATGTTTTTGAGAAAAGCTTTTGAATACAATGTTATACCAATTTTTGGATTGGAACTGCACTAAAGGTTTTAGGAAAATCTCTTTTAAAGACTATATTTATAAAAGGGTTTTACTAAACATCATTTTATGAAAGTCACTGAAAGATTATTTTAAATACAAGTTTAATATGAAACCTTTGGATTAAATCTTTTCTATGAATCTATAAACCTTTTGATTATGGACCTTTGATATGACCTATTGAATGTTGATTTGAACCTTATTCTAAACCTGGTTATAAACTCTTGTTTTGAAACTTAATTTGAACTTTGATATAAGCATTAATTTGGTATACTATTTCTGAACCTGGACTTGAACATTGTTATAAACTCTGATATAAACCTAGCTGATTTCTGAACCTCTGATATACACTTCTGTAACATCTGACATGGACCTTATAATCTGAACCTTTTGACATGACCCTCTGTTTATGACATGATACTTGACCTTTAACCCACGGTTTGATACCCGAGCCACCTCACTAGGCATGAGGGTTTCATGTCCATGTCATTGATGCACCGATGGCATGACTCTAGGGCAGGAGAGTGATGACCTGTCCCGTCCCTGACTTTATCTGATTTGGTGTATATTGGTAGACTCTGGCCACCTGGGGCGTATGGATGCATCCTAGATTTGTTCTGTTTCTGTTATCTGTTTATATTATCTGTTATATCTCTGGTGACTGATGGTGTGTGCGATACACGTCTTTCACAACCTCTGGGAGCTAGCTACTCCATTTGATACATGAGGACACCCCTCATATTATCTGGTTACTGAGAGGACACCCCTCTGATTGATGATGATGGCATGGTTATATATATTATATCTCTGTTTCTGGGCTCGTGGTGGATTACTGTTTACCTTTACCATATACATTACTTACCTTTGACCATTATTATACCTTGCACTATTTCCTTTTACCTTTACCTACTTATTATTCCCTATCCTTTATCCTTACTCCTTTATTTATCTTTTGATTCTGATTATATCTGCATGACATATATCTCTGACACTCTTTACTATTCTTTATTACTGCTTTGTTACCGTTATATCTGTTCACTGAGCTCTCGTAGCTCAGCCGCATTTCTTTTCCTGCGGCAGGTTTTTAGTAAGAAGCTGGGTATGAGTGGAGAGTACCATTGGACTTAGAAGACTACATTGTGATAGTATTTTGTTATAGAGATGACTAGAAGAATTTATATTTTCAGACTCAGTATTTATTCCTTTGTAAATTTTGTATTTCCTTGTAATTTCTTGTCACCTTGTTATTCCTTTGTATTATTGAAGATGTATGCTTGTGTATAATTCTGATATGTCACCATTGTTGTGACATCTGTACCCTTTTCGGGTCGGGGTGTTACAATTTATGGTATCAGAGAGACAGGCTGCGACTCGTATTACATTTACCCTTGACCTGTAAGTTCTGGACCATTAGGCTTCCACTGTAAGAACATAGGAGAACATCCTGAGAACAGCTTTAGGATTCCTTGATATGAACTTAAGTTTTGACCAGTGAGGAATGGGTAGACTATAAGGCATTTGTTTAAGTATTTTTGCATCCGCATCACTTTGATTCGTGCTTTTCTTTGGATTTGAGTCTGTTAAGATCACTTTTGGAAAATTTCAAGCTTATGCTTTGCACTACCTAAGTTTTGAACCTAAATAAATCTCGAAGGCATTAAGAACTGCATAGTAATTGACTGACACTATTTGATCCTTGTCTACTGAGTCTGACTCCGACCTTTGATCCTTCTGTCAATCATTTTGATACCTCTCCAGGCATTCTGAAAATCTCCTTGACAATGACGTACTTGAATACATTCTGTGACTTGTCTCTTGTTTTGATAAGCATCTATGAATTTTCTGACACTATCTGATTTCGTCTTACCCATCTCTATTCCTATGAGAAGTCTTGTGGTGTTTAACCACGAGTATAAGAATATTTTCCTCTCATTTTGAACGATAAGATTTGCCTTGTTGGTCTGTCTTTCTTTGGACTGTTAACTCCGATTTTATTCTGATAAAGGATTGGTTGGTTGACAACTATCCTCCTATGCCTCACCATTGACGTTTGAAACAATTTTGAATTTCCCTACCACGATTACCGATTGTTAAACTTTCTGCTATCGCTATTATTCTGGAGACTCGTGTGTTACTTTCGCGGTTATGAAGTCTTCCTTGAACCCATTTCGTACACCCATGAATGAACCTCATCTTGAGAAATACTTGGCACCCTGAATTTTCTGAAACACGATTTCTGATTGAACCACCAAGTTTTCCACCGGAGTGTGAAGTAAGTTGCTTAAGCGTATCCTCTTGGCGTATTTCAGTCTCGTTCGCGATAAAGAAGGATGATGACAAGAGATATGTATTGATTTCTGGATGCTGAACCGTGTTGCTATTTGGAACCCTTATTTCTCCACCCTGAAACGACTTTGTATCTATTCAATTTC
Source organism: Artemisia tridentata subsp. tridentata (assembly GCA_021014915.2). Lineage (NCBI taxonomy): Eukaryota > Viridiplantae > Streptophyta > Magnoliopsida > Asterales > Asteraceae > Artemisia > Artemisia tridentata. The sequence continues at coordinate 451,327,937 of CP139507.1, forward strand.
AGAGCACGAAGTTTCCTTCAGATGGAAATATGAATTGAGGTTATTCTTGAGATCGCTGTCCGCATTTGTAACGACTGATATAAAGATTTGTGACGCTAATAGTATTAGCTAAAGCTCTGACTATTCTGTAAATTTGATAAATGAATGTGTTCTCGTGAGTACTTGGGCAAATGGTCATTGTATGACTTAATAGTACATTCGGAGACGAAGAAGAACATGAAAATCATTTTTGCACTTTGTAAGAAATTTGACGATCACTTGTGCATTCTGAGAGATTGATATCTGTTGAGACAACGGTTTTTCTTGATTGAGAATATCTCTTTAAATCCCGCAAATTTTGAAACTGTCAAGACCGATAACAAAATGGTAAACTGAAATCTTTTGAACCTTGCATCAGAATTCTGAAAGACGTTTACAACTTGCGTTACCCTTGATAAATTTCGTGACCAGAGAGAAACAGCTTAGTCTGATTGAGAACGGAGTTTTGGAAAGCTGAAATAGAAATTTGTTTCCATACCTTCAGACGGAACAAATTTTGAGACATTTCAGAAAGAGACTCGGTTATGCTCCCTTGCAACACAGAAGGTTTTGCGTATGCATCAAGACAACTAGAAACGCATCAGAAGAATTACTTCGCTACCTGACCTGGAGTTGACAACAGCGGTGACTACCCTGAAGAGTGAAGACATTCCTTACAAGGCAGGAGTGTTGGCGATACAGAAGGAAGATGGCGACCCTGGAGCTGACGAAGACGTACAGTCTCACTTCCCTATTCATCTTGGTTGTACTAAGATGAATTGAGAGCGGAAGCAGACTAAATGATGAAGGAACTTAAAGATCGTGCCAGAAATTCCCATTACTCCACCACATTCCAAGAAGAACTGCAAGAGGCGTGATGAACCAGACGATTTTGCTACACTTCCAGATTGATGGGAACAAAGACATATTAACCGGAATTGAAGAGAGTAGATGTTTTGAATGAACGGATTTCTGAATCAGACCTTTTATGTTTGGAAGAATTGATTCTGTGAAGACCGAAGTTATTGACGATTAGTTTTCATTTCCGTTGACTCCCTTAAGCTTCGTTATATCATGATAAGATCCGCTAATGATTTAAGTTTCCTAGAAGCATTTCAGCCCCGTGTTTATTTTCGTATGTTCGATGATGGTTTTGTTCTGAGGAATTTTGGCGAACTGTGGAAAATCTGATGCTGGTGACGGCGTGCCTTACTCTGCTAGGCAATCTAGAAATTCTGATACTCTTGCGAATAGTCTTATTTCTCTCTTGACTATGACTTTGATCTGGTTGACTCTGAGACTGTAGAAGTACTAGGTGGATTAAGATAGGTTGTTAGACTTACGACTCGAGATAAAGTACGATCATCATGAAGGCATATTTATGTGGTGCTAGTATTATGACGCCTGATCAACGTGATAATACTTACACCATATAACGTGCACTCATTGTGGCCATAGGATATCTTGGGGGAGCACCTAAGAAGTTTAGAAACCTGATCTCCGTTGGAATATTCGTGATTAGCGAGACGTTAGGTTCATTCTACCTATGCGTATACTATGTTTTTGTTCATAAGATATCTGGATGAGTTTGGACTCTCGTTTTGCATTCTGTTGACCTCGATTTTAAATCTTTAACTCCTTGTAGAGCTCTCTAACTGGTGATACGGTTAATCTGATTTGGAATTCTGTTCGTAGTTCATATAAGCTTTTCAGAAGACTTACCTACCATCCATTTTATATTGTATGGTTCTTTTGATCCGAATCAACCCAATTTGTCTTTTTCTGAGGGATCTGAACCCACGTTGTGTGATCGAGTCATGAGAAACCATTTGTTTTGAAGATCCTTCTGGAAGAACCCCCCCGGGCGTGAGGATTGTGCGTGACGATCTTTTACGATTTACTACGACTCTGTTTAACTTTGCGACTTCAAATTTCGAGGACGAAATTTTTCTTTTAGAGGGGAAGAAGTTGTAATACCCGAAATTTCAAAACATGCAAAATGACCAAAATACCCCCGAACTTAAAATTTCACTTAATGATTAATTAAAACACCAAATAAATCTCAAACTCTTGGATATTAGCAACATATAACTTATGATAATTTGAACATTTTAACTTTTTGCATGTCCTAAAAATATTTTTCACTTATTAAAATTATACATAAGTCGAAATACACATGCATATACATGTTTATTATTTCTTAATTAATTAAAATCATATAATTAAGAGATAATCATCACAATAATGGGAGAGATCTTCAAAAAACAGAAAAATTTGATCTTGTCAATGCCTTGGACCGAAATTCCCTTCCCCTCCCCATCATATCACACGGTTTCAATATTTTCCCCATTTATTAAACATATACACGCCTAAAACAAACAAAACTCTCTCTTGGTCATCCAAATTTCTGGAGGCTGTGGCATAATTTTCTGGTGTTAATTTTCACTCAAGAAGACTAGGAAAAATAGCCTTGGGGTTTGTAGGTCGCTCGTTTGGTCGCTAAGAATTTTGATTGGTCGTAATTGCATCCGAGGGTTTTAAAATCTTCATGACTCATCCACACGTTCAAGATTTGATTTGGTATTTTTCTTATATTTATTTAATTACATAAGACTCAGATAAAATGCCCAATTCGAATCATGCAAGGGTTTGTTGGTCGTTTGAATTATAAATGTGTAAAACGGGTATAAATTCCAAAATGAGTTATACGATTTTTCTGAGTGATGTGTTTATTTTATTTGAACATTATATGAATCATAAGGCCTGGGAAAAATGGTTGTATGATTTATGGAAGCTTAGATCGATCGTTCTAAATTAAAAGGGTTAAAACATACGTAAATCCTAAAATATATAATACGAATTTTCTGGGTGTGAATAATATTTTATTTGGACTCTATATTATATATATGACCTGGGAAAAATGTTCATTTGAATTATTATAACCTAATATGGCCTTGTCGAAATTCTTGTTCTAATCGGGTTTTAATGAAAACGTGTAAATAGAATAAAAATCTAACAAGCGACCTAGGGTTTTATATTTGGGTTAGATCTGGACAAATTAATGATATAATGATGGAATAATTATGGGGAAATGATTGGGATAATTAGGGTTGAGTTTTGTTAGTGTAAAAGGTTTACCGATTTGATTTTGAAAATATAAGGGGATGTTTTGTAATTCTTGAAACTTGTGGGATATTTTTGAAATGTTATATAGATCTGGGATAATGTATAAAAATTATAACATGAGGGTCCTATATGTAAATTTGGCGAGAAAAGGATTTATTTGATAATTATTGTGCCGATTTGAAATTAAATAAAAAGGAGGGACTAAAAGTGAAATTTCTGGAAACTTAAAGGTATTTCGTGTAAATAATGTCATAAAAGGTGTAATGTGTAAATTTGAGTATTTATGGGCTTAATATGAAATTGTTACTAAATTATGATTTGAATTATAAGTTTTGTAAAGTTAAGGGACCAAATGTGTAATTTCTGAATTCTGAGGGTCTGATTCGTACTATACTTATTTCTGAGGCTACATTCTATAATTTTGTAAAATAATATGCTTGTTTGGTAAATATGGATATTACAGGGATTAAATCATGAATTATGTAAATCTAGGGTTTGTTTTGTAAATATTGAAACTAGAGGGGTATAAACTGTAATCTGTGAAACTAAAGGGATTAGGATGTCATTCTGAATAAAATGAGTATTTAAATCAGTAACTTAAAGTATTTTCATGTTAGACCTTTGAATTTAGAATATTTTCATTTAAAACCCTAAAATATGAAAATCTGTCATAATTAACCCTAAAGTTTTGCAACTTGATAAAATATACCTTAATCCCATAATAATATGTAAATAAGGACTTAACCTACTATGTAATAATAGTATCTTGTAAATATGGAAATCTGTTAATTCTGGAAACCTGCTAAATAAGGAAAGTTGCTATTTCTGGAAAGTTACCTAAAAAGGAAAAGTTGCTAAAAATGGAAAGCCGACTAAAATAAGTAATCCGAATTAAACAAACTATTAATAAGACAATCATGAATTTGTGTAGATCCGCTGAAGATGGAGTTTGCTTCCGACCCTTATTGTTCTGTTGTGTACTTGCGGTATAAGGTACAGATATTCTGAACCTTCTCACAGGTTTCTCATGATCTCTTTCATTTTTCTGATCTGTCAGTTCCTGTATTAATGCCATTGCTATGATCCCCTTACTTGAACCTTTCTTATGATTCCCTTGTTTATAAATCCCTGATTAGAACCTTGTTATAAGAATTTGATTATGAACCTTTCTGATATGGTATCTGATTCTAAGTTCCCTTGATAAACTGAACCCTGTTTTGTTCCTTTGATACTTGACATGATTCGTTCTTCACCTTGTGACCTGAATATGCAAACCTCTGAAATACCCTGGAGATTCATTTTGACATTTTAACTGAAATTGGAAGCTTTCCTTGACGATATGAAAATGTTTTTGAGAAAAGCTTTTGAATACGATGTTATACCAATTTTTGGATTGGAACTGCTGATGAACTCAAATAAGTACATTTTATTACTATCATTTATCTTATTAATTTGACTTGTTTTACTATATTATGTATGAGGATTGATACTTAATCGTTTACTTTTGTAATTCTCAGGTAAAAACAAGCATTTGGTGAAACTTAGCGATTTTGGACTAATTATGGAGCAAAACATGCAAGAAGTTAAAAGTCTACTGAAATGAAGAAGATCAAGACTAATCTGCTCCAGATGCGCCGCATCTCACTCATTACATACGGCACATCTCTATTAAGATTCCACCAGATACGATCCAAGATACAAGAGGACATGCGCCGCATCTAATCATGGAGTTACGCCGCATCTTCTGGCGGTGTACGAATATTCCTGAATATTATAATCATGGACCCCACGCGAAGTTAAGTCAATGCGCCGCATCTACTTAATAGATGCGCCGCATCTTCCCTCAGACAGAAACTATAAATACCCCAAGACCAGACGAATTTCGGGAGAATATATTAGATTCGAAGTCCGAAGCAGCAGAACCCTAGGACGAATTCAGTCAAGGAGGCAGCACAAGACACACCAAACGAAGATACAAGAGCTGTAAGAAGGTGCTGCATGTGTTTAATTCATTAAGTAGTTTTGTTTTATTGTGTTAGCAAACTTTAATTCATCAGGATTGGTGGCTTGTGTAATATGACAACGAAAGATTGCACTCCCTTTAATACTTGCTTTCCCATCAATTAAAGTTTATATGTTGATGTCTTTGGTTACTACTTATTAGTGCATTGATAACCTCTGTGTTTATTAGTGGCTTGCGGGCATTTGACTGCGGAAAATAATGTGGCTCCCATGGTTATTACTAAATTGATCACTTAGGAATAACTTTTAGACATAAGTAATCATTAAGGGTTTACTCGCCGATAAGATTAGGACCAACGAGAAAGGGTTAACTACATACACTTCATATAAAGCTATCAATAAAACAAGTGACAATCTACTTAATCATAAGGACAGCCCTCTTATTGTCTCGAGTATTTATCTGTGTACGTGTGTGCTACTTGCTGATTCGTGCCTATTGGTTTATTTTATTATTTAATTGCAAACAAATCGTGCCAGTCTCTCAGGCTGAAACCCCCTTGCGTTAGGATATTAAAATACTGATTAGAATAACGAGATAATACGTTCCACTCTTAGTGATCGACACTCTACTTACCATTATATTCATACTGAATGGGTACACTGCTCGTTAAGTGTGTGTGTTATTGATAAGTCGGCTAAATATAAATTTAAAACTTGAGTAGGCATTAAAACTGCTAAACCGCAACGACACATCACGCTCCATCAAGTTATTGGCGCCGCTGCCGGGGAGTGAATTGTTATTATCTGTTAATTTGATTAGTATTTTAATTAGGTTTTTCTTTTTATTAGATTAATTACATCATTGTATTATTTTGCATATTTGTTGTTTTGTGTGTTATTTGTTTGCCTTTATTTTTGTTTTTGTGTTTATTTTTGTTTGTGTGTTTTAATTTTTGTTTTTATTTTTCGTATTTTTTCTGTTCTGCTATCGTTGTACTGTGCTAAATCAAACGATACGGCGCATCTGATCTCTCAGATACGGCGTATTGCGTTTAATTTTTTTTTAATACAACGCGTTTAATTAATTCGATACGACGCATCTTTTCCCCAAGATACGGCGTATCTGTTTTTAATAAGAAAATTTTTTCTAAGCGATAGAGTAATACGACGCATCTGCTTTAGCAGATACGGCGTATCTGTTTTTGATAAATTTTTTTTCTAAACGTTAACGCCATACGACGCATCTGCTTTAGCAGATACGGCGTATCTTTTATTTTAATTAAAAACAGTTTTCGAATTATTAAACAGATACGGCGCATCGATCTCTGTCGATACGGCGTATCCTCTGAATCAAAAATCTCGTATTTTTAAACATAACGAAAGTACGGCGCATTAACTTTCGTTAATACGACGTATTTAATTTTAAATAAATATCGATTTTTGATTAATTAATTCGATACGGCGCATTCATAAATTCTAAGCGGCGTATCTATTTTCTGGATAAAGTCTGATTAAATTTTAACGATTATAAGATACGGCGTATCCAAATTTTTGGATACGGCGCATCGTCAGCTGATATCAGCAACTTTTATTTTACTTTGATCGTTTCACCCTTCTTTTGCACGAGTAAGTTTTATTTCAGGAAGATGGACGATCCGGATATTACAATGGAAGAATATATTAGGTTTGAAAAGGAAAGAGCCTTGAGCAATAATGGGATCTATGATTGGGAAAGAGCAAGATATGGTGCACAAGTCATTGAAACGGAAGAAATCACTATGGAAGAATACTTAATTTTTGGACGAGAAAAAATAAGGAAAGAAAGAAACAAATTGCCGTTTCAACACGCTTGGTGTATGTCGAATGATGATGAGGAAGAATCATATATCATGAAACCAATTCCGGCAATTGTTATTGATAGTACTTTTTCTCCGGAGATTGCACAAGAAGATGATGTGTATACGGAACCTTACGTTGAAGAATATCCTGCAATCGTATTACCACCATTAGACAATCCAACGGATGAAGATGAAAAGTATTCTAATTTTGATTTCGAACCATTTGACGCCATAGTTGATGATGACATACCTCAACCAGATTTTGACCCAACGAGGGATTTTGAAGAAGTCTGGGATTATTTATTTAAAGATGAAATTCGGGACGATGCTGAAATTACCAGACCACTAGTTGAAGATGGAGATTCACAGGACGAATTGGAGTCACTTACAACACAAAGTGGTACAAATTTATTTAATATAATTAATCCCGTTACTAATAATCTTGCTAGTTTTCCTAAACAGGTTGCAAAACAAAAAGATGATGAGGTGAAATTTATCACACTACCTATTGAAGCACCTGTGATCAACCCGTATTTTGTGGAGCTCGAAGAAGAGTTTGGTGATGAGTTCTTAAACATTGCTATAATTGATGAAGATGATGATTTAGACCCTATGAAGGTTGTTGAAGAACTCAAAATTTTACTTGCCAAAGACCCTTTCTCATCTTCTGCGGGAGTCAAGGGACGCCTTACTACCAAAGAGACTAACCAAGAAGAAAGGAGACTCATTTTTTCTCAACATACTACTCTTTCTGATGAAGTGGTCAAGTCATCCAATTTATCAACCAAACCGGGTATGAATAGGAAAAATGTACATGTATTGCCAAGGTATGATCTTTATTTATTTCTTCCATATTTACTAGCAAATTGTCACACCCCCAAAATCGGGTCCAGCGGAAGCTTACACATCGCTGGGGTGCAACTCAATTGGTATCATAACACAAGTGTAAAGAACGGTTTTCACATCGATCAGTTAGAATAACATTGTTTACCAAAAATGTTATATTACATTGTTAAAAGTGATGCGGAATTAGGCCCTTAAAATATAGTTTGAAACGGTCCCTGTATAAATATCAGAGTCTTCTATGACCATGCCATGCCCTGCCAAAGCCTCCAGTAGCGTGCCTTTGCTAAATACCTGAAAATACATGCTAAAACGTCAACACGAGGTTGGTGAGTTCATAGAGTTGTTGTAAAATGTAATGCCATTGAAAAATGATTTCCCAGCAAAGGCATTGTAAATCCACTCAGTCCCAAGCCTTGGCCATAACAAGACTTGCAACCTGTGTGTTTACAACCCACTGCCAAATGAGTTTTGGTTTGGTGAATAAAAGTAATATGTGGACCACAAGATTCACAGTACATTTGGTTGATCAATACATTCGATGATGTGACCAATTCATTCGGTTGTGTGACCAGTTCATTCGTCATGTGACCCGTTCATTCGGTCATAATACCCGTACATTCGGTTATGTGACCCATTCATTTTGTCATGTATGTACATAGTAGTGGAGCCGGTTCATTCGGTTAAGTATGCATAATGTTTGAAGTGCTTGTGTCCATGAGTAATAAGAATTAAGTGCAATACTAGTGAATACATTCGGATGAATAACAAATTCATAAGTGGAGCAAGTAATGCTTTGATGAAACAAGTGGCATAATCAAGTAAATCATGTATACATTTGGATGAAAATGAGCATGTATTCTCCCCCAAAACAGTTATTCAAAACGTACGAAAGTAGGGGCTATGAAACTCACCTGGTATGATAGCTACGATGACAAAAGTGAATACACTGAAATGAGGCACGATCTCTAACCGCGACCTAATATGAATGATGGAATCTAATGTAACAAATGAGATGATGCTGCACATGCAAATACGTATGTTATCGATACCACTCGATGATTTTGGAAAATAACGTTTATCGTCGAAAAATACATTTTTGACGTCTCGTTAAGTTAAATACTACTTTTCGTGTAAATATGTTGAAACGGTACTCCACGATCCTTGTTTGGTGTTATATTGGTTAATATAATGTTTTCGTCGCAAAATAACTCTTTTTACAACTTTTGAAAATATGCCCGAACGGCCTTGTAAAACTAGCCGTGAAATATAGCTCGTTATGTGTTAGAAATAAAACTCAACGTTTTTGTAAACCTTGTAACAATATCTAAATATCGTTATATTCAACTTTTGATCAACCGCGCCTCGATCAGTTAGATAATCGGCTATCAATGTTTTGACTTGTAAAAATACTAGTTTTCATACTTGAAACACTTTAATGTAGTGAGCTGTCAAAATAAGTATTGAATTGTCGGGCTTTAAATGTGTATATCTCGGTCGTTATAAGCTCGTTTTCTACGTTCTTTATATCCACGGGTTCGTATAAATATAAACTAACATATTTTCAATGGCTCGGCTCATCAAGATCACGGCTAACGACTCATTTTGCCCCTTAAAGTTCGGCAATCAGCACCTAATTTTCTGAAACAATAGTTTTCGTCACCCAACTTCGGAAAATCATATCTCCTTCGTTATAAGTCCGATTTTAGTGATTCCGGCGCCCACGGTTTCGTTTTTGAAAGTACTTTCTGAATATTTAGACCAAAATAGTTCAAAAATTACTGAGGTTTCCAGATCTGCCGTTTATGGACAGACCCTCATCTATAATGTTTAAAATCCATTTTTAAAGTTCTAAACTTACTCAAATCTCTTCAAATCAACTCCACAAGTTCGCAAATCCTACCATACACCTTCTTAGGGTGTCATGGGGTCCTAAACATCACCAACCATGGTGGGTTTCAAGGGAATAAGCATAGGATAATCAAAACCCATTTTTATGTAATAAAAACCTAATAAAGTGGTATGGATCATACATACTTGCATGTTTTGTTACTAGATCATGAAAATACATCAAGTAAATGTTTAAAAGAGTAGGAAAATGATGGGTAACTTACTTGTGATGATTATTGAAAGATGGTGATGAAAACCCTATTAATCTTTGTGGTTTTTATTTCAAAACCCAAACTAGATTACTACTAGGACTTGTTAAACACTTGGATCTTGAAAAATCGATGACTTCTTGTTGGTGTTCTTGTTTGGCCGAATATTAGAGAGAAGAAAAAGATGAGAGAGTTGCTAGTTTTCTTTGAAGAGTATAATGGAAGAATGAGAAAAGTAATGAGTATTATGTGTAGATATTTGTTAGGTAGATAATTAAATATGTTTAGGCTATTAGGGGGGGGGGGCCTTGGCGTGAATCAAGGGAAAGGGGAAAGAGTTTTGGGGGCTAATTAATGATATTGTCCAATTGTGCAAGTATTAGGGTGTTTAAATTATGTATTGGGTGTTATCGGGTACCGAGTTATCTTGAAATAAATCGTGACGAGGTGAAATAAAATATGACGATCTTGTAAAAATTATGAAATTGTATTCCTGATGAGAATCGGGTGTTAAAATAATTATCGAGTTGAAAATTCGCAAACCGACGCTGTTATAGGCGTTTTCTGGAAAATATAGCAAATGGTTTTAAAACACCGGGTAAATTAATAGTATAATTTTTATATCATTATAATAAGTATGAAAATATGTTAGGATCATTGTCGGGAGTATCGGTTATATAATTAGTAGTGAAAACTGAGTGGTAACGTTAATTACAAATTAATCATACGTAAATAGAAATAATGTATGTCCGTGCATGACCTAGGATACTGATGATGTTACTGATGATATGTAGACTACTTCTAGTCTATATGACGGGTCCTTAATGATGATGTATGAATACACCGCTAAACCTCACCGGTTACGCGTATTTGAAGACCCGTAAACCCAGTTTACGAAGTGATGAACGATAACCATGAATAGTGAATTCTTCCGGGAATGAATAGTGTCATGTGAATAGTAAAATTTCTGAACGCTTCTCAGAATCTCAAATTGACTCCGAAAACGATGAATAGTGAAATGTGAATAGTGATCGGTGAATAGTAACTGATGAATAGTAATTTCCCGAGATGAATAGTGAATATGGAAAATATCCTGAAAATGCGGGTTGTGACAGTCTCCACCCGTTAAAGGAATTCAGTCCCTGAATTCAGTTAGCGTTGGTCTCTGGAGGGTACTCGGTGAAAAGACGTGGATATATGAGTCACATTGCGGTGATAAAAGATAAAACATTCATTAGATCGGAATCGTAATAGTACATGAAGTTCGTACGATAGAACACAAAGTGGACACAAAAGAAATACAACACTAGAGGGTTTACGCTTCCGTTTAAATAGATAAGGCAGAAGTTCTCTTCTTAACCATTGTCATTGTTGTTGTTGTCCTGACGAGCTTCGCACTTCAACGAACTCTTCCTCCATTCTGGTTTCTCAGCTCTGGACATTCACTCTTGAAGTGTCCAATTACTCCACACTCATGGCAGGTTACCGTGACTTTCTGATGCATTACGAGGGTGGGAGCCTTGCAATCCTTGGCTTTGTGTCCGACCTTTTGGCAGTTTCCACATTGAGTGGGGCAAGGTCCCTCGTGGTGAAACCGGCACTTGTGGCACTTGGGCAAAGTCCCGGCATATCCTTTCCTTTTACTTGGTCCTGCAACGTAGGCCTTAACCATTTCATGTCCTTTGTTTGGCTGCCATACTTGATCATCTCGTTGGTTGTCATCCCTTTTCCTCTTGTTTTCGTTGTTGTTGTGGTTGTTGTTGTTGACAATAGTTTCTTGCTTCACTACTTGAGCCATAAGCTTTTGAGACATTCTGATAGCCTCGTCCAGTGTGTGTGGTTCAGAGGAAATCACATCTCCTTGGATGTTGTGAGGTAGTCCACCAGTGAAATTTTCTAGCAGCTTTTCATTATCTGGAACCATAGTTGGACATAGCACAGCCAATTCTTGAAATCTCCTGATGTATGTTTCGATATCATTACCTGTTGTCACTAGCTCGTAAAACTCTGTTTCCAGCTTCTTTATTTCAGTGCGTGGACAGAACTTCTTAGTCAGCAACTTCTTGAATTCATCCCACGTAAGCTTGTGAGCATTTTCCATTCCCATGGGTTTTGCGTAAGAATTCCACCACGACATAGCTTCCTCAACAAGTGTACTAGCAGCAAACTTTACCTTGTACTCCTCTGGACAGTTACATAGAAGAAACACAGATTCTATCCCTTCATACCAACGGATCATAGCAGTGGCTCCTTCAGTGCCCTTGAATTTTGGGGGATCTCCACTCTTAAAGTCCTTGTATGTACATTTACGACCATTAGTACCATTAGCAGCCATTCCGGCAACTCCTGCGGTTTCTGCCCGAGAAGCGGCTTCAGCAGCCCGTGCAGCTACGGCCTCCCTTTCAACTACTAGTGCTGCCTCTATACTATCCGCAACAAGCTTCCGAATAGCAGCTGGTGTCATAGTTGAAGTAGCTTTCTTTCGCGGCATAACTCTTCAAAACAAGAAAAGGAGGGTGAAACGTAAATAAGACGTTTTCTAGAAGTAGATGTTCTGAGTGGCTTGTCATAAAATGAAAACTTGAAGTCGTTATGATTAGTTGACATGCTTCTAGGCGGTGGTTCACGAGGGAAATGAAGGCATGAATGTTCTATAATCTTGGTTAGGAGGTTGGATTCATCCCTAAAAATGTTTCTTGGTGAGCATTCGTACCATAACGGATCTTGTAATTCGGTCAAGCCAATGCTTTCTAGATTATAGAATTTCGGCGATCAGGCCAGTGATAGCGGTTCGGATGGTTTAGTGATACTTTGAAATTTCTGTTGAGTTTTGAATGGTCTTAATGTACCGAGGGATCCTCCTCATAGATGGTATGGAAAGCCTTTCCTAAGAAGGTCTTTGATAATATCCACTTATTAACATTGGGAGTAGGGAGTGATGAGTAACCTAGGAATCCCTAGAGTGTCGTCTAATCCTTGTATATGGGACTGGGGAAAGGAAATGATAGTGATGGTGAGAAGGGAAATGACTGTAACAGTCGCTATATGAACAATGGTGAGGAAGTCAAATAACAATGATGAGGAATTCACATAACAATGATGAAAGAGAGTACGGTGATGTAAATGTATGGTGCACAATGGGAATGTCCATGAGATGCAATGATTTATCGGCGCACTTCCACTCAGTGGTAACCGAAGTGGTGTAGGTGTGAAATGTTCTTGCAACGTTTGAGTACGCACACCTGAATGAAACATTTGGAAGTTGGGTAGAGAATTGATCTGGACAAAATTTTATTATAACCATTCTCAGTATTGCAAAATTCATCTCTGAGTCGGATATAGGTGGTCAGCCTATGTCCCACTATCCCGGGTCGAATATAGATGACCAGTCTATATTTTACCGAGGTTCCATGAATTTTGAAATACTCAGCCCAGTTATACTAATACCATGTCCTTTACATATGAAAAGATGTTCTGAAAGACTAATGCAAATGACCAATCTCGAGGTCGAATAATGAAACTACGCAAGGAAAAAGGCGTAACAATGAAACGCATATGATATGTAAGCATACTAATATGGAAGACAAGTATGGTAATCAACTAGAATAAGTGAGTGTAATCTATCTGATAATGAGATACAAATCTCATCAATTATGTCAGCAACAAACCACAAATGAGGCATCAGCTTGGCAGGCAGGCACGTGGCGGTCATAGGATTAAGTTTTCGTGAATGTAGCTATAGTCTAGGTTTTAAAAACACTCAGTTCTCTATAGCCGACGCTCTGATACCAATCTGTCACACCCCCAAAATCGGGTCCAGCGGAAGCTTACACATCGCTGGGGTGCAACTCAATTGGTATCATAACACAAGTGTAAAGAACAGTTTTCACATCGATCAGTTAGAATAACATTGTTTACCAAAAATGTTATATTACATTGTTAAAAGTGATGCGGAATTAGGCCCTTAAAATATAGTTTGAAACGGTCCCTGTATAAATATCAGAGTCTTCTATGACCATGCCATGCCCTGCCAAAGCCTCCAGTAGCGTGCCTTTGCTAAATACCTGAAAATACATGCTAAAACGTCAACACGAGGTTGGTGAGTTCATAGAGTTGTTGTAAAATGTAATGCCATTGAAAAATGATTTCCCAGCAAAGGCATTGTAAATCCACTCAGTCCCAAGCCTTGGCCATAACAAGACTTGCAACCTGTGTGTTTACAACCCACTGCCAAATGAGTTTTGGTTTGGTGAATAAAAGTAATATGTGGACCACAAGATTCACAGTACATTTGGTTGATCAATACATTCGATGATGTGACCAATTCATTCGGTTGTGTGACCAGTTCATTCGTCATGTGACCCGTTCATTCGGTCATAATACCCGTACATTCGGTTATGTGACCCATTCATTTTGTCATGTATGTACATAGTAGTGGAGCCGGTTCATTCGGTTAAGTATGCATAATGTTTGAAGTGCTTGTGTCCATGAGTAATAAGAATTAAGTGCAATACTAGTGAATACATTCGGATGAATAACAAATTCATAAGTGGAGCAAGTAATGCTTTGATGAAACAAGTGGCATAATCAAGTAAATCATGTATACATTTGGATGAAAATGAGCATGTATTCTCCCCCAAAACAGTTATTCAAAACGTACGAAAGTAGGGGCTATGAAACTCACCTGGTATGATAGCTACGATGACAAAAGTGAATACACTGAAATGAGGCACGATCTCTAACCGCGACCTAATATGAATGATGGAATCTAATGTAACAAATGAGATGATGCTGCACATGCAAATACGTATGTTATCGATACCACTCGATGATTTTGGAAAATAACGTTTATCGTCAAAAATACATTTTTGACGTCTCGTTAAGTTAAATACTACTTTTCGTGTAAATATGTTGAAACGGTACTCCACGATCCTTGTTTGGTGTTATATTGGTTAATATAATGTTTTCGTCGCAAAATAACTCTTTTTACAACTTTTGAAAATATGCCCGAACGGCCTTGTAAAACTAGCCGTGAAATATAGCTCGTTATGTGTTAGAAATAAAACTCAACGTTTTTGTAAACCTTGTAACAATATCTAAATATCGTTATATTCAACTTTTGATCAACCGCGCCTCGATCAGTTAGATAATCGGCTATCAATGTTTTGACTTGTAAAAATACTAGTTTTCATACTTGAAACACTTTAATGTAGTGAGCTGTCAAAATAAGTATTGAATTGTCGGGCTTTAAATGTGTATATCTCGGTCGTTATAAGCTCGTTTTCTACGTTCTTTATATCCACGGGTTCGTATAAATATAAACTAACATATTTTCAATGGCTCGGCTCATCAAGATCACGGCTAACGACTCATTTTGCCCCTTAAAGTTCGGCAATCAGCACCTAATTTTCTGAAACAATAGTTTTCGTCACCCAACTTCGGAAAATCATATCTCCTTCGTTATAAGTCCGATTTTAGTGATTCCGGCGCCCACGGTTTCGTTTTTGAAAGTACTTTCTGAATATTTAGACCAAAATAGTTCAAAAATTACTGAGGTTTCCAGATCTGCCGTTTATGGACAGACCCTCATCTATAATGTTTAAAATCCATTTTTAAAGTTCTAAACTTACTCAAATCTCTTCAAATCAACTCCACAAGTTCGCAAATCCTACCATACACCTTCTTAGGGTGTCATGGGGTCCTAAACATCACCAACCATGGTGGGTTTCAAGGGAATAAGCATAGGATAATCAAAACCCATTTTTATGTAATAAAAACCTAATAAAGTGGTATGGATCATACATACTTGCATGTTTTGTTACTAGATCATGAAAATACATCAAGTAAATGTTTAAAAGAGTAGGAAAATGATGGGTAACTTACTTGTGATGATTATTGAAAGATGGTGATGAAAACCCTATTAATCTTTGTGGTTTTTATTTCAAAACCCAAACTAGATTACTACTAGGACTTGTTAAACACTTGGATCTTGAAAAATCGATGACTTCTTGTTGGTGTTCTTGTTTGGCCGAATATTAGAGAGAAGAAAAAGATGAGAGAGTTGCTAGTTTTCTTTGAAGAGTATAATGGAAGAATGAGAAAAGTAATGAGTATTATGTGTAGATATTTGTTAGGTAGATAATTAAATATGTTTAGGCTATTAGGGGGGGGGGGGGGGGCCTTGGCGTGAATCAAGGGAAAAGGGGAAAGAGTTTTGGGGGCTAATTAATGATATTGTCCAATTGTGCAAGTATTAGGGTGTTTAAATTATGTATTGGGTGTTATCGGGTACCGAGTTATCTTGAAATAAATCGTGACGAGGTGAAATAAAATATGACGATCTTGTAAAAATTATGAAATTGTATTCCTGATGAGAATCGGGTGTTAAAATAATTATCGAGTTGAAAATTCGCAAACCGACGCTGTTATAGGCGTTTTCCGGAAAATATAGCAAATGGTTTTAAAACACCGGGTAAATTAATAGTATAATTTTTATATCATTATAATAAGTATGAAAATATGTTAGGATCATTGTCGGGAGTATCGGTTATATAATTAGTAGTGAAAACTGAGTGGTAACGTTAATTACAAATTAATCATACGTAAATAGAAATAATGTATGTCCGTGCATGACCTAGGATACTGATGATGTTACTGATGATATGTAGACTACTTCTAGTCTATATGACGGGTCCTTAATGATGATGTATGAATACACCGCTAAACCTCACCGGTTACGCGTATTTGAAGACCCGTAAACCCAGTTTACGAAGTGATGAACGATAACCATGAATAGTGAATTCTTCCGGGAATGAATAGTGTCATGTGAATAGTAAAATTTCTGAACGCTTCTCAGAATCTCAAATTGACTCCGAAAACGATGAATAGTGAAATGTGAATAGTGATCGGTGAATAGTAACTGATGAATAGTAATTTCCCGAGATGAATAGTGAATATGGAAAATATCCTGAAAATGCGGGTTGTGACACAAATTTACACTCTTTTCGTGTTTATTGCTATTATCACCCGCACTTGATCCCAAGAGGGGGGAACAACACCCTATTACACAGTAAATAAGGGTGGAGTCAGGCTCGTGACTCGAACAAAAACAAGCGCTTCGTGGGAGGCAACCCATGCTTATCTTTTATTTTATTTTTATTTTCTGATTTTGTATTGAGTCAGTCAGGCCCGCAGCAGATACGGCGCATCTCAATCCTGAGATGCGACGCATCTCCTGCACTGGTCATATCTTACTTTACTTTTTCTGCATTTTTAATTTCCGAATTTAAAACTTTTTATCAGTTTATTTTAATGCGGCGCATCCCTGGTTAAGGATGCGGCGCATCTTTATTCTGATCCGTATTGATTCCAGGCTCGATACGGCGTATCTTCTTCCATAAGATACGGCGCATCGACTGACCTGATGATTTTCAGTTTTAATTTTTAAGTTTTATTTTTCCTAACTACTAATGTATTATGCAAGTTTGAACCTTTCTTATCTTAGGTGTGTTTTAAAGTGTTGGTGGTATTATAGTTTCCTGGATTTCCTGTGGATACATCAAGTATGAAGCTTAAACGTTCTAATCCACAAGAAAGATGATTTTTGCTCTTATCAAATGGAGGATCATACCGAGCAAATCTCAGGGGAGTTTTCCTGTTCTAATTCTTTTATTTTCCAGTTTTTAACCTTTTATACAAACAACGAGGACGTTGTTTAACTTAAGTGGGGGGATTGGAGAATTAGAACACTTAACAATTACTTGTCCTAAACTTTTTCAAAAATTATGCTTAAAATGTGCTTAATATATCAAACTTAAAAATTTTTAGCATGTTTTTGTTTAAAATCTAAGTTGCATAACTGCACACAAGACGTTATTTTCAAAAATTGTGATTTTCAAAAATTCACAAATCTATGAGTGTGCCGGTGACTTGTAAACTTTAGAACTTGGCTTGTATACTATTCGAGACCACCATAATAAGTATTATATTTATATAATTGGAATGACTTGTCTAAATTGGTAAAATTCTAGGATTACACCCAAATAGCCTATTATATGTTATGTGTTATTAGCTAACTACACTGGTTAGTTAACCCCCGTATAAACCCTTTTGTTACTCTCATTTTTAGAGTAAGATACCCCTAGAAAAACACTCAGAGCCATTCCTTTCGTTTCTTACACCTATGTTTAAAATGTTTCGTTACACCTTACACCTTAGCCTACCCTGTAGATTAAGATCCGTGGTTGGTTAATTACTATAGGCAAAGTGTGTTTCCTTACATTACCTGTGTTCGCGTGCGTAATTCATTATCTATGGTTAGGTCGGGAAATTGCACAATGCAATTGGAGTGAAAGTAAATATTGTATATCTTTGAGTTTATTTTTCGTGTGTTTACTACTTTCACTATTACCGTTATTTCTGAAGTATGAGAAGTATGGAAAAATTATCCAGAATTATCATTATAGTGATGTGGTGAAATTTTACACATCTATGTTTATGTTTGAAAAAAAAAAAAAAAAAAAAAAAAGAAAGAAAAAAAAATCGAAAAAAGAAAAAGAAAAAAAAGAAAAAGAGTTGGATGTTTGTTTTAACCAACTTATGTAAAGTTTTGTATTAAGTGGTCGATATCACCACTAAATGTTGTATTATATCTATGGATTGAATGGGAATTGGCAGTTATGGGAACGCCAATTAAGGTTTATTCTTTGATTAAGATCTTGTTGAGTATAATTCGTGTCTACCTAAAGCGTGTGTTTCAAGTGTTAAAGCGTGAGTTATTCGATGATATGAGTCTTATTCATGGGATGGTTGGGATAGTGATTAACCACACTTAGGATTTTAATTTATTTGTTTTGTTTATTTTTCATTTTACACCAATTTATATCCCAAATGTTATCCATGCCCTTTATTATTCTTTATCCAACCAAACCTTTGATTTATTGAGATTAGGGATTTGAGCAATCTTAAGTATCGTAGTCGTGGATTCGGCTATGTATTTATGATTTTGTCGCCCTTTTTGATATATTATTATTGGTGAAGTTTGGACCTATCTTTAGCCTATTCGAGTTAAGGATTTGAGCAATTACAAGTATCGTGTTCGTGGATTCGATCATGTATTTGTGATTTTGTCGCCTTTTCTGGAATTTGAAATCGATAGTGAAAGAGAATAATTAACCCTTAAGCCTACAAACCCTTTTTACCGCTTTAGACTTGTTATTCCTTAGCTTTAGTGGAGGAGATGTGTATACTTGCCAAGCTTATGATAGAATATTCGTCACGACTGGACAGTTAAACGATTAGATTTGCTTTTATCAACTTATTTTACTTTACTTCTAATTCGTTAAGTGTTTAGTTGTGTGATTATGAAATAAACGAATACATGCTTAAATATAAAAATAAATTCTAACATCTTTTAGGATACATTTTCATAAGAGAAATTCTAAGGTTTACTTGGGGACAAGTAAAGTTCAAGTGGGGGGATATTTGATGAACTCAAATAAGTACATTTTATTACTATCATTTATCCTATTAATTTGACTTGTTTTACTATATTATGTATGAGGATTGATACTTAATCGTTTACTTTTGTAATTCTCAGGTAAAAACAAGCATTTGGTGAAACTTAGCGATTTTGGACTAATTATGGAGCAAAACATGCAAGAAGTTAAGAGTCTACTGAAATGAAGAAGATCAAGACTAATCTGCTCCAGATGCGCCGCATCTCACTCATTACATACGGCGCATCTCTATTAAGATTCCACCAGATACGATCCAAGATACAAGAGGACATGCGCCGCATCTAATCATGGAGTTACGCCGCATCTTCTGGCGGTGTACGAATATTCCTGAATATTATAATCTTGGACCCCACGCGAAGTTAAGTCAATGCGCCGCATCTACTTAATAGATGCGCCGCATCTTCCCTCAGACAGAAACTATAAATACCCCAAGACCAGACGAATTTCGGGAGAATATATTAGATTCGAAGACCGAAGCAGCAGAACCCTAGGACGAATTCAGTCAAGGAGGCAGCACAAGACACACCAAACGAAGATACCAGAGCTGTAAGAAGGTGCTGCATGTGTTTAATTCATTAAGTAGTTTTGTTTTATTGTGTTAGCAAACTTTAATTCATCAGGATTGGTGGCTTGTGTAATGTGACAACGAAAGATTGCACTCCCTTTAATACTTGCTTTCCCATCAATTAAAGTTTATATGTTGATGTCTTTGGTTACTACTTATTAGTGCATTGATAACCTCTGTGTTTATTAGTGGCTTGCGGGCATTTAACTGCGGAAAATAATGTGGCTCCCACGGTTATTACTAAATTGATCACTTAGGAATAACTTTTAGACATAAGTAATCATTAAGGGTTTACTCGCCGATAAGATTAGGACCAACGAGAAAGGGTTAACTACATACACTTCATATAAAGCTATCAATAAAACAAGTGACAATCTACTTAATCATAAGGACAGCCCTCTTATTGTCTCGAGTATTTATCTGTGTACGTGTGTGCTACTTGCTGATTCGTGCCTATTGGTTTATTTTATTATTTAATTGCAAACAAATCGTGTCAGTCTCTCAGGCTGAAACCCCCTTGCGTTAGGATATTAAAATACTGATTAGAATAACGAGATAATACGTTCCACTCTTAGTGATCGACACTCTACATACCATTATATTCATACTGACCGGGTACACTGCTCGTCAAGTGTGTGTGTTATTGATAAGTCGGCTAAATATAAATTTAAAACTTGAGTAGGCATTAAAACTGCTAAACCGCAACGACACATCACGCTCCATCAACTGCACTAAAGGTTTTATGAAAATCTCTTTTAAAGACTATATTTATAAAAGGGTTTTACTAAACATCATTTTATGAAAGTCACAGAAAGATTATTTTAAATACAAGTTTAATATGAAACCTTTGAATTAAATCTTTTCTATGAATCTATAAACCTTTTGATTATTGATGCGTGCGATGTGTCGTTGCGGTTTAGCAGTATTAATGCCTACTCAAGTTTTAAATTTATATTTAGCCGACTTATCAATAACACACACACTTAACGAGCAGTGTACCCGGTCAGTATGAATATAATGGTAAGTAGAGTGTCGATCACTAAGAGTGGAACGTATTATCTCGTTATTCTAATCAGTATTTTAATATTCTAAGTTAGCTATACAACCTAATCTAACGCAAGGGGGTTTAGCCTGAGAGACTGGCACGATTTGGTTGCAATTAAATAATAAACTAAACCAATAGGCACGAATCAGCGAATAGCACACACGTACACAGATAAATACTTGAGACAATAAGAAGATCTGTCCTTATGATTAAGTAGATTGTCACTTGTTTTATTGATAGTTTTATATGAAGTGTATGTAGTTAACCCTTTCTCGTTGGTCCTAATCTTATCGGCGAGTAAACCCTTAATGATTACTTATGTCTAAAAGTTATTCCTAAGTGATCAATTTAGTAACAACCGTGGGAGCCACATTATTTTCCGCAGTCAAATGCGCAGGCCACTAATAAACACAGAGGTTATCAATGCACTAATAAGTAGTAACCAAAGACATCAACATATAAACTTTAATTGATGGGAAAGCGGTTTTAAGGGAGTGCAACCTTTTCGTTGTCACATTACACAAGCCACCAATCCTGATGAATTAAAGTTTACTAACACAATAAAACAAAACTACTTAATGAATTAAACACATGCAGCACCTTCTTACAGCTCTTGTATCTTCGTTCGGGTGTGTCTTGTGCTGCCTATTCGTCTGAATTCGTCCTAGGTTTCTGGTCTTCGAACCTCGTATATAATATTATGCTCTCGAAATTCGTCTGGTCTTGGGGTATTTATAGTTTCTGTCTGAGGGTAAGATGCGGCGCATCTAGTAAGTAGATGCTGCGCATTGACTTAACTTCGCGTGGGGTCCAAGATTAATATATTCAGGAATATTCGTACACCGCCAGAAGATGCGGCGTATCTTCATTCTTGGATGCGGCGCATGTCTTCTTGTATCTTGGATCATATATGGTGAAATCTTGATAGTGATGCGCCGTATGTAATAGGTGAGATGCAGCGCATCTGGAGCAGATTGTCTTGATCTTGTACATTTTGGTAGACTCTTAACTTCTTGCATGTTTTGCTCCATAATTAGTCCAAAATCGCCAAGTTTCACCAAATGCTTGTTTTTACCTGAGAATTACAAAAGTAAACGATTAAGTATCAATCCTCATACATAATATAATAAATCAAGTTAAATAAATAGGATAAATGATGGTAATAAAATGTACTTATTTGAGTTCATCAATTATGGATCTTTGATATGACCTATTGAATGTTGATTTGAACCTTATTCTAAACCTGGTTATAAACTCTTGTTTTGAAACTTAATTTGAACTTTGATATAAGCATTAATCTGGTACACTATTTCTGAACCTGGACTTGAACATTGTTATAAACTCTGATATAAACCTAGCTGATTTCTGAACCTCTGATATACACTTCTGTAACATCTGACGTGGACCTTATAATCTGAACCTTTTGACATGACCCTCTGTTTATGACATGATACTTAACCTTTGACCCACCGTTTGATACCCGAGCCACCTCACTAGGCATGAGGGTTTCATGTCCATGTCATTGATGCACCGATGGCATGACTCTAGGACATGAGAGTGATGACCTGTCCCGTCCCTGACTTTATCTGATTTGGTGTATATTGGTAGACTCTGGCCACCTGGGGCGTATGGATGCATCCTAGATTTGTTCTGTTTCTGTTATCTGTTTATATTATCTATTATATCTCTGGTGACTGATGGTGTGTGCGATACACGTCTTTCACAACCTCTGGGAGCTAGCTACTCTATTTGATACATGAGGACACCCCTCATATTATCTGGTTACTGAGAGGACACCCCTCTGATTGATGATGATGGCATGGTTATATATATTATATCTCTGTTTCTGGGCTCGTGGTGGATTACTGTTTACCTTTACCATATACATTACTTACCTTTGACCATTATTATACCTTGCACTATTTCCTTTTACCTTTACCTACTTATTATTCCCTATCCTTTATCCTTACTCCTTTATTTATCCTTTGATTCTGATTATATCTGCATGACATATATCTCTGACACTCTGTACTATTCTTTATTACTGCTTTGTTACCGTTATATTTGTTCACTGAGCTCTTGTAGCTCAGCCGCATTTCTTTTCCTGCGGCAGGTTTTTAGTAGGAAGCTGGGTATGAGTGGAGAGTACCATTGGACTTAGAAGACTACATTGTGATAGTATTTTGTTATAGAGATGACTAGAAGAATTTATAATTTCAGACTCAGTATTTATTCCTTTGTAAATTTTGTATTTCCTTGTAATTTCTTGTCACCTTGTTATTCCTTTGTATTATTGAAGATGTATGCTTGTGTATGATTCAGATATGTCACCATTGTTGTGACATCTCTACCCTTGTCGGGTCAAGGTGTTACAAAACCACTTGTTTTGTCTAGCAGTAGAAACTGGTTTAATGCCAGACTTTAACATAACTGCTCTAGGTGTCATTTTATGGTTCACATTAGGGTTAGACAATCTAGTTGGACTGTTTTGTTTTACCCTAGCATTAGTATTCCCCACACACCCTTGAATTTCCAAAAACCCTCTTTTTCTGTGGGTTTGAATTACAATAAGCAGCCAAATGGTCAAATTTACCACATACAAAACACACTTTGTTTTGCATAACAAACTCTTCACCTAGTTGTTGAGATTTCAAGTTGTTCTAGTTCCTTTTATTGCCCCTAGGAACTGATGATCTATGTGTAGACCTATACATCTCAGCATACTTAACATTTTTCCTAACTGGTTTAATGTTTTCATTCTTAACCACTTTAGGAACATGTTTTGCTTCTACCTTAACAACATCAGGTTTAACCTCAACCTGATCATCCTCATCCTCAGATGTCCAATCCTCTATAGTTGGAGCATCTGAGTCCCTACCAGAGGACATCTTATCCTCAGAAAGTGATTTCTCACTAGCACTCACAAAAGAATCCTCAGCCTTAACAAATTTAACAGGAATCTCATTGATTTTTGGACCATATCCAGGAAACTCAATATCTTTAAACTCTTCTAAACATGTATGAGCTAAATCTATTCCTGGATGTACAAACATTCCTCTATTTGGGGGTACAACTGACTTATATCCTAAACCAAATTTTGCTTTATTAAGTACTTGACTCTCTATTATTTTCTGAACTCCTTTAGATGTATGTTCAAGAGTGTCAACACTTAATTGTATGTTCTCTTTTTCTTTCTTGAGTTTCTCTAGTTCATATACAAGCCCACTTATTTTATCATCTCTCAGTTGCAAGTCTCTCTTTAGAACAACTATATCATCATTAAAGTTTGATTCATTCTTTCTATAAAAATCAAGTTGTTCTTCCAAAACAGCTAGTCCTCTTTTATGGTTTGATAGACTAAAATTCACTTGATTAAATTCTACTATAAGATCATCATACTGTTTCTTAAGAGTTTCATAATCTTTTAAAGCATGACAAGAATTTGAACACTTTTGAACCTCATGTACCTCTGAGTCTGAGAAGGCCATCAATCCCAAGTTGGCTGGTTCCTCCTCCTCTTCCATGAAGCTCCAATCAAAACCAACTCCATCAACAGCTACCATTGCTTTGGAAGAAGTATCTTCCACATTCACTGTTCTTCTATTTCCCTGCTGACCTCTATACCCTTTAGCCTTGGAATCTTGTTGTCTTGGGCTTTTACACTCTCTGGCAAAGTGTCCCATCTTGTGACAATTATAACACTCCACCTTAGACTTGTCATATCCAGTAACATCCCCTCCATTGAGTGTAAGCTTCTTGCCAGATCTCTGAAAATATCTCTTTGCCCTAATACTCAACAAAGCCATCTGCCACTTCAAGTCCATGGCATCCAAGTCATCTTCATCAATCTGAAGAAGGTCTTCATTAGATATTTGAGACCCATTGGATTGCTCAGATACAAAGGCATATATAGTCTGATCACTCAAATTAGCAGTACTAGTTTTTACACTAGCAGTACTAACTGTAGGGCTAGCAGAACCAACTGCTTCAACATCTTCAGGACTGCTATTACTGGAAGATGATAAGAATGCTATGTTTCCAGAACTAGTACTGGTGCTTCCTCCTTTCTTCACCTTTTGTTCAACAATCTTAAGATTGTTGTACAATTCATTGAGAGTCATCTTCTCCAACTCAGGCTTGTTGCTCCAGACCACTACATAGGTGTTCCACTTAGCAGGTAGACTATTTAGAAACTTCATATTCAGATCTTCTTGTGGAATCACAATTTTTAGAACAGTAAGCTGGCTAACTATCCTTTGAAGTCTATTAAAGATATGATCAAGTGTTTCATTGATTAAGGCACTAAAGTTCTCATAACTCTGCTTGAGCAGGGTTCTTTGTGCTTTCTTGGTGGCTTCATTACCACCAAATCTTTCCACAACTGCTTCAAAAAGGGTCTTAGCAGTTGATGCGTGGTTTTGCAACCTTACAACAGGTTTTACCTCTCGAGGGATCTCAAGAGGCTTACAACCCCACCAGGCAGTGTACCTGACCGATGTAGTATAGTGTAGTGGTAAGTACGGGGGATTGATCGTTCTCCACAGGGAATAGTGTTCGTTAGGTATGAAAAACTACTCTAATAGGTCTAAGGGTGAGAGAAGATTCTTTTTATGTTTTTATAATTTTATGAAAGCAAGTAAAATCTCGGGTTTGAAAGAGTGGGCGGAATTAGTTGCTAGTCAACTAACCCAAATAACTACGAATGCAAATAAAATAAAATAACTGAAAATGAAAAGGTGGTAAAACTTATGTGGAGAGAAATGTGTTTACTTAGATTTCCTTACTCCCTAACTATCTTTTACCGATTGATTAGTGTGTATTAGTTGCGTGGATGACGGGTGTATTCCTTAATACCAATCGTAGGGTGGCGTACGTACTTCCCCAACTCTACAAGCTCCTACTTCACTCCTATGTCGAGCCGGCTAGGAAGCTCCTAACATGGGATCACTAGAATTCGCTTGTGCATTAAATACAACCATAAAAACCTTTAGTACGCATTGGTTCATGTTTCTTAAGACGTTCAAGCAAGTTACCGAATAGGAAGTTAGCCAGTTTTCTTAAGCCTAACATAGATGAACAATCATCCCATACAACTGATAACACACTAATAACCAATAATAAATAGCTAGGTTTCATTAGATCTAAGCAAACACAAAGAAAACCTAGCCTAGCATGTTAAACAAAAGACAAGAACAAGATAGAATCAAACAACACATAGACATATTGAATGATTAATTGATAACTTATCTTCAATGTAACATGGAAGATCTCAAGGCAAAAAGCCTTGAAAAAGCTGCTAAAATCGTCTTAGGGTTTTTCACACACAAAGTTCCACACTAATGACAAAAAATTGTAAAACTATATATAGAGATTAAGGTCTGACGACGTCACGTTGTAGATTCTGACGCCGTCACCTCGCCATTTTTAGGGTTCCCGGATGGCCTTCCTGACGCCGTCCCTCTTTAGACCTCCAAAATCCGTTCTGGCTTATCAAGGCTTGACGCCGTCAGAAATAAGCTTGACGCCGTCCCTCTTTAAATTAAGCCGTGACGACCTTGATCACTTCAAAGGGTGATGCCGTCAGATTTTCCATGCAAAATTCTCTGGCTTATCATGAGTAATTTTCATATCCACCTTTTTCTTGCCAAGCCGTGACGCCATCTGGGGAAATTCCTGACGCCGTCAAATGTACTTTTCAGCCGATTTTGAGACTTTGTCGTTTTCTTCACTTTTATGCTCAAAAAACGTCCAAAATGCTTCCTTTTCCAGATTTCTTCTCCAAAGTACCTAAAATGACAAAAGGAACGATTTAGGGCAATATTTGATCAAATAAATACGATTTAGGGCTTAAATGACCCCTTAAAAGCGGTACACTTTTCGCTTCATCAGCAGTCTCATAGTGGCTAAAGTTTAACACTTGGTCATTCGGAATTGCCATGAGTAACAAATTCCTAGCCTTTTGATCATTCTTCTTCTTTATTCTTTCATCATTAGTAACAGGCTCAGTGTTACACTTTGTGGTCTTGGAACCATCAGCATGTGTTTCTTCAGAAGTAGTAGGTTTGAAGGAATCACCATTGATAAAGATATCCCATAATGCATAGTCTTGCACCATGAAATATTGCTCAATTCTGAGTTGCCATAGATCATATTCGTTTTGTTTCAGCATGGGGAGTTTGGCAAGGATTGAGGTTTGTGGTGTTTCCATGTCCATCTTCTTGGTTGCAAGAGAGTAAATACTTTTGGATCTTCTAATTCAAAGTATCAGAACCTGGATCTGATACCACTTGACCGGATCTGAATACACACGGCTTATGTTGAAGATACTTTGAGTTAATGTTAACTAGCACGCGGAATTTACTAGCTAACACTTAGAAGATTTTATGTTTGGTAATGTATGTGATTGTATGAATGTAACAGTATTAGCAAGAACACAATGTTTAACCAAACGATTAGCTTCAATATATTACGAGTGATCTACAATATCACTAGGGTTCGACAACCTTGAAGCTCTTACAATAGTACGTATGACGGATATCAAAACCCTAACAAAGGATCTCCTTTTATAGAACAAGGAGTCCTATACAAGTAAAACTGTTATACGTATCAATTTATCTTAATAAGATATACATTACATCTTTTCTATATATATCTTTACGTGTCTTTCATCTTCTGTCTTCATCTTATAATCAGTACTAATTGACTTAGTACTGTTAGTACATTCTTCATCAGTTGTAACATTATGCTTGACAGTACTAACTTCATACCTGGCAGTACTAACTGTTGGTTTAATTCCCAACAGATTCAATCCACGATCTTTAAACTTTTGATCACATTTTAATCACGTCTTCTCCCCCTCAAAAGTAGCATGTCATGATATTTTTGATATCAACGGATTAAAATGAAAGCTTTTTGGAGAGATAGACAGATTTGTTTTTGCATGAATTTGGAACGTTTTGTTTTTCATTTAATACTCCCCTTTAAATAAAGCATGTTTCATCGGGTTTGGAGGGAGTTGTCTTGAGCACAGAAATTTTGAGAAAGATTTTGAAAAATCTTGATCATGTGCTCAAGGATTCTTTGTTTTGCCATTAACATTACAAGTCCTGATATGAAATAATCAAAAGTCATCAATGTAGCTCGGGTTTCGTACTGAAGTATACGAAAGCCGTAGTGAAGAAATTTTGAGAAACAACATGTTTTAGAAAAATTTTAAATGAACTCTCGCTCAAGTATCTGTACACATCCGTATCATTGTTGAATGAAATTTCTAGATACGTACAGAATATCGATTATACGAGAGACACGTCGTAAGAAGAATATTTTTGGTTTTTATATTTTATATTGTTTTTTGTATTTTTGAAATTTTTCTATTTTTAATTTTGTTTTTGATGGTTTTTCAAATTTTGTATTTTGTTTTTTTTAAAATTTTTTACATGCGAAGCTTTGTGAGATAATACTCAAGAAGATTCGAGAAGACTTTCTAACACTTCGGGAGTTAGGCTTCGCATTCCAATTCGTCGAACTAAGTTATCAAACCTTTCTTTTGGAAGGGCTTTAGTAAATAGATCGGCGAGTTGGTATTCAGTCTTCATGAAAAATAATTCAACAGTACCATTTTCAACGTACTCTTTTATGAAGTGATAGCGGACTCTAATATGTTTGGTCTTGGAGTGTTGCACTGGATTGCACGAGATGGCTATGGCACTTTTCGAGTCACAATACATAGGTATGCGGTCGAAAGTAAAGCCATAATCTGTGAGCTATGTCCTCATCCATAGAACTTGGGTACAACACGCAGATAGAGACACATACTCGGCTTCTGCAGTTGATAACGCGGTATAATCATGTTTCCTTGATGACCAGCCTACTAGCTTTTCTCCCAAAAATTTTGCTCCACCTGATGTACTTTTTGCTATAACTTGACAACCGGCATGGTCCGCATCTGAAAAGGCTATTAGTTTCAACTCCGAATCCTTCGGATACCAAAGTCCCATGTTAATGGTTCTTTGTAGGTACCTAAAGACCTGTTTAACCACTTGAAGGTGAAGTTCGGTAGGCCTTGCCTGAAACCGTGCTAATAAACAGACAGCAAAATGAATATCGGGTCGACTAGCTATTAGATACATGAGAGAACCAATCATGCTCCGATATTTCTTCGGATCCATGGGTTTCCCATATAAATCAGCACCTATTTTGGGTGAAGTGACCATTGGAGTACCAACAGAGTCCCAATTTTCCATTCCATGTTTTTTCAAAATCTCAATGGTATATTTAGCTTGATTTATAAAAATACCACGTGGGGTTTGATGAATTTGTAAACCAAGAAAGAATTTTAATTCCCCCATCATGGACATTTCAAATTTGCTTTTCATGAGATTTTCAAAATGTTTTGAATGTTTCGGATTAGTGGACCCAAAGATAATGTCGTCCACGTAAATCTGAACAATCAAAATGTCATCTTTGAATTTTCTAGTAAACAAGGTCGGGTCAATTGTTCCTTTGGTGAAATTATTTTGCAGCAAGAAAGATGATAACTCGTCATACCACGCCCTTGGGGCTTGTTTCAAACCATAGATAGCTTTCTTTAGCTTGTAGACGTAGTCTGGATGATCTTTGTCAACGAATCCGTCTGGCTGACTCACGTACACCTCTTCTTTCAGAGTTCCATTCAAGAATGCTGTCTTGATATCCATCTGATAGACCGTGATGTTTTTGTGAGCTGCATAGGCTAAGAAAATCCTGACTGCCTCAAGTCGTGCTACTGGCGCGAATGACTCTTCGAAATCTATCCCCTCTTCCTGTCTGAATCCCTTGGCCACGAGACGAGCTTTGTTGCGAATTACAGTCATCTCTTCATCCTTTTTGTTCTTCCATAACCACTTAAGATCAATGACAAGTTTTTCGATTGGTCTTGGCACTAAATCCCAAGTGTCATGTAATTGATATTGGAGAAGTTCTTCCTGCATCGCTTCAATCCATGCATTATCGGCCACCGCTTCCCAAATGTTCTTTGGCTCTTTTAGGCTGACTGAGCAGGCGAAGATGCACATATCAGAATTGGTGGCGAGTTGTCTTCTCGTCTGAACTGGCCTTGAAGGTTCACCAATAACGTGTTCTATTGGATGGTCTTTGGTCCACTGTAACGTAGAAGGGTACCTTGGATTTGACGAATGCGTGTTAGATGGTTCATGTAACCTTGAAGATGATTCGACAGAATCCGTTGTAAATGGGTTTTGGAAAGGTTCATCTTCTAACACGGCATCGTTCTGTTGTTGTTCTTCTTGAATTGGTGTGGTTTGGTTTTGCTCATCAACTCTTGGTAACACAATCTCAATTAATGGAGTTGCTGGAGTAGATGTCGATGACGTTGATGGAGTTGGTGCGTCAGCTTCGATTGTTGTTGATGCATCTTGTGGCGGTGGTGGTGGTGGTTGATGATTTTGAGCGGGTGCAGCGGAACATTGTTGTGATGCATTAGTCGAAGCTCCACCATAGTATTCATCATACATAAACTCGAAGAAATTTTCCAGTTCTTGATTTGTTGGTTTTTCGGTATTAGTTGACTGAGCTCCTTGTGGTACAAGTCCTGAACTAACATGTCCCGAAGTCTGAACGTTTGGTGCGGGTCCTAATCTGGTATGATTAGAAGCCATCGGGTTAAGCGCGGGTTCTAGAGCAAGTCTCTCAGAAGCCATCTGTGAAATCTCATCAAACTTCACATTCATAGTCTCCATTATCCTTTTAGTTCGACGATTATACACCCTGAATGCCCTCGAGTTTTCTGAATAACCAATGAAGATTCCAATATCACCCTTAGCTTTCAGCTTCCCCAGATCTTCTTTGTCGTTCATTGGATAGCACAGAGCGCCAAATACATGAAGGTAAGAGATATCGGGTTTTCTGTTGTTCACTAGTTCATATGGTGTTTTATTGAATCTTGGGTGGATTAGGGAACGATTCTGAGTGAAACAAGTAGTGGCAACAACATCAGCCCATAAGAATAACGGTGCACTAGAATAAATTAACATAGTGCGAGCAGCTTCCACAAGAGTTCGATTTCTTCTTTCAACTACCCCATTCTGCTGTGGAGTTCTAACAGCTGATGTCTGATGAGTGATTCCAGCATCTTCAAAGTAGGTTTTTAGCTCCTAATTAGTGAATTATGTGCCGTTATCGGTTCTTACAATCCTTACTGGAGCTTGAAGTAGGACTTGAATACGCTTAAGAAAGGTGATGATGATGCCTGGTGCTTCGTCTTTTGATCTCAGAAACTTTACCCATGTATATCTTGAATAGTCATCAACGATAACAAGAATATACTTCTTCCCATTGATACTTTCAACTCTCATTGGGCCACATAAGTCCATATGCAACAGATGTAATTTATCAACCAAACTGGGAACGGTTTTAGGTTTATAAGTTGCTCTTTTGCTTTTGCCTTGCTCACAGGATGGACATAGGTGATCTTTGGTGTATTTGAACTTAGGGAGACCGCTGACGATGTTGTCTTTGGCTAACTTGGTTAAGGTGTCAAAGTTGAGATGGGATAATCGTCTGTGCCACAACCAGGACTTTGTTTCGCAAGCTCTTGTCATGAGACAAATTGGTGATGAAGAGGCCATTTGGTTTATGTCGATAGCATAGAGATTGGTGCCACGATTTCCGGTTAAGAGATCATCTCCAATCAAATTCCTAACGAAGCAAGTATTTCTCCTAAATGCAATCTCTAAATCTGCATCGCAAAACTGTCCGACTGAAAACAGATTGTGTTCCAACCCTTCAACATAGTAAACCCGAGTGATTAAGAAAATCCCAAACTGAAGATCTCCATAACCCAGAATAGCTGCTACATGATCATTTCCAAAGCGAACAGTTCCCATGAATTTCCAAACAAAGTTGATCAGCAGCTTCAGATTCTCGGTCATGTGCTTGGAGCAACCCGAGTCGACGATCCAAAGACATATTTCGATAACCTGCCAATAACAGAATATTGTGTATTTGGAAACCGTTTATCATTTGGTTCCATGGGGTTAGGGGTAACAGACGAATCACATTCATAGAAGGTTTTTACTGGTTCTTTTGGAGCCTTTTTTAATCTACCATTCACTAGAATGAATTCTCTACCCGTTGGTATCCATACGCACAACTTAAGATAGTTCCTAGGCAATAAGCTACTAGTGGTTGACTTAGATGCTGCAATAAGTCTTTTAACATATCTAGACCTAGCACTAGTTCCTGAAGGAACATCTTTCTATTCAGGCATGGCATTCACATTCACATTATTAGAAACATTATCATCACAGACATTTTTAGACAAAGATTTCTTGCACATTAAACAAACAGAGTCATTACATGCACTAGAATCAGTACTTTTAACATTACATCCAGATGACATATGTTTATTATTCAAAAGCGATAAATTCCTATGGTGTTCTTCTACTTCTTAAGTTTTATTCTTGATGTCACTCTTAGAGGCAGGCGAGACTCTATTGTTCCTTGTATTGCTCCTAGGCTGTAGTCTGCTGCTCCTAGAGGTACTTTCTACTCCTGTAGAAGGTAAGGCACACCCATTAGGATTTATCTTGTTTTCTTTTCAATTTGTTTTAGCATTCCTAGTCTCTTTTGGATTATCTTTTACACTTTTATCTATCGCCCTATATGTTTGAGATGTAGAGGTAGACGCAGTAGTGGTACTAATCCTATAAAGTCCAGGTGCTATCACATTTGGTGTTCCGACAACTGCTTTCCCTTTATCAACACTTGTTGCTTTTTCACTTTGTTTAGGTAAGGGTGTTGGAGTGACTGGTTTTGTCAAATCAATTGTCACATTGGCTTTCGGAACACTTTGAGAAATTGACATTTTTGGTTTTACAACCGGTTTGTCCGAAGTCGATGGTTTTGCAAACTTAGTTTCCTCACCCTTCCCTTTTTGACTATCAAGCTGAGACTTCAAAAGATCATTTTGTTCTTTCATGTTTTTGTAAGCACGCTCATACGACAATTTGTCATACTTGCACTCTTCCTTTTTTCGATCAAGTTGTTTAAAATATGTGACATTTTCTTTTTCAAGCTTAGCAAGAGCATTTTCATATTTTAAAACAATTGCAGAAGTCTCAGCTCGAAGTCTTTCATCATCTTCCACAGAATATGTTTTCCAAAACTTTGATGCGTTCAATGTTTTCATTAGCTTCCTTTACCAGGGATTTGTGGTCCTTGACAAAATCGGCTGTTTCTTTTAAAATTGCTTGTTCAACATGAATTACTCTCGCATGAACTGCATATAATGGAGCAGTAATTTCTGTTTCAAACACCTTTTTCATTTCATTATGAAAACTTGAATGCCAGTTGCTGATGCTAATATTTGTTTTTGAGTCAACAATACTTTGAAGTGTTTTTACTCTCTCTTTAAGATCATCCAAACATTCTCTAGTTTCACTTGTGTTAAAAGGGTTGCTAGAGGACATTTGTTCTAATTTTGAAAGATTTTTGGAAACAACTTTTTGTTTTGTTGAAACAACTAGTCTTTTGAAAACCTTTGGCGTTTGTTGTGGTTTAACAAAATTTACTCCAGAAAGTATGTTCAGCTTATTATAATCAATTGGTTTAATTTCTAGATTCATTTGTCTCATTTTGATTCTACTCTCTTCGGCAAGCTCAATCATTTCATCAGAATCTCGAACTTCAGGAGGATCATGTTTATAAAATAGCACATTACCATTATACAACACATTCTGTTTTTCTGAGCTTTCTTGAGTGTATAAGGGTTTTCACAACCGATAGCCATTTTCTTCATTGTGTGCAAAAGCGGGTTTGGATCTTTAATGAGCATATGAATTGTTTGTGCAGAGTGACCCATTTTTACAAGCAAATCTTCCAACTTTTTAATTGTTTCTTGTTTCTCAATGATTTCGTCAAGAAGTTCTTTTTCGCGTTTTGAAAAATTTGCTTTCAACTGTTTCTTTTCTTTTTCAAGATCAGAACAAGTTGATTTTTGTTTAGAAAGTTGGTTTTGTAAATCAGAAACATCCGCGTTTAAGGATCTTATTTTCTTGTTTAAGTTAACATTGAGGGTGTCAAACTTAATTTGTAGTTGTTTTTCTCTAAAATGGAGTTTTTGTAACCATCTTCTAATTCTGACTGTCTTGTTGTATTTAATTTTCAAAAGCTTTTTCATTTTCCTTATACCTCTCAAGCTCGGCGGTCAATTTTTCATTCGCGGCCTTAACATCGCGATTGACCTTTTTGACCTTTTCAATTTTGATACTACAATTTTGCAATAATGATTCAAATAACGCACGTGTTTCCTCATCATTCTCAGTATGCTGTGACTCGAAGCCTCCATTAGGATCCATATCTGGAGTTGTCAAATTAGTATTGCTACAACTTGGCGTGTCCATATATGTATCATAAGTGGGTGCAGGAGTCGCAGGATGCTGTCCATTCAGAGGTGACATATCAAACATTTCATTATTGTGACATGTAGTGAATGGGGGTACCTCAAAGACTGCATTGGTGTCATACACAGGAGGTGTCTCAGAATCCATATCATACTTAGCCTCCTGAAGATTTGCCATGAAAATGCAGTTGGCATCGATGTCCTCAAGGTCTTCCATATCATCCATAAGAGCCATAAAGTCATGTTCTTCTGCATTCAACTGTAACCCTGCCTTTTCCTTTTGTGCCAACAGAACTGCCTTTTGCAGATACTCTAGATCTTTCTTCTTCGGCTTGGTGGGACAGTTCCTTGCCATGTGACCAATTCCTTGACAGTTGAAACATTTTAACAAATTACCCTGATTCACATTTCCACCAATCCCAGCAACTGGAGCAACATTCACAAACTGATTACCAACATTCTGCCCCCTTTGATTTCCAACAACTTGACCCATCTGATTTCCAACATACTGCCCTGTATTCTGATTACCCATCTGATATCGAGGAGCATATCCCTGCTGATTCCCATAACCTCCAACCATTTGTCCTTGTTGACCCATGTTGAAACTCGGCTGTGCAATCTGCTTGTTGCAAGTGTTCGAAGAAATCCTTTGGTTGTTGTTAGTTGGTGTGGAATAGCGTCCTTGGAATACCTTTGTTAGAAGAGTAAATGCTTGAGTCAAAGCAGCACTATCATCATTGTCAGTGAAATCCGGTTCTTGGTATTGTTGGTATTGTTGTTGTGGAATAACTTGTTGTTGTGGGTAGAATTGTTGTTGTTGAGGTATGACAGCAGTTGGTGGAACGTATTGTTGTTGCATGATGTTCTGAGTGGAAGATGAAGATGGTTGCGTATTCACTGAAACAGGTGTTGGTGATTGAACAAGTAATGCAAGAGGATCATGTTGCTTTGCTAGTTTTTCTCTCCTGACTTCATTTGCCTCTTTCAGGTTTTGCTTTAGAAAATCATAGAGCTGATCATAGTTCACCTAATGATGGTCCTTGGTTTGGTTAAAAATCGTGACAAATCGTCCCCATTCTTTTGGTAGATTGTTGATGACTTGATGTTTTGAACAATTTGCCTTGGTGTCAACTTGTGTTGGGAATTAAACCAACAGTTAGTACTGCCAGGCATAAATTAGTACTGCTGAAGATTCGTTCAAGATTACACTAACAGTACTAAGTCAGTTAGTACTGCTAGTAGAAGAAGTTTGTACTGGTTATAAGATAAAGACAGAAGGTGAAAGACGTGTAATGATATATATAGAATAGATTACATGTATATCTTATTAAGTTAGATTGATACGTATAATAGTTTTACTTGTATAGGACTCCTTGTTCTATAAAAGGAGATGCTAATTAGGGTTTCATATATCTCTCATATATCTCAAATATCCCTAAGTATGAATTAATTGTAAGAGCTTCAAGTTTGTCGAACCCTGGTGATATTGTAGATCATCCTTATTAATATATTGAAGCTAATTGTTTGGTTAAACATTGTGTTCTTATTCTTACTGTTACATTCATACAATCACACACATCACCAAACACAAAATCTTCTAAGTGCTTTGTAGTAAATTCCGCGTGCGAATTAGCATTATACTCAAAGTATCTTCAACACAAGTTGTGTGTTTAGATCCGGTCAAGTGGTGTCAGAGACAGGTTTTTGATACTTTGAATTAGAAGATACAAAAGTATTTACTCACTTGCTACCTAGAAGATGGACATGGAGACACCACAAACCTCAATCATTGCTAAACTTCCCATGCTAAAACAGAACGAATACGATCTATGGCGGCTCAGAATTGAGCAATATCTCATGGTGCAAGACTATGCATTATGGGATATCATAATCAATGGTGATTCCTTCAAACCTACTACTTCAGAGGAAACACATGCTGATGGTTCCAAGACCACAAAGCTTAACACTGAGCCTGTTACTAATGATGAAAGAATAAAGAAGAAGAATGATCAAGAGGCTAGGAATCTATTACTCATGGCAATACCTAATGACGAAGTGTTAAACTTTAGCCAATATGAGACTGCTAAGACACTCTTTGAAGCAGTTGTGGAGAGATTTGGTGGTAATGAAGCCACCAATAAGGCGCAAAGAACCTTGCTTAAGCAGAGTTATGAGAACTTCAGTGCCTCAAGTTCTGAAACACTTGATCATATCTTTAATTGACTTCAAAGGATTGTCAGCCAGCTTACTGTTCTGAAAATTGTGATTCCACAAGAAGATCTCAATATGAACTTTCTCAATAGTCTACCTGCTGTGTGGAACACCTATGTGGTTGTCTGGAGCAATAAGCCAGAACTGGAAAAGATTTCACTGAATGAATTGTAAAACAATCTCAAGATTGTTGAACAAAAGGTGAAGAAAGGAGGAATCACTAGTTCTAGTTATGGAAACACAACATTCTTATCATCTTCCAACAATAACAGTCCTGAAGATGTTGAAGCAGTTGGTACTGTTAGCCCTAAAGTTAGCACTGCTAGTGTAAAAACTAGTACTGCTGGCTTAACTGATGAGACCATATATGCATTTGTGTCAGAACAATCTGGTGGGTCTCAAATCTTCAATGAAGACCTTCTTCAGATTGTTGAAGATGATTTCGAAGCCATGGATTTAAAGTGGCAGTTGGCATTGATAAGTATCAGGGCTAAGAAGTATTATCAAAGGACTGGGAACAAGATTACCTTCAATGGAAGAGATGTTGCTGGGTATGATAAGTCCAAGGTGGAGTGCTATAATTGTCACAAGATGGGGCACTTTGCCAGGGAATGTAGGAGCCCAAGACAACAAAATAACAAGGGTCAAGGGTTCAAGAGTCAGCAAGGAACAAGGAGAACAGTGAATATTGAAGATACTTCTTCCAAAGAAATGGTTGCTGTGGATGGAGCAGGTTTTGATAGGAGCTTTATGGAAAAGGAGGAAGATTCAGCCAACATTGCATTAAAGGCTTTCTCAGACTCAGAGGTACATATTGTTCAAAAATGTTCAAATTCCTGTTCTGCTTTAAAAGATTATGAAACTCTTAAGAAACAGTATGATGATCTTAGAGTAGAATTCAATCAAGTAAATTTTAGTCTGTCTAATCATAAAAGAGGACTAGCTGTTTTGGAAGAACAACTTGATTTTTATAGAAAGAATGAATCAAATTTTCATGATGATATAGCTGTTTTAAAGAGGGATTTGCAACTGAGAGATGATAAAATGAGTGGGCTTGTATATGAACTAGAGACACTTAAGAAAGAAAAAGAAAATATAAAGTTAAGTGTTGACACTCTTGAGTATACATCCAAAGGGGTTCAAAGAATTATAGAGAGTCAAATAGTTCATAAAGCTACATCTGGTTTAGGTTACAAGTCTGTTGCTCCCCCAAATAGAGGAATGTTTGTCCCTCCAGGAATTGATTTAGCTCAAACAAGTGAATCCTGTTAAATTTGTTAAGGCTGAGGATTCTTATGTTAGTGCAAGTGATAAATCACTTTCTGAGGATAAGGTGTCCTCTGGTAGGAACTCAGATGCACCAACCATAGAGGATTGGACATCTGATGATGAGGATGATCAGGTTAAGGCTAAACCTGATGTTGTTAAGGTAGAAGTTAAACATGCTCCTAAGGTGGTTAAAACTGAAAACATAAAACCAGTTAGGAAAAATGTTAAGTATGCTGAGATGTATAGGACTACACATAGATCTTCAGTTCCTAGGGGTAACCAGAGGAACTGGAATGGTTTAAAATCTCAACAATTAGGTGATGAGTTTGTCATGCAAAACAAAGTATGTTTTGTATGTGGAAAGTTTGACCATTTGGCTGCTTATTGTAATTCAAACCCATGGAAAAAGAGGGTTTTTGGGAATTCAAGGGTGAATAGGAACAAAAATGCTAGGGTAACTCAAAACAGTCCAACTAGATTGACTAACCCTAATGTGAACCAAAAAATGACACCCAGAGCAGTTATGTTGAGGTCTGGCATTAAAGCACTTTCAACTGCTAGACCAAACAAATGGTTTAATAACAAACAAACTGTTACTAGTGCATAACCACTTTCAAAACATGAACAAATAGTTAAAAGGCCCTTTTAAGAGAAAACATCTTTGAGTAATCAAAAGTGGGTGCCTAAAGTTAAACCAGCAGTTCCAACTGCTAGGCCAGCGGTTCCAACTGCTAGGCCAGCAATTCCTACTTCTAGGCATATGAGTGTTAAGGGTTAATGGGGCAATGCTGTGAAGGCCTCAGCACGTTGGGTCAGGAAATCTATTAAACCCAATGGTGTATCAATGACTTTCAACAAATATTCTTATATTGATGCACAAGGCAGATCTAAGTCAATGATGGCTTGGGTCCCCAAAAGGAACTAACCCCTTATTTTGTGTGCAGGAACATCCTAGAAATGATGGAGAAGATAGAGGATACTCAGACAGTGGATGTTCTAGGCACATGACTGGTAACATGTCATACCTTTCAGACTTTGTGGCTTTGGATGGTGGACCTGTTATCTTTAGAGGTAGAGTTGGTGGCAAGATTACTGGTAAAGGCGTAATTAAAACTGGTAATCTCGACTTTGAGAATGTGTATTTTTTACTAGAGCTAAAGTACAACCTTTTTAGTGTATCACAAATTTGTGATAAACAGAACAAGGTATTATTCACTAATACTGACTGTCTTATTCTTTCTCCTGATTTCAAGCTACTTGATAAATGTCAAGTATTGCTTAAAATCCCCAGAAAGGGTAACACATACAGTGTTGAGATGAATAAACTTGTTCCCAAAGAAGGTCTTACTTGCCTTGTTGCAAAAGCCACATTGGAGGAGTCAATGTTGTGGCACAGAAGGCTTGGTCATGTTAATTTTAAAACCATTAACAAAATTGCTAAAAAATGGTTTGGTAAGAGGTTTACCTAACAAAACTTTTCAAAATGACTAAACCCGTATTTCTTGCCTTAAGGGTAAGCAACACAGAGCTTCTTGTAAGCCAAAGATGCATATCTCTAACAATCAAGCTTTATACTTACTTCATATGGACTTGTTTGGTCCAACTTCTGTGAATAGCTTGAATCATAAAAGATATTGTTTAGTTATCACTGATGATTATTCTAGGTTTACTTGGGTTTTCATTTTGAGAACTAAGGATGAGACTAGTGAAATCCATAAATCCTTTATAGTTAAGGTAGAAAACCTAGCTGATAAGAAAGTAAAAATAATCAGATGTGATAATGGAACAGAATTTAAGAATTGGGTTATGGATGAGTTTTTCAGAGAAAAAGGTATTAAAAGGGAATTCAGTGTAGCTAGAACCCCACATCAAAATGGAGTAGCTGAAAGGAAAAATAGGACCTTAATAGAGGCTGCTAGGACAATGTTAGCAGATTCTAAGTTACCTATTTCATTTTTAGCTGAAGCAGTTAGTACTGCTTGTTATGTTTAGAATAGGGTTCTAGTAGTGCAACTTTACAATAAGACTCCTTATGAGCTTTTTAGAGGTAGAACCCCTGCCTTAAGCTTCATGAGACCTTTTGGTTGTCATGTCACTATCCTTAATACCAAAGACCAACTAGGAAAATTTGATGGGAAATCTGAAGAGGGTTTCTTTGTTGGTTACTCTTTGAACAGCAAAGCTTTTAGGGTGTACAATAAGAGCACCAAACATGTTGAAGAGAATCTGCACATTGAATTTCAGGAAAATATACAAAATGTTGCAGGTGTTTGTCTAGATTGGTTGCTTGATCTTGATATGCTTTAGATTCTATGAATTATGTGCCTGTTACAGGTACAAATACTAACCATGATGCAGGTTCAGAAGAAGATGATGAAGAGTATATCTTGATGCCAATTTTGGAAGATAGTCCAGTGTATGATTCTTCCTCAAAGGATGCTAATGGAGAGAAGAATGATGGTGCCAACAATGGATAAGATGGAAAAGAAATAGAAATTCCTGAGAGCAGTACAAATGGAGTTAGTACTACTGAGCCAAAAGAAGGTACTGATGGTTCAAATCTTCATACTGATGAACCAACAGTTGATACTGTTAGTCTTTCTGATAAAGAAGTGGAGCTGCACAACATGCCAATGAATTATGATGTTCCTCCTACTCCTCATACAACAATTCACAAGAATCATCCACTTACCAATGTTATTGGAGATGTTCAGTCATGAGTGAAAACCAGAAGACAAACACAAGAACCAGATCATCATGGATTTCTCAATGTTGTTTATGAAGAGAAACACCATGAAGATGAGCATGAATGTATGTTTGTCTATTTCCTATCCCAAATAGAACCCAAAAATGTGCTCAAGGCTTTAGAAGAATCAAGTTGGGTTGAGGCAATGCAAGAAGAACTGCTTCAATTCAAAATTCAAAAGGTTTAGGTTCTGGTTGATCTACCAAAGGGGATGAGAGTGATTGGTACTAAGTGGGTATTCAGGAACAAGAAGGATGAGAGAGGTATAGTGATAAAGAATAAAGCAATGCTTGTGGCTCAGGGTTATACTCTGGAAGAAGGGATTGATTATGAGGAGGTTTTTGCTCTTGTTGCCAGGATTGAAGCAATAAGGTTATTTCTTGCCTATGCTTCCTTTATGGGGTTCATGGTCTATCAAATGGATGTGAAAAGTGCTTTTCTGTA
This sequence comes from Artemisia tridentata subsp. tridentata, assembly GCA_021014915.2. NCBI lineage: Eukaryota > Viridiplantae > Streptophyta > Magnoliopsida > Asterales > Asteraceae > Artemisia > Artemisia tridentata. Next base: position 451,369,020 of record CP139507.1, read on the forward strand.
TGGTACTATTGATGAGAAGGTCTATGTTTCTCAACCTCCAGGTTTATTGACCCTGACCATCCTGACAAAGTTTACAAGGTGGTTAAAGCCCTCTATGGCTTGCATCAAGCTCCAAGAGCTTGGTATGGAACTCTTGCAACTTATCTTTTGAAAAATGGGTTCCATAGGGGAAAGATTGATCAAACTTTGTTTATCAAGAAGAATAAGGGTGATATACTACTGGTTCAAGTTTATGTAGATGATATCATCTTTGGTTCTACAAAGAAAGAAATGTGTAAAGAGTTTGAAAAGCTAATGAAAGATCAGTTTCAGATGAGCTCTATGGGTGAGCTTACTTTCTTTCTAGGACTTCAAGTACAGCAGAAGTCAGATGGAATATTTATCTCTCAGGATAAATATGTTGGTGAAATTTTGAGAAAATTCCAATTCACAGATGTTAAAGCTGCAAGTACACCTATTGATAAGGAGACACATTTACTATTGAAAGATCAAAGTGGTGAAGCTTTGGATGTGCACATGTATAGATCTATGATTGGGTCTTTGATGTATCTCACATCATCCAGGCCTGATATTATGTTTGCAGTTTGTGCTTGTGCAAGATTCCAAGTCAATCCTAAAGTGTCTCATCTGACAGTAGTGAAGAGAATCTTTAGATACCTTAAAGGTCAACCTAATCTAGGTTTGTGGTATCCTAAAGAGTCTGCATTTGATCTGGTGGCTTACTCAGATTCTGATTATGCTGGAGCAAGTATGGATAAAAAATCTACAACTGGTGGTTGTCAGTTTTTGGGATGCAGATTAATTTCATGGCAGTGCAAAAAGAAAACTATGGTGGCCACTTCTACTACAGAAGCTGAATATGTGGCTGCTGCAAGTTGTTGTGCTCAAGTTCTTTGGCTTCAGAATCAATTGCTTGATTATGGGTATAATTTCTTGAATACAATAATTTTCATAGACAATAGCAGTACAATATGCATAGTTAAAAATCCAGTTTAACATCCAAAAACTAAACATATTGAGATTAGACATCATTTTATAAGAGATTGTAATGAAAAGAAGTTGGTTCAAGTTGTCAAAATTCATACTGATGACAATTTTGCTGACTTACTAACTAAAGGTTTTGATGTAACAAGGTTTCAGTACTTGGTAACAGGTATTGGAATGCTTAATCCTTGAAAAATTCGATGTCTAAGTGTTTTTGTAATCATAAGGATTTTGTACTGCTATGTGTGTCTGATGAAAATGCTGGGTGTAGTTTGTACTGCTTGGAATTTTTAGTACTGATTATGGAAATTTGGTAGTCACTTGTGATAACTGTTAAAAAGGAAATGTTTTGCAATGTATTTTTGTTGAAAACTTTAATAGAACTGATGAGCACACACTAAATATAAGTTTTCTGAACCATTTTTGGACTCTTGGTTTTTTAGACCTTGATACAGGATTTTAACAATGACAAGTACGATGATAATATTGGCGGAATATGCAAATGAAAGAATCAATACTATCACAACAAGGTTTTGCCAAACTTTCTCTTTTGTTATTAAACTTAGCCCCAATGCTATGTGATCAAATACAGCACGGTTACTCTACAACAATAATAGGGATCAAGGAAAACCTTGATTACCTTGAGGCTTAACAAAACTAAACAACATCAGACCCCCCGTCTGATGTTCCCACACACTTACTCTTTGATGTTTTACATTTTAACACATTTATGTGTTTAAATTCTAAGCATACTAAACACTTCATAAAACATACTAAGTATCTAAGCTATGATCTCCCTTTTATAGAACAAAGGAGATCATTACAAAGTTGATAAGTCTTGTCTACTACTTGCTTGTGTATGTCAGTCATTAAGATACAACATGTATCTTTGTTTACAATTTTGTTGACTGATAACATATCTAGATATTATCTACCGTATATAATTGACTCATATACAAAATATCTTTTTCAAACATATCCATCCAGCAGTAGTGTGAGTCACTCAGTTATCCATTCAGTAGTAGCTTCTTTGCACTAGCAGTACCAACTGCTATCTTCTTTGCACAAGCAGTACTAACTGCTACCTTCTTTGTACTAGCAGTACTAACTTAGCAGTTAGTACTGTTAGTTGTAACTTGAGCAGACTTCAAAAAATCACTAACAGTAGTAGAAAATACTCTAGCAGTAGAATCTTTTATGCCTAGCAGTAGAATCTACTTGGTGTATTTTGCTTATCATTTCAGTAATCCTTATTTTTCATTCTTCTTGTTTTTGATCATCAAATCTATGAAATATATAAAACCCAACAATCTTCCCCTATTTGATGATTACAAAACAAACATATTCTTGTACGAATTTCCTAGACGAAGTAGAGAAATTGAGATAATTAAATCTCACCATGAATGAAACCATACTGTCTTCCCTTTAATTCATGCTACCACAATATCTCTTCCCCTTTTTGTTATCAACAAATAGAGAATATAAACAGTAAAAACTTGGTGTAGCATATAAATGGTTAACCATCTGAACATTTAAGCTTCCCCTGAAGCCCATATGTTAACCATTTGAATCTCCAATTCTGTAGGCTTTATGACTGATGAAGAAAAACCAACAATTACTAACTTGATGATGAAACAGAATAAACCAACCTTGTGTCTTATGTCTTGTACTAAAACTGACTTCAAACGTATACCCATGTATAGGGAGACCTCAGTCTCTTGACAATAAACTCATCTCCAATGAGACACTGAGCACTACAATGTAACTCCTTTAAGTGTTTGTCAATTCATAGTCACTTGAACGAACGAACAAGTTATCTTTAAAGTGTAGTAATCACCTTAAGATATAATAAGAACACATCTTGAAAAATTCTACTTCATCTTCAAATAAGTAGCAACTAACCTTCTTCGCCAATGAAAATAGAAACAAGCCTTTTATCTTTTAAGAACCAACTCTCTTTTGTGTGTGATTCTTCCCCTTTGTGTGTGTAAACTAAGAAAGAAAACCAAAAATTCATACCTTAACTGTTTCTGCAACAGTTTTGAAAAATTTAAGCAAAACAAATTTTTCTTCTTTCTTTAGCTAAAACCTTTTATTTTCCTAGATCCAGAGCCCCCTGCTCTGATACCACTTGTTGAAAACTTTAATAGAACTGATGAGCACACACTAAATATAAGTTTTCTGAACCGTTTTTGGACTCTAGGTTTTTTAGACCTTGATCTAGGATTTTAACAATGACAAGTACGATGATAATATTGGCGGAATATTCAAATGAAAGAATCAATACTATCACAACAAGGTTTTGCCAAACTTTCTCTTTTGTTATTAAACTTAGCCCCAATGCTATGTGATCAAATATAGCACGGTTACTCTACAACAATAACAGGGATCAAGGAAAACCTTGATTACCTTGAGGCTTAAGAAAACTAAACAACATCAGACCCCTCGTCTGATATTCCCACACACTTACTCTTTGATGTTTTACATTTTAACACATTTCTATGTTTAAATTCTAAGCATACTAAACACTTGTAAAAACATACTAAGTATCTAAGCTATGATCTCCTTTTTATAGAACAAAGGAGATCATTACAAAGTTGATAAGTCTTGTCTACTACTTGCTTGTGTATGTCAGTCATTAAGATACAACATGTATCTTTGTTTACAATTTTGTTGACTGATAACATATCTAGATATTATCTACCGTATATAATTGACTCATATACAAAATATCTTTTTCAAACATATCCATCCAGCAGTAGTATGAGTCACTCAGTTATCCATTTAGCAGTAGCTTCTTTGCACTAGCAGTACCAACTGCTATCTTCTTTGCACAAGCAGTACTAACTGCTACCTTCTTTGAACCAGCAGTACTAACTCAAGTTAGTACTGTTTGTTATAACCAGCAGACTTAACCAGCAGACTTAATGTACTTGGTGTATTTTGCTTATCATTTCAGTATTCTTAATGTTTCATTCTTCTTGTTCTGTGATCATCAAATCTATGAAAATATAAAACCCAACAATCTTCCCCTATTTGATGATTACAAAACAAACACATTCTTGTACGAATTTCCCTAGACGAAGTAGAGAAATTGAGATAACTAAATCTCACCATGAATGAAACCATATTGTCTTCCCCTTAATCTATGCTATCCACCACATCTCTTCCCCTTTTTTTGTTATCAACAAATAGAGAATATTACAAATATGATCTTTACAACTTCGAACTAATACTACACATCTAATTCATCCTTCTAATGTCTCAAATTACCCTCCATTAAGTTTTCTGCACTAAAAATGAACTTGAGACAGTAAAAATCTAAACCATTAGTAGTAATACTAATCAACAGTAGTAAGAATCAACAACTTCCCCTGTGGTTATGCACAAATATAATAAATGGTAAAATATTTGAACATTTTAAGCTTCCCCTGAAACCCATAAGTTAACCATTTGAATCTTCAATTCTGTAGGCTTTTATGATTGATGAAGAAAAACCAATCATTAGTAACTTGATGATGAAAGAGAATAAACCAATCTTGTGTCTTAAGTCTTGCACTAAAACTGACTTTGAACTTATACCCAACTTCGATGTTAGGGAGACCTCAATCTCATGACAATAAACTCATCTTCTATGAGACACTGAGTACTACAACGTATCTCCTTTAAGTGTTTGTCATTTTGTAGTCACTTGAACGAATGAACAAGTTACCTTCTTTCAAAAGGTATGATAAAACACAACTTTGAAAAATTCTACTTCATCTTCAAATAAGCAGCAACTAACCTTCTTCGCCAATGAAAATAGAAACAAGCCTTTCATCTTTTAAGAACCAACTCTCTTTTGTGTGTGATTCTTCCCCTTTTATGTGTGTAAACTTAGAAAGAAAACCAAAAATTCATACCTTAACTATTTCTGCAACAGTTTTGAAAAATTTAAGCAAAACGAATTTTTCTTCTTTCTTTAGCTAAAACCTTTTATTTTCCTTGATCCAGAGCCCCCTGCTCTGATACCACTTGTTGAAAACTTTAATAGAACTGATGAGCACACACTAAATATAAGTTTTCTGAACCGTTTTTGGACCCTAGGTTTTTTAGACCTTGATCTAGGATTTTAACAATGACAAGTACGATGATAATATTGGCGGAATATTCAAATGAAAGAATCAATACTATCAAAACAAGGTTGTGCCAAACTTTCTCTTTTGTTATTAAAGTTAGCCCCAATGCTATGTGATCAAATATAGCACGGTTACTCTACAACAATAACAGGGATCAAGGAAAACCTTGATTACCTTGAGGCTTAACAAACCTAAACAACATCAGACCCCTTGTCTGATGTTCCCACACACTTACTCTTTGATGTTTTACATTTTAACACATTTCTGTGTTTAAATTCTAAGCATACTAAACACTTGTAAAAACATACTAAGTATCTAAGCTATGATCTCCCTTTTATAGAACAAAGGAGATCATTACAATGTTGATAAGTCTTGTCTACTACTTGCTTGTGTATGTCAGTCATTAAGATACAACATGTATCTTTATTTACAATTTTGTTGACTGATAACATATCTAGATATTATCTACCGTATATAATTGACTCATATACAAAATATCTTTTTCAAACATATCCATCCAGCAGTAGTATGAGTCACTCAGTTATCCATTCAGCAGTAGCTTCTTTGCACTAGCAGTACCAACTGCTATCTTCTTTGCACAAGCAGTACTAACTGCTACCTTCTTTGTACTAGCAGTACTAACTCAGCAATTAGTACTGTTAGTTGTAACTTGAGCAAACTTCAACAATACACTAACAGTAGAATAAAATACTCTAGCAGTAGAATCTTTTATGCCTAGCAGTAGAACACTTGATGTATTTTGCTGATCTTTTCAGTAATCCTTAAGTTTCATTCTTCTTGTTTTTGATCATCAAATCTATGAAATATATAAAACCCAACAATTTTCTTTGGTTTTGGACTAACATTTGCAGGTTGAATAAGCAAATTGCTTAGAGTATGTACATTTTGAATTGGATTGTGCTTTGGAAAGAATGGTGGTTTAGAATTTCAAGTGTTAGAATTTGTCACACAACAAATGGTAATTGGTTCACCATGTCTAACCCACATAAGAACCAACTAGTTCAGATCAAACGGTTTCTGGTAAAGACTAATCAAATCCGTTTATGGTTGACAGTTTACCAAAAACTGGATGGTCATCAACTCACCATATCTTAAAGTAAAGAGTTGACTAGTCCAAAGCAAACGGCTATTGGTAAAGATGCATCAAATCCGTTGATAGCTGATAGTTTGCTAAAAACTATAAGTGGGCAAAAATATTTTCAAGTCCACATTAAGTTTATCCTGATCTCTGAAAATTTTTGCTATACAGTTTGTACTGCTAGTTCCAACTAGTTTGTCCTGTTCATTCAAACTTGGTTTCAAAAAGAGTTTATACTCTATGATTCACCTATCTCAAAAGGTTACACATCTGGAAGTGATGAGAGTAGGTCTGTAACTATACAACTGAATTGATGGAAACTTGTACAAATTGTCATATTGGAAGCTGAGCTCAAATGTCATATGTTCAAATTTATGTGATGGTGAAGATTCTTCCAAACAGGGGAGGAATTAACGTTTGTTCAGTTGCTGATGATTATGTAACTCAGGGGAGGATATCAGTTCAAAATCAGAGATAAGTATGAAGTTTATATTGGAGTGCTTACTGTTATGGTTTCTTCAAAAGCTTATATGTGAAGAAAATTCTAAAGTGATTCAAGATTGAAGATAAGTGTTTGAAAGAATCCACCCCATCATATACAGAGTTTAATTCAAGAAGAAACTTAATGATTTGCACAGAAATCATAAGTTTAGGGGAGGATTGTTCGGAATTAAACCAACAGTTAGTACTGCCAGGCATAAATTAGTACTGCTGAAGATTCGTTCAAGATTACACTAACAGTACTAAGTCAGTTAGTACTGCTAGTAGAAGAAGTTAGTACTGGTTATAAGATAAAGACAGAAGGTGAAAGATGCGTAATGATATATATATAATAGATTGCATGTATATCTTATTAAGTTAGATTGATACGTATAATAGTTTTACTTGTATAGGACTCCTTGTTCTATAAAAGGAGATCCTAATTAGGGTTTCATATATCTCTCATATATCTCTAATATCCCTAAGTACGAATTAATTGTAAGAGCTTCAAGGTTGTCGAACCCTGGTGATATTGTAGATCATTCGTATTAATATATTGAAGCTAATTGTTTGGTTAAACATTGTGTTCTTATTCTTACTGTTACATTCATACAATCACACACATCACCAAACACAAAATCTTCTAAGTGCTTTGTAGTAAATTCCGCATGCTACTTAGCATTATACTCAAAGTATCTTCAACACAAGTTGTGTGTTTAGATCCGGTCAACTTGTTTCTGATGAGCTCATTCGTTAGGGTGCAAAACCTGGTGTAGTAAGATTCAATGGGTTCCGCTGGAGTGGATGTGAACTTCTCCCATTCAGTTAGAAGCTTGTTCTCTACATCTTGTTGTCTAATTTCTGTGCCATGACAAAGCCTTCTAACTCGTTCCCACATATCATAAGCAGTTTCACAACTGTCAACAGCAGCAAAGATTTCTCTTGGTAAACCAAGTTGAATTAAGTGCATTGCCATGTCATCTGCTGCAATTTGCTTCCTATCCTCTTCTGTGTATTCATCTTCTCTTTGTTTAATGGAGTGAAGTAGGAATTTACCATCAGGTTTGGTTTTGATGTAGCGAAGCATACGGCTCGTCCATGGAAGATAACCACCTTTTTCTAGCATAGGAGGACGGTTTTCTGCACCGGCTGCATGAATGTCTTGTTAAGTGGCCATTGATGATGTTTTGTATGATAAAGTTGATGTTGGATCGGCTTAACGATAAAGGAGTTGTGTTTGGTAACAGTTAAGTCTCTTTGTTGTAGGGAAAATCTTTGTTGTAGGGAAAATTTGGTCTGAAAGGTAGTCAAATCGCAATTAGGAAATGTAGCCAAATTGCAATGAAGAATTTAAAGCCAAGTCGCAATGAAGAAATGAAGCCAAATCGCAATGAAGAATTAAAGCCAAGAAATTAAGCCAAATCGCAATTAGCAAACCGCAACTGACAAATCGCAACGAAGAGCCTTAGTCAAATCGCAGTCAAGAAAAAATTTTGGCTGAAATTCTCCTTAGCAAATCGCAATATTTGGTCTTCAATTTGTCAAACCGCAAGATCAAACCGCAACTTCCAAATCGCAACCTGTTAAATTAATCAAAACACAGGATACAAACCGCAATAGTCAAACCGCAATAGTCAAATCGCAATAGTCAAATCGCAATTCCCTAATAAGACAAATTTTTCCTTCACTAAAATCCAAATCGCAGTACTTTTTCAGACAAATCGCAGTGAGGCAAACCGCAAGAAGCAAATCGCAACAAAGAAATTCACTCCGAGAGGCAAACCGCAGTACCCTTTTTCCACCTAAAAACACCTAAAAATCACCCTTTTTGACGTTTTTGATTGATTTCTTTTGCACAACTTAATCCTAGAAGGTTATAACTACTCGAAAAACACTAACTTTAATACCACAAATGTGAGAATCAAAGAAAGCTAAGAAAAAGACTATAAACCTTCAAAAAAACCAAACACAAACTACTCCTAAATCATAGTTTCGTTCATGATACCACTTGTAAGAACTAGGCTATCTACTTTATCACATACTAAACTATACTATTCGATGCTACTCAATAATAAGAACAAGATGAGAAGTGTGGATCGTATGAAAATAATGTCGATGGTTTATTAGCTTGCAACGAAAGAAACAAACACAAACATAAAGCACACACACTCTCACCTCTCCTAGACAATGAGACACACATACTTGTGAAGTGAGAGTGCCTATTTATACAAGACGTGTGACGCCCTATGGGCTTGTAGTGGGCTTTCGGTTGGGCTATGGTCCATGGATTGGACTTGTACATATTTCCTAGTAATACATGGACTATATGACTCTTTGGACATTATATATATTTAGTCCAACCGAGCCCTTGACTATCTATACTAAATCGACACTAACACAAAGTTCTTTAATACGGAATGACCATCACTTTACATTTATAATTTAAATGCTAACATTTGTCTAGATGGCCTTGAACTTGTGTATCAGAAAAGGTTCAACTCGTGCATCGTTGCGTTGAAACCAAGTGACTTTGTGCTATGGTCACAAGCTCCTCCCAAAATTTGATTAACCCTCATCCCTCTTGCCCTGTTTTGAGTCGACCATTGGGTCGTTGACAACACCCTTAGGTGCTCGGATATGTAGGACTACAATGGGTACACGAAAAGACCAAACCCATATAACTTAGGTCCTTGTCAAGTTTTTGTTTCGAACCCGTTGTCACTCGCAAAAACTGCTCAAAACCGATAGTAGTAAATTCATATCTCATGTTCTAAAACTCATATATATACTGGTTTTGGTTCCAAAATTATGCGCTGGATCTATGGATTTATTGTTAATAATACTAGCCCTTACACATGGGCCGAAGCCCAACAGTGTTTGCTTTGGTTGTTTTGTGTTCCACTTTAACAGGCCGAAGCCCATTCGGGTATAAATAAAACAGGCTGCTGGCCTTTGTACATTGCGGCCCAAGTTATTGAGCAAAATGAAATCTGTTTTATTAAACATGGGCCACAGCCCACTCCGTTACACACATAAATTTTATTGTCGACTCGATAAAAATTACCGTTCAAGTAGTCGTTAAAAATTTATTTCAATTTCATATTAAAACAACTCGACGAACAATTGTTTCACTACTTGTCATAAACATATAACAACTTGATATGTATATATATGTCGTGCGGAGTAATTTAAAATCCGACGTGAGTTTTAAAAAGAACACTTGATGTACAAAATTGATTTTGAACACATAACTTTCATGTTAAACGATATATATATATATATATATATATATATATATATATATATATATATATATATATATATATATATATATATATATATATATATATATATAAACGACTTGAAATACTAAAATGGGAAACAGAAACAAATTTATTGTTTTCGTGATATATTACTCGACATTGTTTTACCAAAACTCATATAAATCATTAGTTGTGAAACGTTTATTTTTCAAACACAAATTTCAATCTCGTTAAACAATAAATTCTTGTAAACACGAATCCTAACACATCATGGAATGATGAAACATTTTCAAACTCAAGCATTCTTTACAAAGACCATATGTATATATAAACATATATATATACACACACCATCGTATACACATTTACTCATGTAAAACACATACACTCACTTAACAACAACATTTCCATATGTCGTCAATGCTTGACACGCTATAGCAAGTGTCTTCCGTACGTAGCTTTCCGATTTCTGTCAATCCAAAGACTTACTCGTCTTGTCTTTTTATAACGTACACTTGTACACTCCAATGAGCCAATATCTACAAATGTTAAAAACATTGTTCCAACTTAAATGCTGCCACACCAGCAACACCAACATGAACTCTTTAAAACATTTGAAATTCTCGAATTTGAACTGTGAACTAAAATAAACCTTACTAATCTAGGTCGCGTGTCGGTGCTGAACTCAGTCTGAACTATTTTGTGATCTGACTACTATTTATCAAGGTGAGTTTATAGCCCCACACTATTTAAACTTGTTTTACTATTGGGGTGAGAAACATGCAAAACTATTTTTAGGACCAAACTATTGTCTATGCTATTACGTGGTTTAGCCTAAGCCCTATTATGTCCCTTTTATGCCCAACTCATGAACCGTCAATTCCTGATGGGAAGCGCGAGTGTTATAAATAGATCTATTAGGAGTAACGTCCCCGTTCGGGTTGACCGGATAGGCAAACGAACGTATACCATGTCGAAACTACAAGTGTCTGGGATACACACTTGCCGGGCCACTGATATTTAACATGCTTCTAGAGCATGCACACAAGTTATAGCTTCGGTTGCATGAACTTAGTGCTAACGTAATAGACCGTATTTTTATATGCCATTGCATGGTTGTAATGTTCATATCATGGTCCAACTGCTGATTTACTGCTTATTGATAAACCTATGAACTCACCAGCTTTTTGCTGACTTTTTAAGCATGTTTTTCTCAGGTGTTTGAGCTGACTAATATGACAAGGTGGTGGTAGGGAAAGGGTCATAGATTACTGTCTGAATGCTGTGGCTTTTTAATTATGACTTGTTTTTGTCTGGGACAACTGAAATTGTGGGCTTCACTTTATAAATTCAAAACAACGTTGTAAACAATATTTTCATGATTTAATGAATTAAAACGGAGTATGTATTCCGTTCTTTGTTACCTTGTGTTGTGATTATCAATTTAGTAGCACCCCATGACCCGAATGCTTCCGCTACACCAGATTTTGGGGGTGTTACAGATTGGCATCAGAGCCTAGTTTATAGAGAACTAGGTACATATAAATCCTAAACTATAACCGCTTTTTTTTTTTACAAAAATAAGTCCCTATGACCGCCACTTGCCTGCCTGCCTTGCTCACTATTTGTTTGATGATTACTTGTCTTAGCTGCTTATTAAAAATCTGTTGATTTTGCTCAGCTACATGTATTATATGTATATTTATACATACGTAACTTATACCACTTATTACAAGTATTTTCGATATACCTACACATATATACCATTTTGTCACAGACTATGTCTTCACATCACATTCCTCCGATCTCGCCAGACTCTGACGATCCATACATGCAGGTGTTACATGCTTTTAACGCACCAGACCCTGATCACACTGAGCCTGTACTCACCTCAGCATTACCTACACCTACTACAGATCAGACTCCTCTCCAGCTTATCCCTACTACTACTGATACTACCACTCCATATGTCCACACTCACCCTGTTCACCGTACTACCCGCATGAGAGTCCCAGGATATCGAATGCGGTACTCAGACTTACCATCCTTACCACAAAGGAGAACCCGAGCTGTCTATATGGGTACCTCTACTACCCCAATATCTCTTTCACCCACATCATCCCCAGATCAGTCTCCACCACACCAGAGGCTCAGAAGAGCCGATGAATCTTACTCGACCATGGTGCCAGAGAGGATGGAGGAGCAGACCGAGCAGGTGATTACTGGACAGGTACTAGCTGAGAGTACTCCTGCTGAGAGTACAAGGATTGATGTTGTTTTGAATTCAGGTGTAGAGCAGAGGGCAGTTGTGCCCCGAATCAGCATAATACTGGAGAATGTACCTAGCATCGGTGAGACTGGAGAGGGCTCGAGGAGAGCTCAGGATGGGACAGGTGATGACGCAAGGCTACCCCATGAGATCAGCTCAGATCATGTGCTTTCTTCACATTCTTTTGTACCTCTAGATTCCCCGGCTGCCACAGAGACCGATGTCATCACGCAAATTCAGACCCAGCTAGACCTATAGACTGACATCCTAGGCCTCCACTCTGATTTGTTTGATGAGTTATACCCAGCACATTTTGAACAGTACGATGATGACTTGATTAGACTCTATGCTAGGACACACTCTAACAGTCGAGATATCCTTGACTTGGGTGACAGAGCGGGTAGACTCGAGCAGACACAGGTCATAGCCCGAGAGGCAGCTCAGATGATGCATGGGAGGATAATAATCCTCGAGGCCCAGGTTGCAGAATTGTTGAGGGCTAACCAGGCTCACCGTAGGGAGAACACAGAATTGAGGACCCGTCTTGTCGAGATTGAGGCACAGCTTGGAGAGTTTGCTTTCAGATTTCGACACCTGGACAGGACCAAAGACCAGCCTTAGTTTCTTCTGGCAGTCATGATGTATTCCCCACTAAACTGAGTAGCCGTCAGTTAGTGGCTGATGTGCGTATGTATTGCTCTAATTTTTATACCCACGGTATGTCGTTGTGGTTTTAGCAGTATTCAAGTTTTAAATTTATATTTAGCCGACTTATCAATAACACACACTTTAACGAGCAGTGTACCCGGTCAGTATAAATATAATGGTAAGTAGAGTGTCGATCACTAAGAGTGGAACGTATTATCTAGTTATTCTAATCAGTATTTTAATGTCTTAAGTTAGCTAAACAACCTAATCTAACGCAAGGGGATTCAGCCTGAGAGACTGGCACGGTTTGGTTATGATTAAATATAAACTAAACTAATAGGCAAGAATCAGCGATTAACACACACGTACACAGATAAATACTTGAGACAATAAGAAGACCTGTCCTGATAGTTAAGTAGCTTGTCACTTGTTTTATTGCTAGTTTTATATGAAGTGTATAGTTCGATGCAACGCACCGAGATTAATCCCTTTCTCGTTGGCTCTAATCTTATCGGCGAGTAAACCCTTAATGATTACTTATGTCTATCCTACTTACCCTTTCTTCCTACTTTTCTACAGACGATAGAATGCATAGGCGATAAAATAAATAGGCGAGGACAGAGGCATGGCGACCCGATCAATGCTCAGCTGGACATAGAGGTTATCAATGCACTAATAAAAGTCATCAAAGACATCAACATATAAACTTTAATTAATGGGAAAGCAATTTTAAGGGGAGTTGAAGTGCATGATTAAATCAATGACACAAGCCCATCAATCCTGATTAATTAAAGTGTACTAATACAATAAAACAAAACTACTTAATGAATTAAATACATGCAGGACCTTCTTACAGCTCTTGTATCTTCGTTCAAGGTGTGTCTTGTGCTGTTACTTCGTCTGAATTCGTCCTAGGGTTTCTTCGGTCTTTGTGTTTAGCTAAATTGTCGAACTCTGAAATTCGTCTGACTTTGGGGTATTTATAGTTTCTGTCTGAGGGCTAGATGCGGCGCATAGGATAAGTAGATGCGGCGCATTGACTTAACTTCGCATGGGGTCCAAGATTAATATATTCAGGAATATTCGTACACCGCCAGAAGATGCGGCGTAACTCCATTTCTAGATGCGGCGCATGTCCTTTGCCGTCTTTGATTATAACTTGTGAAATCTTGATAGTGATGCGCCGTATATAATGAGTAGGATGCGGCGTATCTGGAGCAGAATGATCTTGATCTTGTACATTTCAGTAGACTCTTAACTTCTTGCTTGTTTTGCTCCATAATTAGTCCAAAATCGCCAAGTTTCACATAATACTTGTTTTTACCTGAGAATTACAAAAGTAAACATTAACGTATCGATTCTCACAGATAATATAATAAAACAAGTCAAATAAATAGGATAAATGATGGTAATAAAATGTACTTATTTGAGTTCATCAAATATCCCCCCACTTGAACTTTACTTGTCCCCAAGTAAACCTTAGAATAAATCTTATGAAAATGTATCCTAAAAGATGTTAGGATTTATTTTTATATTTAAGCATGTATTCATTTTTGTCATAATCACACAACCAAACACTTAACGAATTAGAAGTAAAATAAAATATATTGATAAAAGCAAATCTAATCGTTTAACTGTCCAGTCATGACGAATATTCTATCATAAGCTTGGCAAGTATACGCATCTCCCCCACTAAAGCCAAGGAATAACAAGTCTAAAGCGGTAAAAAGGGTTTGTTGGTTAAGGGTTAATCATTCTCCTTAATCTCTATCGATCTCAAATTCCAGAAAAGGCGACAAAATCACAAATACATGATCGAATCCACGAACACGATACTTGCAATTGCTCAAATCCTTAACTCGAATAGGCTAAAGATAGGACCAAGTAATCTTCACCAATAATATTATATCAAAAAGGGCGACAAAATCATAAATACATAGCCGAATCCACGACTACGATACTTAAGATTGCTCAAATCCCTAATCTCAATAAATCAAAGGTTTGGATAAAGAATAATATAGGGTATGGATAATATTTGGGATACAAATTGGTGTAAAATGAAAAATAAACAAAACAGATAAATTAAAATCCTAAGTGTGGTTAATCACTATCCCAACCATCCCATGAATAAGACTCATATCATAGAATAACTCACGCTTTAACACTTGAAACACACGCTTTAGGTAGACACGAATTATACTCAACAAGATCTTAATCAAAGAATAACCTTAGTTGGCGTTCCCATAACGGCCAACTCCCATTCAATCCATAGATATAATATACAACAAATAGTGGTGATATCGACCACTTAATACAAAACTTTACATAAGTTGGTTAAAACAAACATCCAACTTTTCCTTTTTCTTTTTCTTTTCTATTTTTTCGATTTTTTTTTTTTTTTTTTTTTTTTTTTAATCAAACATAAACATAGATGTGTAAAATTTCACCACATCACTATAACGATAACTCTGGATAATTTTTCCATACTTTTCATGACTTCAGAAATAACGGTAATAGTGAAAGTAGTAAACACACGAAAAATAAACTCAAAGATATACAATATTTACTTTCACTCCAATTGCATTGTGCAATTTCCCGACCTAACCATAGATAATGAATTACGCACGCGAACACAGGTAATGTAAGGAAACACACTTTGCCTAAAGCAATTAACCAACCACGGATTTTAATCTACAGGGTAGGCTAAGGTGTAAGGGTGTAACGAAACATTATAACAAAGGTGTAAGAAATGAAAGGAATGGCTCTGAGTGTTTTTCTAGGGGTATCTTACTCTAAAAGTGAGAGTAACAAAGGGTTTAAACGGGGATTAACTAACCAGTGTAGTTAGCTAATAACACATAACATATAAAGGCTATTTGGGTGTAATCCTAGAAATTTACCAATTTAGACAAGTCATTCCAATTATGTAAATAATACTTATTATGGTGGTCTCGAATAGTATACAAGCCAAGTTCTAAAGTTTACAAGTCACCGGCACACTCATAGATTTGTGAATTTTTGAAAAGTTCACAATTTTTTGAAAATAATGTTATGTGTGCAGCTATGTAATTTAGACTTTAAACAAAAACATGCTAAAAATTTAAAATTTTGATATATTAAGCACATTTTAAGCATATTTTGAAAAAGTTTAGGACAAGTAAGTGTTATAATTCTCCAATCCCCCCACTTAAGTTAAACAACGTCCTCGTTGTTTGTGTCAAAGATTAAAAACTGGAAAATAAAAAGAATTAGAACAGAAAAACTCCCCTGAGATTTGCTCGGTATGATCCTCCATTATTTGTATAAGAGCAAAAATCATCTTTCTTGTGGATGAGAACGTTTAAGCTTCATATTTGGTGTATCCATAGGAAATGCAGGAATCTATAATACCATCAAGACTTTAACACACCTGAGTTAAGAAAGGTTCAAACTTGCATAATACATTAGTAGTTAGTAAAAATAAAACATAAAAAATTAAAATGAAAATCATCAGGTCAGTCGATACGCCGTATCTTATGGCAGAAGATACGCCGTATCGAGCCTGGAATAAATACGAATCAGAATAGAAGATGCGTCGCATCCTTAACCAGGGATGCGCCGCATTAAAATAAACTGACAGAAAGTTTTAAAGTTAAAAATAAAAATGCAAAAAATAAAGTAAGATATGACCAGTGCAGGAGATGCGTCGCATCTAAGGATTGAGATGCGCCGTATCTTCTGCGGGCCTGACTGACTCGACACAGAACAGAATATAAAAAATTTCTTCGTGTTGTCTCCCGGTCAGCACTTGTCTTTATTCCAGAGTCTTCAAGTTAGACTCACGTTCAGCTCCTTATTTCAATACTTCGGGTTCAAACTCCACCACCTCGTTCTCAGTATCCTCAATCTTATTATCAAAGTATTTCTTTACTCGTTGCCCGTTTACCTTGAATATATAACCATTTTTATCGCATAATTCAATAGTCCCGTACGGATACACTTTCTCGACAACGAACGGACCCGTCCATCTTGATTTAAGTTTACCAGGATACATCTTTAATCGAGAATTGAACAGCAGCACTTTCTCTCCAATAGTAAACGTTTTATCCCCATGTAACCTCGAGTCATGCCATCTTTTAGTTCTCTCTTTGTAGATCTTAGTATTTCTGTAGGCCTCATCTCTTAGTTCGTAGAGTTCATTAAGTTCCATGAAACGGTTCTTCGTTGCAGCTTCCATATCCATGTTACAATTCGTCAAAGCCCAATATGCACTTTGTTCTATTTCGACCGGTAGGTGGCATGCTTTTCCGTATGCAAGATGAAATG
Source organism: Artemisia tridentata subsp. tridentata (assembly GCA_021014915.2). Classification (NCBI taxonomy): domain Eukaryota; kingdom Viridiplantae; phylum Streptophyta; class Magnoliopsida; order Asterales; family Asteraceae; genus Artemisia; species Artemisia tridentata. The sequence continues at coordinate 451,386,186 of CP139507.1, forward strand.
GGGTGCATCCTGTTGGTGTCTTATAGGCTGTACGAAATGCCCATAAAGCATCATTTAACTTGTCAGACCACCCTTTTGGATTATATCTAGTCGTTTTTTCAAGAATTTGCTTTATAGCCCTATTGGTTACTTCAGTTTGCCCATTGGATTGAGGGTGGTATGCAGTGGAAACCCTATGATACACTCCATATTTTTGCAAGGCTCTTCCCAGATGGTGATTACAAAAGTGTGTTCCCCTATCACTAATCAATGCTTTAGGAACTCCAAACCTAGCGAACAAACTTTGCAAAAATTTAAGTACTACCTTGCTTTCGTTTGTTGGTAATGCTTGCGCTTCGACCCATTTTGATACGTAATCAACAGCAACCAAAATATACTTATTACCTTTAGATTCAGGAAACGGTCCCATGAAGTCCAATCCCCATATGTCCAAAACTTCACATACATGGATATAGTTTTGCGGCATTTCGTTTCTTGATGTTATATTCCCGGATCGTTGACACGCATCACATCCTTTTATATAATCTTTTGCATCATCCAACATAGTGGGCCAATAAAATCCCGCATCAAGGATTTTTCTTCTTGTAATAACTGCACCGTGATGTCCCCCCGTCGGCCCTGAATGGCAATGTGCCAATATTGCTGGGATGTCATCACCATCTACGCATCTTCGTATAATATTGTCAGGACATAATTTAAAGGCATAAGGTTCATCACAAATATACTCGCTAGCGCGATTTAGAAACCTTCTTTTCTCGTCGGATGTTAGCCCTTTTGGAATTTCATTTGCAACAATAAAATTAATATAGTCAGCATACCATGGTCCATTATTATTGCTCTTAATTCTTACCATCATAAGGTGTTCATCAGGAAAGTCATCAGCGATTTCCATTTCATCAAGCACCTCCATATCAGGGTTTTCAAGTCTAGATAAGTAGTCAGCAGCTAGATTCTCGGCACCCTTTTTATCTTTAATTTCAATATCGAATCCTTGGAGCAATAAAACCCACCTGATAAGCCTTGGCTTGGCATCCTGTTTATTGAACAAATACTTCAAATCAGAATGGTCAGTGTAAACCATAGTTTTTGACAATATAAGATATGACCTAAATTTATCGAATGCAAAAACTACTGCTAAAAGTTCTTTTTCCGTGGTGGTGTAATGTTCTTGGGCATTATTTAATGTTTTGCTAGCATAATAAATTGGCTTAAATTTCTTTTCTATCTTTTGGCCAAGTACAGCTCCAACAGCATAATCACTAGCATCACACATTAGTTCAAAAGGCAGATTCCAATCCGGCGAAATTATAATAGGTGCAGAAGTTAGTTTTTCCTTAAGTATATTAAATGCCTTTTTGCAATATTCAGAAAAATCAAACTTCGCATCTTTTAGCAATAATTGGGTCATAGGCCTAGATATCATTGAAAAATCCTTTATGAATCTACGATAGAATCCAGCATGCCCTAAAAAGCTTCTAACACCTTTTACATTAGTGGGGTAAGGTAGTTTGGCAATTACATCAATTTTAGCTTTGTCGACTTCTATACCTTTCCCAGAAATCTTATGTCCTAACACAATTCCCTCTCTAACCATAAAATGACATTTTTCCCAATTAAGAACAAGGTTAGTTTCTTCACACCTAGCAAGCATTTTATCAAGTTTAAAGAGACAATCACTAAATGAGTTACCGAACACCGAGTAGTCCTCCATGAAGACTTCCATAAAGTCTTCTACCATATCATGGAAGATAGCCGTCATACAACGTTGGAATGTAGCAGGGGCGTTGCATAGTCCGAACGGCATCCTCCTATAAGCGAAGGTTCCATAAGGGCAGGTGAAAGTCGTCTTCTCTTGATCCTCGGGGGCAATGGGTATTTGGAAGAAACCTGAAAAACCATCTAAAAAACAATAATAATCATGTCCTGATAGTCTTTCTAACATTTGATCAATAAATGGAAGAGGGAAATGATCTTTTCGCGTAGCATCATTGAGTTTGCGGTAGTCGATGCAAACTCTCCATCCAGTAACAGTTCTTGAAGGGATTAGCTCATTGTCGTCATTGAGTACTACCGTCATTCCTCTTTTTTTGGTACAACGTGGATAGGACTGACCCACGAGCTGTCGGAAATAGGGTAGATAAGTCCGGAGTCAAGTAATTTCACAATTTCATTTTTCACCACGTCCTGGACTTTTGGATTCAAACGCCTTTGGGGTTGGATGGTTGGTTTGAATTTATCTTCCATGAGGATTTTATGTGTACATAATGACGGGCTAATTCCCTTAATATCAGACATACTCCATGCTAATGCTCCTCTTCGTTTATATAGTACCTGCAAAAGGGATTCTTTTTCTTTTGGCGTTAAGTCAGATGCAATGATAACGGGCGAATTAGTGTTCCCATTTAGATAGGCATATTCCAAGGTAGAAGGGAGATCCTTAAGCACAGGTTTAACATTATCAATTTCATTAGCACTAGCGGAATAAACTTGTTCTTTAATTATTTCGTTGCTGTCATCAGATAAATGCGCCGCATCGAAATTTCCGATGCGCCGTATGGCGTTACAAACAGCGGAATCAACAGCGAAATAATTATCAATAGTATTTTCATCAACTTGATCTTCTATAGCAATTGTGTTTTCTAAATTTTTAAGCAGAAAAGAATCAAGCAAATTACTTTTTAACAATTTCTGAGTAAATTGATTAATCGTGTCATCAGAAACATCGATATTATAGCATTCATCGTCTTCAGAATTAGTTTTACTCATAGATTGTTCCATATTAAATTCAACCTCATCTTTTCCTATGGTAAGAGTTATCTTTTTATTAAAAACATCAATCATGGCCCTAGCAGTGGCTAAAAATGGTCGTCCTAATATTATAGGAGTTCTAGAATTTTCGGGCATATCGAGGATAACAAAGTCAATAGGTAATTCAAATTTATCAACTTTTATTAATATATTTTTAGCTATTCCTAATGGGTATTGTATGGACCTATCAGCTAGCTCTAAGCACATCCTAGTAGGTTTTGGCTCACCAAGGCCTAATTTTTCATACATAGAAGAGGGCATAAGACTTATACTAGCTCCTAGGTCGGCTAAAGCATTTCCAATATGTAAAATTTTAATTTGACAAGGAATAGTGAAACTCCCTGGATCTTTTTCCTTAGATGGAAGTTTGTTGAGCAATGCTGCTGAGCTTCTTTCCCCCATTGTTACAGTGCAAGCCTCTTCAAGTTTGGACTTGTTTGTAAGTAAGCTCTTCAGATATTTAGCGTATTTTGGCATTTGCACTAGGGCTTCCATAAATGGTATGCTTAGCTGCAGCTGCTTGAGATTTTCCAAGAACTTCTTTTGATAGGCATCTTCTTTCTCCTTCCTTACCCTATGTGGGAAAGGTAGTGTTGATCGTTTAGGTTCAACAGAAGGTTCTTCTCTAATTACAGGTTCTGGATTAGTCTCTTTTGGTTGCTCTTGCTCAGATGATAAAGATTCAGGGGAAATCTTGTTTGTACTGTCATCCTCGGGTGTCTCTCCGATTTGAAAGGTTGACTTTCCGCCTCTAGTTGTAATCCCTTTCAAATCGTGCTTTACCAAAAGAATCTTGTTGAGCACCGTTGACAATTGGTGCACTTCAATTGCCAATCCATTAATCATGTTGTTTTGTTCCTTTAGTAACAGCTCATGACTGCCTTTGAATTCATTAATAAAGTTTCTTGCTTCATGATGTTCTTTTTCATTTGCTTGAGCGATTTGTAGTGCAAACTCTTCCATGGTAAGGTTTCTTTGGGGTCTTCCGAACCAGTTGGGGAAAATATCGAACATTGTTCCTGAAAATTAAAGACAAGTAGATTTCAAAGTAAAAATTTCCTAGTATAAGGGTCAGAGTATTTTCCGTTCGGAAATAAGAAAAATAAAAGTTGCTGATATCTGCTGATGATGCGCCGTATCCAAAAAGTTGGATACGCCGTATCTTATAATCGTTAAAATTAAATCAGACTTTTATTCAGAAAGCAGATACGCCGCTTAGAATTAGAATGCGCCGTATCAGTTTTAATTTATCAAAAATCTATTATACTTATTAAAATTAAATGCGTCGTATTAACAAAAGTTAATTCGCCGTATTTTCGTTACGTTTCAAAATACCAGATTTTTGATTCAGAAGATGCGCCTTATCGATAGAAATCGATGCGTCGTATCTGTTTAATAATTCGAAAGCTGTTTTTAATTAAAATAATAGATACGCCGTATCTGCTAAAGCAGGTGCGTCGTATGGCGTTATCGTTTAGAAAAATTTCTTATTAAAAACAGAATACGCCGTATCTTGGGGAAAGATGCGTCGTATCGAATTTTTTAAACGCGTTGTATTTTATAAAAATTAAACGCAGTACGCCGTATCTATGAAAATAGATGCGCCGTATCGTTTGAATTAGCCAGTACAACGATAGCAGTATGCAAGAAAATACAGAAAATAAAAACAAAAATAAAAACAAACGAAAAGAAACAAAAATAAAAACACACAAAACAGAAAATATGCAAATAATACAATGAATGCAAATTAACTAATATACAACAGAGTTAGCGGTTAGAATTAAAATTAAAAACCTAATTAAAATACTAATCAAATTAACAGATAATAACAATTCACTCCCCGGCAACGGCGCCAAAAACTTGATGTGCGTGTGTATTGCTCTAATTTTTATACCCACGGTATGTCGTTGTGGTTTTAGCAGTATTCAAGTTTTAAATTTATATTTAGCCGACTTATCAATAACACACACTTTAACGAGCAGTGTACCCGGTCAGTATGAATATAATGGTAAGTAGAGTGTCGATCACTAAGAGTGGAACGTATTATCTAGTTATTCTAATCAGTATTTTAATGTCTTAAGTTAGCTATACAACCTAATCTAATGCAAGGGGATTCAGCCTGAGAGACTGGCACGGTTTGGTTATGATTAAATATAAACTAAACTAATAGGCACGAATCAGCGATTAGCACACACGTACACAGATAAATACTTGAGACAATAAGAAGACCTGTCCTGATAGTTAAGTAGCTTGTCACTTGTTTTATTGCTAGTTTTATATGAAGTGTATAGTTCGATGCAATGCACCGAGATTAATCCCTTTCTCGTTGGCTCTAATCTTATCGGCGAGTAAACCCTTAATGATTACTTATGTCTATCCTACTTACCCTTTCTTCCTACTTTTCTACAGATGATAGAATGCATAGGCGATAAAATAAATAGGCGAGGACAGAGGCATGGCGACCCGATCAATGCTCAGCTGGACACAGAGGTTATCAATGCACTAATAAAAGTCACCAAAGAAATCAACATATAAACTTTAATTAATGGGAAAGCAATTTTAAGGGGAGTTGAAGTGCATGATTAAATCAATGACACAAGCCCTTGACTAAGTTAACTCAAAAGAACGTAAGGTTCGAATGGGGAGATAGAGCGGAAGAAGCTTTTCAACTCCTTAAGAATAAGTGGTGCTACGCACCAATCTTAGCCCTACCTGAAGGTAGTGAAGACTCTGTGATCTACTGTGACGCCTCACACAAAGGGCTAGCAGCTGTCTTGATGCGACGAGAGAAGGTGATAGCCTATGCTTCTCGACAATTGAAAAAGCATGAGAAAAACTATACTACACATGATTTGGAATTGGGATCAGTAGTGTTTGCACTCAGGATCTGGAGACATTACCTTTACGGTACTAAATGTGTAGTTTATAGTGACCACAAGAGTCTGCAACATATCCTCAACCAAAAAGAGCTCAATATGAGGCAACGCCGTTGGTTAGAATTGCTCAGCGATTACGATTGCGAAATTCGATGCCATCACGGCAAAGCAAACATAGTATTCGATGCTCTTAGTCGAAAAGAGCGACCAAAACCCCTTAGAGTATGATCATTGGGTATGACGATAATCTCACCACTCCCAGCAAAGATCCTTGAGGCTCAGGCCGAGGCGCTCAGGGAAGAAAACAGACCTAACAAGAAAATTTATGGGATGCCTGAAAACCAAAATGGATTCGTAAAGAGAGCTGACGGAATGTTATGTTTCAAAAACAGAAGTTGGGTCCCACTCTGTGGAGGGATACGTGACTTTATCATGCATGAGTCCCATAAATCTAAGTACTCCATCCACCTAAGAGCCGACAAAATGTACCTCGATCTGAAGAAACTCTACTGGTGGCCCAACATGATAGCTGACATTGCAACATATGTCAGTCAGTGTTTAACATGCTGCAAGGTCAAAGCTGAACATCAGCGACCTTCGGGTTTACTTGTACAACCAGAAATTCCCGAATGGAAATGGGAACGCATAACGATGGATTTCATTACAAAATTGCCAAAGACATCTAGCGGTTACGACACCATTTGGGTAATCATTGATCGTCTCACAAAATCCGCCCACTTCCTACCGATCAAGGAAAACGATAGCATGGATAAACTTGACGGTTATACGTGAAAGAAATAGTTGCACGACATGGAGTTCCAATTTCTATCATCTCCGACAGAGACAGTCGCTTCACGTCAAACTTCTGGAGATCATTGCAAGATGCATTGGGTACCGATCTTGATATGAGCACCGCATATCATCCTCAAACAGATGGTCAAAGCGAAAGAACTGTAGCATGTTCAAAATCATAACACACACTCAAGATTGAAGCTTGGCCGATTCTAGAGAGAGAGAGAAGAGAGTATGGAACCTTGTGAGAGAAAATGAGAGAATATTAGATTAGGAAAATTGGAAGGTCCAACCTTCTCCCTTGGTGGGAGAGGGTATTTATACATATGACATAAATGCCCCATGTGGGCTGTGGAGTGAGCTGACAGTGGGTAAAGACCCGACCTAACTCCACAAATACTACGATAACTAAACTAATGCTAATAATCCTACGAGCTACTTAATGCTAATAGATACTCGGGGTGACCGAGTCTTTCACATGAATATTTATATTCCTAACAATATCCCCCTAAGGGAGGTCACCCCGGAAATTACATTTTGAATTCTAGCATTCCATTACATAGATTAAAGTTCCAAGCTCGTCGTCTTTGATTCTTCTAAGTCTTTAATCTTTGTACATTCAGCAGTGAACTTTTGATGATTGTTCTTTTGTCTTGGATGATCTTTGAGAATTCTTTGAGGTCATCATCCAATGTGCGTCTCCAAGTCATCTTTCTTCAGTATTGTCTCCATGTGATATTGTGATCTTTGGACCGACATGCTCACACTTTTTCTGGATCATGATTTTCAGCATCAGAGTTACGAAAGCTGTGTTGAAGGCCTTTAAATTATCATGATTTCTTTGTTCATGACGGGGAAGTGTGAGCATGGGGTGATGGATCGGCATCTTTTCGGCAATCAGCTGCAACCGCCAGGGATTCCTGCATACGGCAGTTAGGTATAAAATGCCCGGTACTTACAGGTTCAGACTTCGAGATTGTTAACAGCATAGTGTGAAAACTTTCTCTAATCCTTACCAAGGCCGTTCCTAAATCGTAGACCCCGAGAGGGCTTACAAGATCTACCGAAGTACATCAACGATTAGGTGAGTCGCTGGAGTTCACTCCATGAATGTAGACCGTTTGAAACCGCCGCGACCACTAAGCGTAATCCACAAGGAATTACCGAAGTGACCTGCTTTCAGGGTTGTTTGATGTTGAACCTGGCAGGAATTTCCATTCAATCACTGAGAATTACATTTGTAAATTCCCTCATAAATGTTCTGGCAGATTGCTAAGATCTGCGTAGGACTCATAAGCTTACAACTGGTGTCCTTAATGTTGAACAACCAGTGTAGAAGTAACATGTGTTCCTATAAGATCTTATGATGCATCTCGTAGCTCTAGACTCGATAAGTGCATTTTTGGTAGTCGGAGACTGGAGCGGTGTCTCTTGTTTCAATATCAACATAACTCGTAATGAGCAGTTGATAGATTATGTAGTGTTCCCCGTGAGAATGAAACAAGTCCTTTTAAGAGAACTTGAGTGGCTTAGAAGGTTTAGTGCAGTGTGTCACTGGGTCCATGACGTCTTGTCTTCAATACCGGCGTCACCTTAGTAACAACCAGTAGCATATGAATTGAACCCAGTTTCTGCCCTAAGGTTGAATAATTGGAGGGCTATTTCTTTTCACCCTTTCACATTACTTTTCTTTTCAATTCTTCAACCCCTTCTTTCTCCTTTCTCATATTACTCCTTTTTTCATAATCATACCTAAGGACTTTCTAATACTAACTATTTGGTATTGTCCTTGGGTAGATCCCTCCGGCTTTGGCAGATCATAGGACGGTTTTCCTAACCTTAGCCACCTTATAACTTCATGACTATCCTATGTTGCCGTTAACCAAATCCTTGAAAAATCTCTCAAAGTGTTTATGATTATGAAACACATTTTGCTAACACTTTGAGAGTTTTATATTTTTCAAATGCTCCCCCTTAACATGTGCTTGGATGATTTTATTATAAATTTGCACATGTTGGGTGGAGTTCACACTTTTTGAATTGATCCACTTTCAGTGAACATGACCAATTTGAGACACGCTTACATCACTAGTTAGACTAGCTTGAAATTATTACCCAGCCTGGTCAAGTCCATAGAAAGTTTCTCGAAATGGTACACTCTACTCAGATACGTCCTCTTCGAGACACTCTTACATCACTGGTTAGACCAGCTTGAAATTATTACCCGGCCAGGACATGTCCTTTCGATTAATGACAGTTTTTGTTTCGTCAATTCATTGGTGAAGTCTGAGTCGCGCTCACATGAGATGCCACATCCTTTTTGCTATCACAAACCATTTGCTCCCCCTCAATATGTGCATCGATATACGAAAGAGTTTAGCACATATGGAAGAGCTTACATTTAGGACCAAAACATCACATTTTATCAGATTGCATATTTAAATCACATTCTCTCCCCCGATCAAAAATTTCAAATCTTTTGAGATTTTGTGATCCCAATTGATTTAAATAAGTTTAAAAAATATGGGAGAAAATGTGGACAGGTTTAATATGTGCTGATAATGGAACGATACACTGCTCCCCCTCAATTTATGAGGGAGATTCACTACTTATTATGTACAAAGATAATTGTTACGACACAAATGATGTTGACCTTTTACGCACAGATGATGTGATCATTCGCTTCTCTGAGGGAGTCAGTAGTCAACATCAATTATCCATCCACCAACAAAACTTCCCAAGTATTGTAGATCCCCACTCGGCAAGATCAGAATTAGTAAAGCTTTGTTGAAGTGAAGGTGGTGGTAGTGGTGAAGGTGTTGTTGTTGTTGCTGCCGATGTTGTTGTTGTGGTGAATTCAGAGCCAGTCAATAGAGTTTGATCATCTGATCAAATGGTTAGAGCGGGAGCAGGCACATTCATATTGGCCATGGAATCTGCATAGGAATATCAACACAGATATACATACATACAAATTCACTCTTCATTACTCGCTACTACGTAGCAGCTTGCCTACACATAATACCATATTCATATCCTAATCAAACCACTATTTAGCATGAAGATCAACCATCAATAATGAACATGGCAATTCACACATATTTCAATATTCAACTCAGGATCTTAGGGACATGATTCTAACACAATAGCTACATACCTAAGCATATTCTGAGTGCACAAGCAATACATCAATAACAATTAAACAGCTATCGACTAACAGAAGTCAATCAACATTCGAAACTCATTCAATCAGATCATACAAATGCCTGTGGAGTATTCAAGAACATCAAGCACAATGGGTTTTCTAACTTCTTTTCAATTTTGAGTTTTAAAGTATTTAGGGTATTAAACGAGGATTCCAAAGTGACACAAATGAACCATCTAGTTACATAAAGCTTAGGAAACTATAAGCAAATTGCACATAATACCCTAATCTTTCTAACAACTAACACATTTGGCCATTTGAGATAAAGCTTAGTAAGTTCCTCTTCAACAAATACCCCATTAAGCACAAAACCTTTTCTAGCAATTATGAGATAACCAAGAAACCCGTTTGATGATATAAAATTTGAAATCACTCTCCCCTCAATCAATGACCCGTATTCTAGTTAAAGAGCTGTAGTCATTGATTGAGTGACAAATTTTATGAACAATCCAAGTCTGAAAGAATTTCAAACAACACGTTATCACCATGTGTCTCAGAAATAATTTTCAGAAGAATCATAGAAGGAAAATTATTTGTATACAAAGAAGACTTCTCTTCTTAATCAGGAAATAATGCACTGAAGCGTACACTAAATCAGAGAAACACGGATATAAAGTAATCCATGCCTGGGTGAACTTCACCCAGTGGGTGGAACAACCATCTTTTTGGTGACGTGCTTTTCCCATTTTGAAAAGCGGGTTGCTATCTGAAATAATAGCAAGCCATTTATGCATGTTTTGAAAACCTTTTAACTTCTGCTCGAACTTCATTTAAAGACCCGTGTCATTATTGAATGACATTTCTAGGACCGTAAATATTATCGATACCAGAAGACATGCCTTGAAAAAAAAAACTATTTTTGGTATTTTCTATTTTTCTGATTTTTATGGTTTTTCTTGGTTTTATAATTTTCTATTTACATTTTGGTTTTATATTTTTCTATTTACATTTTGGTTTAAGATATGTACAAAATATATTATTCAATTTAAGAAGATGTTGACATGAATACCGAAATAAGGATATCATTATGTACGTTGTAGAAGTCTATAGTCAACATCTCTTAAACTTTCACCACTAAAGCTTTCGAAGCTCTTGAATAATCATCTGAACTTGAGCCTTCTCAATGTGAAGCTTTGATAGCTTCCCCCCAAACCGACAATCTTCTTTTTAAGCAGTTTCAAAGCTCTCTTTCAAGCTTACATTCGTTAAGTTCACAGCGGAATCCGTAGCAAACCACATCAAATATTGCTGCTCCTTTTAAGAATAATCATCGTGATTATCCGTTCGGGGGATCATCAAATAGATCAGCAATGTATCATCTCACGCTTGAGCAATTCTTCTCATATTTCTTCCCGTTGAAGGCTGAAGTAATGCATACCAAAAGTATCAAGAGGCCACTTCCCCCAAGTAGTTGAAGTGATGCAATCAGTCTCATTGTATAAAGCTCAAAAACCCGAAGTACACACCCAATCCTATTAATGAAGTCAAAAACGTAACATCAAAATCAATTAAGACTCGGAAATGCACTTTTCTCCCTTCAGGAAATTGCATATGAGAATTGTTACACCAAAGTCAACTAATTCCCGAGTGTAAGCAATTTATCCCGTATGTAGTCGAAATGATAACACCAAGACAGTACCACAAAAGCAACTGAGTACCGAATGTAGTCGAAATGATAACACCAAAACAGTACCGTAAAAATCAAGTAAGTCCCGGATGAACACATTTCCTTCTGTAGGATACCGACTAACCAGAGGAATCATCATACAATTGTGTACCTCTTTAATCATCAGAAACTGTTTCTTACATCTCTTCCCCCACGTAGTTGGAATAATACACCAAAAGCCACGAGTTAAAACAATGATTTTCTCTGCGGTTATGACATTTGTCTTCCTAGAATAACTTCAATTAAGAAGAAGTATAAAGTTCATCACGTGTACTCGTTGTGCGTTTAGATGTATGTCTCCTTCCCCCTTGCTGGTTTTGATACCTCAGAATCAGCAACACATTTTACGCACATATACTTGAAATCTTGTGAGAAGAACAAAATTGGCTCAAATGTATCAAGTGAGAATCAACCGCTACCGAAACTCTCTCTGACTATCTTTACCAACCCTTAAGTAGGCTATTTGAAGTGATAACTAATGGAGCAAACCCGATATACCAAGCTTGAAACTGAAGTAGAATTCCCCGTTCTCGTGACTTAAGCTTGCACTAATGTTGGAAGAACGGTGTAGAGAATTTATGCTCCAAGCAAATCTCTAAGTACTCAATACCCAACCAAAGTATGAGACATTAACACCTCTTGCGATTATCCACAACATCATCTGCTTATGACACTGAGTACTACAACGTAACTCCTTTAAGTGATAGTTAACCAGGTCTTCAACCATCCACCCTGACTGCTGGTAACTAGATAAACCAAGTCTTCAACTTAAATCTTAAGCACGAGCAAGTTATCATTGAAAGTCATGCATCCAACCAACCCCGACTTCAAGATAAAATAAGATCACACCTTTGTGAAAGTCAACTTCAATCTCAAATAAGTGATACCCGATCAACTCCGTAGTCACAATTAGAGTCACATGCCCAACAAGTGAGTGAACATACAATAAAATGTACGTCGATCCACTGTTCACACTTCTCCCCCTCAAAAATTGCATATGAGGTTGCCATTTTTGATTGAACAAGTGCATATGAGGTTAATCCACTGTTCACACTTCTCCCCCTCAAAAATTGCATTTGAGGTTGCCATTTTTGACCGAGTGAATAAAAATACAATCTAATGAAAGTAGATCCACTTGATGACTGAACGAGCATGGAACAAGTATGAATCTTGTTGATGAGAATAGTCAGAAACAAGAAGATTTCTCTTCTTCTGAAGATAAAGCGCACTCAAGTGTACGCCTTTCTTTTCTTTGAGAAATGGGGCCTGGAATGTTTTCAGCAGACACCATTATGTTGACATTAAGGCCCAAGGCTTGAACTGCAGAGTTCAAACGTCATTTTCGTTGAAGAACGAGGCTTGAACTGATGTGAACAGATGTCATTTGTCATTGAAGATCGAGGCCTGAACTGATGTGAGCAGACGTCATTTTGATTTCCCCTCATATGTTGTGAGCAGCCTGAGTCCAAATGTCAAAGGACGATGTGTATGACCTGCATTTGAAAACAGACGAAAATAAAGAGTTTGGAGTGTCGGATCCCCAATTTAAGTTGGGGTCCAGTTGGTTAGTGGGAACATGAGCATCATTTGCCTGAGTCTCAGTAGAAGTTGGAATGCTAGTGGAAGAAGCCTTTTTCTGTTTGTTTCTACGTTGGTACATAGTTAATGATGTATGAGGATTGTGATGAACTCAAATAAGTACATATTATTACTATCATTTATCCTATTAATTTGACTTGTTTTATTATATTATGTATAAGGATTGATACTTAATCGTTTACTTTTGTAATTCTCAGGTAAAAACAAGCATTTGGTGAAACTTAGCGATTTTGGACTAATTATGGAGCAAAACATGCAAGAAGTTAAGAGTCTACCAAAATGTACAAGATCAAGACTATTCTGCTCCAGATGCGCCGCATCTCACTTATGACATGCGCCGCATCACTATCAATATTTCACCAGATACGATCCAAGATACAAGAGGACATGCGCCGCATCCTAGAATGGAGTTACGCCGCATCTTCTGGCGGTGTACGAATATTCCTGAATATATTAATCTTGGACCCCACGCGAAGTTAAGTCAATGCGCCGCATCTACTTACTAGATGCGCCGCATCCTACCCTCAGACATAAACTATAAATACCCCAAGACCAGACGAATTTCGAGGGGATATATTATATCCGAAGTACGAAGACCAGAGAAACCTAGGACGAATTCAGTCGATTAAGGCAGCACAAGACACACCCAAACGAAGATACAAGAGCTGTAAGAAGGTGCTGCATGTGTTTAATTCATTAAGTAGTTTTGTTTTATTGTGTTAGTAAACTTTAATTCATCAAGATTGGTGGCTTGTGTAATGTGACAACGGAAAGATTGCACACCCTTAAAACTGCTTTCTCATTAATTAAATTTTATATGTTGATGTCTTTGGTGACTTTTATTAGTGCATTGATAACCTCTGTGTCTAGCTGAGCGTTGATCGGGTCGCCATGCCTCTGCCCTCGCCTATTTATTAGATCGCCTATGCATTCTATCGTCTGTAGAAAAGTAGGAAGAAAGATAAATAGGATAGTCATAAGTAATCATTAAGGGTTTACTCGCCGATAAGATTAGAACCAACGAGAAAGGACTTAATCTCGGTGCGTTGCATCGAACTATACACTTCATATAAAACTAGCAATAAAACAAGTGACAAACTACTTATCTATCAGGACAGCCTTCTTATTGTCTCAAGTATTTATCTGTGTACGTGTATGCTATTCGCTGATTCGTGCCTATTGGTTTAGTTTATTATTTAATTGCAACCAAATCGTGCCAGTCTCTCAGGCTGAACCCCCTTGCGTTAGAATAGGTTGTATAGCTAACTTAATATATTAAAATACAGATTAGAATAACTAGATAATACGTTCCACTCTTAGTGATCGACACTCTACTTACCATTATATTCATACTGACCGGGTACACTGCTCGTTAAGTGTGTGTGTTATTGATAAGTCGGCTAAATATAAATTTAAAACTTGAGTAGGCATTAATACTGCTAAACCGCAACGACACATCGCACGCATCAAGTTTTTGGCGCCGTTGCCGGGGAGTGAATTGTTATTATCTGTTAATTTGATTAGTATTTTAATTAGGTTTTTTATTTTTTTTATCTAACCGCTAATTTTGTTGTGTATTAGATTAATTTGCATTCATTGTAATATTTTGCATATTTTCTGTTTTTGTGTGTTATTTGTTTGCTTTTATTTGTGTTTATTTTCGTGTGTTTTATTTGTTTTTAATTTTTTCGTTTTTTTTTTTTTTTTTTTGCATACTGCTATCGTTGTACTGAGCTAAATCAAACGATACGGCGCATCTGATTTCTCAGATACGGCGTATTGCGTTTAATTTTTATAAAATACAATGCGTTTAATTAATTCGATATGACGCATCTTTTCCCCAAGATACGGCGTATCTGTTTTTGATAAAAAAAAATTTCTAAACGTTAACGCCATACGACGCATCTGCTTTAGCAGATACGGCGTATCTATTATTTTAATTAAAAACAGTTTTCGAATTATTAAACAGATACGACGCATCGATCTCTATCGATACGGCGTATCTTCTGAATCAAAAATCTTATATTTTGAAACGTAACGAAGATACGGCGCGTTAACTTTTGTTGATACGACGCCTTGAATTTTTAATAAATATCGATTTTTGATTATTAAAATTGATACGGCGCATTCAAATTTCTAAGCGGCGTATCTATTTTCTGAAAAAAAAAGTCTGATTAAATTTTAACGATTATAAGATACGGCGTATCCAACTTTTTGGATACGGCGCATCGTCTTCAGATATCAGCTATTTTTATTCTTATATCTGTTTCTATATTCATTAATTTCTCTTCTAGCGAACAAATCCTACTGATGATTTTACTTGTGATGACAGATTTTTCTATGGAAGATATGTCGAAGAACGGATATCTTGCTATGGAGCCCTTGCTTTCGAACTCATCCATGGGAGTTTATGATAATGTCAACTTCAATGTACTCGAGATTGATACGGATTTATTCTCTTGGGAGACCCCTCTTGAAGCTGCTTTTAAGGAATTCATGCGTTTATGCAACATTGAAAAAGGGATATTCTCTTATGATGTATTTGTGAGGTACACTGGAGATGAACTGTTGCTCTTATGGCCTATCATTGAATCCAAAGGATTGAACTGGACTACTATCGAAGAAGATGATGGGAAATTCTATCTTGCATACATGGACTCAAGCAACAAAAGCTGTGGTGGAGGCAATACCCAAATCTCTTACATGCCTTATTCCGAACAGTACTGGGGATTAAATGAGAACTATCTGGACGATGAAAGAATTTATGCTGTGGCGGAGTTACTATTTCATGGCAAGTTGGTAAGATTGATGGACCTCTCCCTCAATGATTGGCTTGAACTTAAATATGGTAGTCCGAAATTTGCCCCTGCAAATGAAGTCAAGCGGATTATGACTTCATGGTTGACACGTAGTTTTAAGGAGCAATTTAACGAGTTCATGGAGATAAGGAGGAATATGATTGGAAAAGCTTGCTTTGACGTTGACCATGATCCTAACGATGTTGATTTTTCAGAGTGGTTGGCTAGTAAGTTTAATAACCATAAGAGCATGGATCGAGCTACTAAGGATGCATTATGGGTATATTGGATAAGAGGTGAAGACGAAGAAGTAGAAAGCGATTATGGGTCGTCACTTCATGATTCAACAATCAATGAGGGGATTGAAGAATTATTCAGAATTGACATTGATGTGTTCGATTATGAGACACCCTTGTGCAAGCAGTTCAAGGAATTTAACTACCTTCTTCGAGTCGACAATGATGTGCTAACTGGAGATCTACCAGGATTCAAGAATTATGATGATTTCAAAAACACCTGGTACTACGAATGGAACGACGAAATACCATGGGTTTAGGATAAACCATGGGAATTTGAGCACATTAATCACACATGTACACCTTTCGTTTTCAAGGATGGGAGTAGTGTTTGGCCGACCTGTGATTATAAGAGTGACGGAACCTGTAATGGGGGAAGTATTATTGGGATGAAACGGGTTGGAAAAGATGTAACCTTTGAAGATTATGAGTGGTACGATAATGTTGAAGATTGCCCACAAAAAGCGGAGGCTTTGCAAGAAAAGGGTAGAATTGAATACCTGAAAGGACTTAAGGGAACATCAAATACTACTTTCTGGGAATGGGTGCATGAACAATTTGATGATTACACGAAGCTTAGTCGACGGCTACAATGGGAATTGGAAAGAGAATGGGAGGCAATTCAAGATGATTGCAATGAGTCATTAATTGATGAATTAGATGACTATTTGATTAAGGATCCTTATTTTAAGTTTGTTGATAAAGACGAGGAAGAGTTCACCAAAAGGAAGTGTCAACTACTTGGGATTCCTTATAATGAGCCACCCATGATTATTTCCGAAAAATTCAAAATCATCAAATATTCTTTGAGTCCAGATGAAGAATATGTTGCGGCAAAGACCAAGAGTTATACTAGACTAAGTCGCACGGAAGAAAACGTCGCAAAGCTATACGGGAACATCTTTCGGATGAAGGAAGAAGGATGGACCGTGACAAGGACTAAATAATGAGCTGAACGTGAGTCTAACTTGAAGACTCTGGAATAAAGACAAGTGCTTACCGGGAGACAACCCGGATTTATCTTTTAATTTTCTGTTTGTGTCGAGTCAGTCAGGCCGCAGAGGATACGGCGCATCTCAACTATGAGATGCGACGCATCTCCTGCAATGGTCATATCTTTATTTTTCTGCATTTTTTATTTTCGAATTTAAAACTTTTTATCAGTTTATTTCAATGCGGCGCATCCCTGGTTAAGGATGCGACGCATCTTCTATTCTGATCCGTATTTATTCCAGGCTCGATACGGCGTATCTTATTCCATAAGATACGGCGCATCGACTGACCTGATGATTTTCATTTTTTAATTTTTATGTTTTATTTTTACCTAACTACTAATGTATTATGCAAGTTTGAACCTTTCTTAACTTAGGTGTGTTTTAAAGCCTTGGTGGTATTATAGATTCCTGCATTTCCTGTGGATACATCTATTATGAAGTTTAAACGTTCTAATCCACAAGAAAGATGATTTTTGCTCTTATACAAATGGAGGATCATACCGAGCAAATCTCAAGGGAGTTTGTCTGTTCTAATTCTTTTATTTTCCAGTTTTTAACCTTTGATACAAACAACGAGGACGTTGTTTAACTTAAGTGGGGGGATTGGAGAATTAGAACACTTAACACTTACTTGTCCTAAACTTTTCAAAATATGCTTAAAATGCGCTTAATATATAAAAATTTAAAATTTTTAGCATGTTTTTGTTTAAAGTCTAAGTTGCATTGCTGCACACATGACGTTATTTTCAAAAATTGTGATTTATCAAAATTCACAAATCTATGAGTGTGCCGGTGACTTGTAAACTTTAGAACTTGGCTTGTATACTATTCGAGACCACCATAATGAGTATTATTTATATAATTGGAATGACTTGTCTAAATTGGTAAATTTCTAGGATTACACCCAAATAGCCATTATATGTTATGTGTTATTAGCTAACTACACTGGTTAGTTAACCCCCGTATAAACCCTTTGTTACTCTCATTTTTAGAGTAAGATACCCCTAGAAAAACCCTCAGAACCATTCCTTTCGTTTCTTACACCTTTGTTAAAATATTTCGTTACACCTTAAACCTTAGCCTACCCTATAGATTAAAATCTGTGGTTGGTTAATTGCTTTAGGCAAAGTGTGTTTCCTTACATTACCTGTGTTCGCGTGCGTTATTCATTATCTTTGGTTAGGTCGGGAAATTGCACAATGCAATTGGAGTGAAAGTAAATATTGTATATCTTTGAGTTTATTTTTCGTGTGTTTACTACTTTCACTATTACCGTTATTTCTGAAGTCATGAAAAGTATGGAAAAATTATCCAGAATTATCCTTATAGTGATGTGGTGAAATTTTACACATCTTTGTTTATGTTATTAAAAAAAAAAAAAAAAAAAAAAAAAAAAAAAAAAAAAAAAAAAAAAAATCGAAAAAATGAGAAAAGAAAGAAAAAAAGAAGAAAGTTGGATGTTTGTTTTAACCAACGATGTAAAGTTATGTAAGTGGTCGATATCACCACTAATTGTTGTACTATATCTATGGATTGAATGGGAGTTGGCAGTTATGGGAACGCCAACTAAGGTTTATTCTTTGATTAAGATCTTGTTGAGTATAATTCGTGTCTACCTAAAGCGTGTGTTTCAAGTGTTAGAGCGTGATTTATTCTATGATATGAGTCTTATTCATGGGATGGTTGGGATAGTGATTAACCACACTTAGGATTTTAATTTATTTGTTTTGTTTATTTTTCGTTTTACACCAATTTATATCCCAAAAATTATCCATACCCTTTATTATTCTTTATCCAACCAAACCTTTGATTTATTGAGATTAGGGATTTGAGCAATCTTAAGTATCGTAGTCGTGGATTCGGCTATGTATTTATGATTTTTTCGCCCTTTTTGATATATTATTATTGGTGAAGTTTGGACCTATCTTTAGCCTATTCGAGTTAAGGATTTGAGCAATTGCAAGTATCGTGTTCGTGGATTCGATCATGTATTTGTGATTTTGTCGCCTTTTCTGGAACTTGAGATCGATAGAGATTAAGAATAATTAACCCTTAAACCTCAAAACCCTTTTCACCGCTTTAGACTTGTTATTCCTTGGCTTTAGTGGGGGAGATGTGTATACTTGCCAAGCTTATGATAGAATATTCGTCACGACTGGACAGTTAAACGATTAGATTTGCTTTTATCAAATTATTTTATTTAACTTCTAATTCGTTAAGTGTTTAGTTGTGTGATTATGACAAAAAATGAATACATGCTTAAATATAAAAATAAATCCTAACATCTTTTAGGATACATTTTCATAAGATAAAATCTAAGGTTTACTTGGGGACAAGTAAAGTTCAAGTGGGGGGATATTTGATGAACTCAAATAAGTACATATTATTACTATCATTTATCCTATTAATTTGACTTGTTTTATTATATTATGTATAAGGATTGATACTTAATCGTTTACTTTTGTAATTCTCAGGTAAAAACAAGCATTTGGTGAAACTTGGCGATTTTGGACTAATTATGGAGCAAAACATGCAAGAAGTTAAGAGTCTACCAAAATGTACAAGATCAAGACTATTCTGCTCCAGATGCGCCGCATCTCACTTATGACATGCGCCGCATCACTATCAATATTTCACCAGATACGATCCAAGATACAAGAGGACATGCGCCGCATCCTAGAATGGAGTTACGCCGCATCTTCTGGCGGTGTACGAATATTCCTGAATATATTAATCTTGGACCCCACGCGAAGTTAAGTCAATGCGCCACATCTACTTACTAGATGCGCCGCATCCTACCCTCAGACAGAAACGATAAATACCCCAAGACCAGACGAATTTCAAGGGGATATATTATATCCGAAGTACGAAGACCAGAGAAACCTAGGACGAATTCAGTCGATTAAGGCAGCACAAGACACACCCAAACGAAGATACAAGAGCTGTAAGAAGGTGCTGCATGTGTTTAATTCATTAAGTAGTTTTGTTTTATTATGTTAGTAAACTTTAATTCATCAAGATTGGTGGCTTTTGTAATGTGACAACGAAAAGATTGTACTCCCTTAAAACTGCTTTCTCATTAATTAAAGTTTATATGTTGATGTCTTTGGTGACTTTTATTAGTGCATTGATAACCTCTGTGTCTAGCTGAGCGTTGATCGGGTCGCCATGCCTCTGCCCTCGCCTATTTATTAGATCGCCTATGCATTCTATCGTCTGTAGAAAAGTAGGAAGAAAGATAAATAGGATAGTCATAAGTAATCATTAAGGGTTTACTCGCCGATAAGATTAGAACCAACGAGAAAGGACTTAATCTCGGTGCGTTGCATCGAACTTTACACTTCATATAAAACTAGCAATAAAACAAGTGACAAACTACTTATCTATCAGGACAGCCTTCTTATTGTCTCAAGTATTTATCTGTGTACGTGTGTGCTATTCGCTGCTTCGTGCCTATTGGTTTAGTTTATTATTTAATTGCAACCAAATCGTGCCAGTCTCTCAGGTTGAACCCCCTTGCGTTAGAATAGGTTGTATAGCTAACTTAATATATTAAAATACTGATTAGAATAACTAGATAATACGTTCCACTCTTAGTGATCGACACTCTACTTACCATTATATTCATACTGACCGGGTACACTGCTCGTTAAGTGTGTGTGTTATTGATAAGTCGGCTAAATATAAATTTAAAACTTGAGTAGGCATTAATACTGCTAAACCGCAACGACACATCGCACGCATCAGATTGTTACAAAATCTCTCATTGATGACACTTTCACTAGTACTAAATTGTTTTGGTTGTATTAAAGGCACCGTTTCGGATTTAGTAGACCTAATTAAAGGGCACTGTTCTCCTACAGGGAATTTCCTTCCAGTTGGCTTCCATTGACGTACAGGCACTACTTTAGACTTAGTTATCCTAGTTAAAGGGCACTGTTCTCCTAAAGTGAATTTCCTTCCAGTGGGCTTCTATTGATAACCAACATTAGCAAACATATTTCCTGTTTCTTTCCAAGTTTGCTTGACATGCTTGGCTCTCCAAACTTGCTTGACAGGGGTTTTGTTGGATGACTTCAAGAATTTCTCAACACATTGATAATGATTACCCGAAATCAAACAATGATTACATGTTTTGCATAGTTAATTAGGATTTGAATTATGATTCCGTTTGTTCAAATCTGACTTATTGTTCCTCATGTGGTCTTCTACTTTCTTCTTAGGAACACTTTTAGCTGGTGAAGTCCTATAATTCTTGATATTTCTCCTAGGTTTTGACTCGCTAGCTTTAGTGTCTCTGTTAACTCCTGTAGAAGGACTGATGGGAATCTTAGTCTTTTTCACTTCCAGTTGCTGAACATGTTTTGATGTGTTGGGATCTGAAGTTTCCAAGGGTGCCTCAAAGGTTACATGCTTGTTCTTAGTCATTGAAGATGACGCAATAAACCTATCTCGCTTGCTATCAGTCTTAGGACATGTGCCAATAACGTATTCTAAGAGTTCCTGAGATCGTTTAGTGAGGAAACAGGCATCTACAACTGCACTATCAAGTGGTTTATCTATCATATCCTCTTCTACGGTCTCACGAAGACTGTCAAGACTATCCTTAAGATGAGTGAGATACACATGATGAGCTGACCTATTGTTTCAAAGAGGAAGCGGAATAGTCACAGCATCAATTGCAGATTTTCTACAAGCAAAAACCTTTGGAACAACATTATCACTAGTGATGATTGGCATTGTCCCTTTCACCTGAGTCTTTAGATTTTCAATCTCATTTAGCAAAGAAGTTATCTTTTCATTGTGATTGTTACGTGTGACTTTAATTGAGTCATATAACTCTTTGTAATGCTGTTTGATTTTTGAATTTTCAGCTTGAAAACACTCATTTTCATGTTGTAATTTATTGATGGTGTCTTGATAGTGAAAATTCTGAGAATCTGAAGACGATGGTTTATGGTTGCCAATCACATCACTCTTATTTGATTTTAATTGGGCAATTTGAGCCCTCAATTTTCAAATCGTGTTAGTGTGAGCTTGAATTTTTTCATCTCGTTTGCTTAATTCAAAATATGCATCAAATTCAAGAGCATCCAAAGATGTCTTGGCATTTGAGATTTTAACTCTTTCTTCTAAATGTTGATATTTTAATTGCAAATTAATATTATCAACCTCTAGTTTTGAAAAATGCCTGACCATGTTATCATGGTCATCGTTTTGGATTTTCTCATGCAATTTTAAATTCTCCCCCACAAGCTTAACAACACGATTCTAGGAAACATTCAATGCAACAGACAACACATGAAATTGACAAGCAGTTAATGCAGAATCAGTAGCAGTATAAAATACATCCTGTGCAATACATCTAGCAATCAAATTCTCATTGGTGATGAGAATGTTCTTTCTCTCAATCTCACGACTCTTAAGTTCTATTGCATTTTGGGACACCTTGTTTTCCATATCTTTAAATACTTCTTTCATCTCTTTTACTTCAGTTTTAAGGGTGTTTTGCATGCCCTCAAAATGTTGTTTGAGAAGTTTAAAAAATGGAATAACCTCAGTTAAGTAGCACTCTTTTGTTAGTTCAAAACCCCTTTCCCCTTCAGTAATTCCCGTTGGCGTAATTCTCTTCTTACATGTTTTATCAAAATCAGCAAATAGTTGACAAAGAACATATATGCTAATTAGAGTTTTACATTCTGTGGGAAGAGTTAAAGGAACTAAGTGCCTGGGTGTATTGGGTGGGTACACCGTTGCAGCCGCTATTTTTCTAAGGGGTGGAGTTTTGGCTTTAAGTTCATCGGCCTTTCTCTTTTCTACGTCCAAAGACCAAAATATTTGTTCTGGCGTCAACTTAGTTTGAGGTGCAAAAATACTCTCTTCAAATGATGACACATCGGGAGGGGCATGACCAGGCTTAAGCATTACATTTGCATCATATAAGGCAGGTTGGGCAACTTTAACACTCTTAAGTAAAACTGATTTAGGTTCACCTACATCCTTTTCACTATTTTCATCACACAACCTTTTATGCTTTTGAATCATTTGAGCAGTTTGTCTGGTCTGGTCTTGTGTGTACAATTTGTTTTCAATCTTGTTCTTTAACGTTTTAAGTCTGGAAAAATCATTTAAGAGTTTTGTTTCTTTTTCTTTGAAATCATGTTTTAGTGTAATTACACTTTCTTGGATCTCCTGTTTTTGTTTAACAGTTTGATCAAGTTGTTTTCGTAAAGAATATAACTCCTTTTTCAATGTTTCTTCCCTTAAATTACGTTCAGTTATGAATGTACGCATTTGACTATCCATTTTCTGCTCACATTCAGTTAGCTCAAATTTTGCACGTTGTTCATTGATGAGTGCCAATTTACTCATCATTTTATGCCCATATAAGACACAAAAATGACCAAGAACACCTAAATAGACCAAATATTGTTGCAAATATTCGTGGTTTGTGTTTTTATGTGTTTCAGGTACAAAAGGATTGAAAACAAGGCAAAAACGGACAAAACCAAGCTTGGATGGAAAAAAGTGCAAAAATGGACATTACCGGATCAACTCGACACCATTTGAGCATTTAATGAAGAAAAGAAAAGTCAACGTCAATCCCGGGATATGGCATTGGAATGAGCGTGGAAAAACGAACCCGAAACCAAAACTTTTTTTTTACCATTTACCCTAAACCCATTTACCCTAAACCTTTTTACCCTAACCTAAACCTAATCCTACACTAAAACCTTAAATTAACCTTTTTATCCCATTTTACCCTAAACTCCCAATCCCTTTTATCCCAACACTAAACCCAGCCCAATCACCAAATAAACCTAACCCGTTTATCTTTTAACTAAAACCAGGTTGACCTGGTCAAACCCACCATCTGCAATACCATTTTCCGCCAAAACCTTATCCCACCTTCTCCCTGACATCCCATGCTTTTCACTGATACACTTCACCTCCCCCCTCCTCACTTAGCTAATTCCCACAGTTCCTTTTCAAGTGATCCCTTCCAGCTGGAAATCCACTTAGACTAATTTCCCGCCAAAATGGTAAATCAAGGGCTGAGATTAATCCATGTAGATCCAAGGGATGGAAAGTGTTCAGAGAAGAAGAAAAGAGATATCCTAAATAGTTTTAATATAAATAGGCAGCTTTGTAACCCAAAGGGGGAAAGTAGTTTTTAGTTTTAGTCGTATTTGTAGTTTAAATGTTTAATTAGTATAGATTTAAGTTTCCAGTATCAAGTTAAGCTTGTTTAAGCTAATTTGTCTTTACTATTGTCAGCATTGTATTAATTTTCAAAGTTAATGAAATTGCAAGATTTTAAGCTAACTGTTAATCCTAATTAAGTTAGATTGATATTGAAAAGGCTTCTTTTATTGTTTGAATAAGCTCATGTAAGTTCAATATAGCTTACTGTGAGCTTGTGATACGATAACCCAGTCCCATTCAAAGATTACCAAAAAGTCAAAGTAAGTCAATATTAATGTGCATCTGCTTCTTTTTTTGCTTATCTGATAAATATCTGCTTATTTAGTCTAGTGATGTCAATTAATGCCCATTTAGACACCATTTTACTTAGTCCCCCTATTTTTTCCTTAAAAACCTCATAAAAGCCAAAAAAACTAGCATAGAATAGATTAGCTTATCTTAGTGCTTAATTTCTGTTAAATGTTGCTTTTAGGACTTGACACATCCTAATTAATGTCTGTGTTCCCAAATTCCAACTTATTTTGGCCTTGCTTAGTTTAAAAAGCTAAACAGCCATTTTGAAGGGGTGTTTGGGTGAAGCTTATTTTAGAGTAACAAATGCTTTTTACTGATCATTTACCATTTGGTTAAGTTGGATATAGCTTAGATTGATTAGAGTAAGCTGTAAGTAGGATATAGTTAGTTAATTTCGAGGATTTTGAACTCATGAGTGGATTAGTATAGTTTTATGATCATTACTGTGCTAATCAGCTTATTATAGCAATAAGCAGTTTGAGCCCTTATTTCTAGCATAGGTTGTGTCCATTTAGCCTAAAACAAGTAGTGTCTAAATGCCTTATGCCCTTTTTCTCATAATCACTCAAATCAGTCCACTAAACAGCAGACTGCATATTTGCAACTTTTCCCATTTTCAGCCTTTGTTTTTGATTTTTAATTTACTCAATTTAAGTTTTTATAAGCTAAAATTCAGCATTTAGATAATTGGATGGTTCACCTTGTCACTTATAATTTTTATGTATTTTTAGAATTAACTTATCTCTTAAAGCCCTTTTTGCCCTGTAACTAGCCTCCTATCAGCAGACCTCAGAGTTTCTTTTTTGTTTATTTTGTGCTTATTTAATGCTTAACACTTGTTACTCATTGCTTATTCAGTGTTCTTTTTAGTTTAATATTAGTTGTTTAGCTCATTTTCAGTTTCACATTAGCTTATTATTAGCTTATTCAGGCCTTTGATCTAGCCTTAGCTTATTCCCATTCATAGTTAACTGCTCAGCCTTATCAGCTTATTCCTAGGCTTATTTGAGGTTTTCAGAAAAAGTTGTAGTTTTGAAAATTGCTTATTTCCATGTGCTTATTCAAAGAAAAAAAAAAAAAAAAATTCAATCAAGTCTCTTATAAGTGGCCACCTTAATCTGCTTTTTCTGTGCTTATTTCAAGTTTTCATAAATAGTTGTTTTTGTAAAAGTTGCTTATTTTCTTGTGCTTATTAAGCTTTTAAAGAAAAAAAATAATAATATTAAAATAAATAAATAAATAGTTTTTAAATCATATTAAATTAAATATTAATCAGAAAAATATAATTCTTTTTTCTAAAATTTTCTTTTGTTAATTAGAACTTAGGAAAATTATTTTGGCATTTCTAGGATTAGTATTTCATCGTTTTGACGTTTAGGCTCGGGATTTTCCCGGTATAGACGTATTTTTAGATTTCCTTTACGTTTTTAATTACGAGCACTTTAGATTATCGTTTTTCTTGTTTATTAAATCGTTTTTAGTTCATGTTCACTTATCTTAGCTTAAAAACCAAAATCTCTTTATTTTCAATATTCACGACACGTTTCACGAATCGAGATCACAAATTCCATTCACCCTTCGTTGGGGATAACGAACCGGGTTTACATGTTTCCTTTGTAAATCCTTGGAGAAAAATATGCATTGATTCTCGCGAATCAAATTTTGGCGCCGCTGCCGGGGAAGGCTTGAAGTGAATTTTTTATTCCCGTTTTGTCGATCCGTGTTTTGATGACCCTTCCCCGTGAAGTTATCGTTTTCTCTCGTAAATATTTTCTTATAAAAACCCAAAAAGATTTTCTTTTAAAATTTATTTTCCTTTTTCCCTTTGTATTTTTCAAAAATGTTTCTAAAAATACAAAAATATTCTTCTTATTCGTTTAATTCTTTATCTCACCCTCTATCCGTTTAATTCTTTTTATGTCTTCATCTTACCATTATGGTTGTGAATGGTGTGGGGGACCTCCAAATGGTGGAAATTGCCCCGGTTGTAGCATTGTAAATTCGAGAAACGGGTTTGTCTATGACCAAAATCCCTACAATGAAACAACCAATTTCCTTAACCAACCCCCACACCATGAGATGGAAACATATTCTTCTGAATATTGTGGAAGTTTTCCTCATCCGGAATTTGATTGTCGAACGAGAGACATGCTTGTCTATGAGCACGACCCTTATAACAATCAGACATCATCCGGATTTGACCCACCTTCACAATACACAACCCCTCAGCACCTTCTTCAAAACGAGTTAACCAGAGCTGAATTAATTAGTAAAATGATTATTGCTCAAAATCAACTCAACACGAACTTTCAAACTGAAATAAACGGTCTTAAGGAGATGGTTCTTAGAAAACAAAATCCTCCTATTGACTTATATTACTCAGAAGAGAGTGATGAGGAGGAAGAAGAGAACCCAAAGATCAATCCACTTGTTGAAAACCCTTCAGATACCTTTTTAATGGGGGACAAGGAAGTCGAAATCAATCCTCTTGAGGAAATTGATGACCTTGTTCCAATCCCAATGGTGTCCAAGGAACCTTGTGATCTTCCAGATTCTACTTCTCACACATTCGATATGACTATCACAAATCCTTTATTTAATTTTGATTCTGAATTTACTCTAATTTCAGATAATCAAATTTTTGAAAGTGATGAGTCAGATACGGAGACAATAATGGACGAGGTGCAATCTTCTAGCATACAAAGTACAGCACATGTCCCACCTCCGTATATCCTTCCAAAGCCTAAGCTCAAAGACGTTCTTCATAAGAGTGATTGTCTTCTCGAGGAGTTCACCGATGAACTCACTTACATTGATCCCATCCCACCGGGGGATGAAGATAAGAGCTTCAATTTTGAATCAGATCTGAGAGAATTGGAAGTTTTGATAAGTCATGATCAGTCAACAAATTGTGTCTCTAGTCTGGGGGAGTTCGCCGATGAACTCTCTCACATCATATCTCCGCCAGAGTATTATTACTCTAAGGACTCGGAGGGAGACGTGATCTATAGTGAGCAGTTGCTTATTAAAGACACAATACCGAATCTCCATCCTGAGGTGCTTTTAGATCATGGATTTAAAAGCTTAAATGACAAATATGATAATGATGACGATTGTATCATAATTGTTATCGGGATCTTTCTACCTTTCTTCACATATAAGGTAGCTTGTCCTTTCCTTCACTCGTTCGGGAGTGAAGACACCATTTTTGACCCCGGCATCTCAATTTATCATTCTTTTGAGCCGGATGTATCTTATCGGAGTGGAACTTTCAAGAATTTCAATGTTTATCCAAACATTTCGAATGAAAGTCCGATGGAGATTTTCTCTTCCACATGCTTCCCCATGGACCAATGAATTCGGGGTCGAGTCAAGCTAGTGACTCGGTTAACAAAAACATTAGCACCACATGGGTGACAACCCATGTTTCTGACTTCTTTCTATTTTCTGACACTAAGTGTGGGGGGATTCCTCTACTGTGCTTTGTTTTGTGTGTTGTTTGCTCTTGTTTGCAGGTTTCCCTTAGATCGTGATGATTGATGCCCTAGTACTCCCGTTTTGGCCAAAAAATTTAAAATTTTTGTCGTTTTTGAATAAGAAATTGCATGAAAAAGAAGTGCTTTGCACCAAAAAAAAAAAAAAAAAAAAAAAAAAAAAAAAAGAAAAAAAGTGTTTAGTCTTGATTAGGTTAGAACAAAGGGAATCCCGACTCTGCCAGAGTATTGATCTGGCTGCTTCCTTAACGATTAGACTAAGGTTTTACGATTTGTGCAAATGAAAATGCTAAGCGTAGAATAGTTGGTTTTCTTTAGAGCTTATATAAGTAATCTATGGCTTTTCCTCCCAGGAGATAACTAATCTGACTTAATAAGTGCTTAATTTCAAACATTTGAACACACAAAATTATTTTTTTATACGATTTTGAAAAATACTAGTTCAAAGCTTTATTTAAACTTCGGAACAAGCATATGTCATAGTAATGCAAAATGAAAGTGATACGTTGCTTGAAAGTTGCAAAAGTTAAGAAATAAATGTATGTGCTAAAAAAGCTACGGTTCAAGATCGGTCCTTGGATCTTTATTTTCGAAAGGCGTTTAGGTCTTGGCTACCCTCTTACACCGGCCCTTGGACCTCTAATTCAGGAATGTGTGAGGTCTTGGTCTAACACCCTTGGATCCTCATTTCAGGAATGTTTAGAGTCTTGGAACTCTCCGTTGTAACAGCCCTTGGATCCTTTATTCCGGAAGGTGTAAGGTCTTGGTTCCCGTGAAACTCCGTTACTTTATGTTGCACAAGTAAAAAAAAAATGAATGAAAAAAAATGCAAAAATGGAATGATATTGCAAAATGCAATAAGTTTTGATGTTGCAAAAATAAAGATGTATGTGTTGAATAAAGTTTTGAAACTTGCTTGTTGTAAATTTTAAATCTATCTTTCACCTAGTATTAGTCAAAATCTTATAAAAACGTCGATTTTTGTGATCAAAATTTTGAAAATCAAGCACATTCATCTAACTTGAATAAATTGTGGGAGTGAAAAGTTAAGTTTCGGCTTACATAGATTATTAGTATAAGTAGTGTTAGCATTTTACAAAAACATTTGCACATTGAGTTTAAGCTTAGTTGGGAGTATAAAAAAGAGGATGACGATTTCAATTCCCTGGAGACACCCAGTTTGTGTGAATCCTGTTCCGTGATACCATTTTTGGGAATCAAGCATGTTATCTATTTTTGTTCTAGTTTTAATTTCTTGCATCAAATAAAAAGTCAAAACGGGGTATGCTTGGTATATTCTTTCAATCCTTTCATTACATTATATGATTGGATTGCTAGGGACTAGCAATTGATAGTGTGGGGGGATGATGAGTTCCTATTTACTCATCATTTTATGCCCATATAAGACACAAAAATGACCAAAAACACCTAAATAGACCAAATATTGTTGCAAATATTCGTGGTTTGTGTTTTTATGTGTTTCAGGTACAAAAGGATTGAAAACAAGGCAAAAACGGACAAAACCAAGCTTGGATGGAAAAAAGTGCAAAAATGGACATTGCCGGATCAACTCGACACCATTTGAGCATTTAATGAAGAAAAGAAAAGTCAACGTTAATCCCGGGATATGGCATTGGAATGAGCGTGGAAAAACGAACCCGAAACCAAAACATTTTTTTTACCATTTACCCTAAACCCATTTACCCTAAACCTTTTTACCCTAACCTAAACCTAATATTACACTAAAACCTTAAATTAACCTTTTTATCCCATTTTACCCTAAACTCCCAATCCCTTTTATCCCAACACTAAACCCAACCCAATCACCAAATAAACCTAACCCGTTTATCTTTTAACTAAAACCATATTGACCTGGTCAAACCCACCATCTGCAATACCATTTTCCGCCAAAACCTTATCCCACCTTCTCCCTGACATCCCATGCTCTTCACTGATACACTTCACCTCCCCCCTCCTCACTTAGCTGATTCCCACAGTACCTTTTCACGTGATCCCTTCCAGCTGGAAATCCACTTAGACTAATTTCCCGCCAAAATGGTAAATCAAGTGCTGAGATTAATCCATGTAAATCCAAGGGATGGAAAGTGTTGTCACACCTCGCCGATGGCGGAAACGCGAGTGCAACATCATGGATATCATCACAACACATGGCGTCTATATAGAGAATTACTATATGCAAATATAAAGAGTAAAGAACAGACACAAAGTGTCATAACGATACCCCAAAATAAAATAACCAAAAACAATCTCCAAGGTATCTTCATTAAAACATAACATAATAATGGAAGACATTCAATGTATCATAAACAAAATCCAACTAAATCAAATTAAAAACTTAAAGATAGTCATCCTCAAATGCAACTAGGTCTCTTCTAATCGCGCCCTTCTATCTTAGCCTTAGAATGCTCACCTGAAAATGATGCTTAAAAACGTCAACATAATGTTGGTGAGATTCATAGGTTTAAGACACAAAAAACACCTTGATCATCAGTCCACTGTGATTATAAAACATAGCATTGCAGGACATCAACAATATAGTTATTATACAACTAACATGCAATCATAGCTTACGGGACGGAACGTGCCCACCGATCCAATAAACTGGGACGGAACGTGCCCACCGATCCAAATACCACCACAATTGGGACGGAACGCGCCCACCGATCCAAGATAATTATAATGAGTAGAGCCACTAGGACTTTCCCACTCAAATAATCACCACAATTAAACACCACAATAACATGCAGTATACATATAATAACCATTACAAGTCCATGCATTTTAACAACACATAATCACAGTAACTCAAAAAAAATTTTAACAAGCATCATCTCCATCCCAAGTTTAAAACAAAGTAAAAATATGGGACTATGAACTCACCTCAACTCCACAGCTTCCAAACAAGCAACTCACAAATCTATACAACACAATAATATCACATTACACGCGACCAAGCCAAAAGCTATAGTCCATGTAAAACATATATATGATGGATGTCTAAGGTTCATATAACCCACCATGGATTACCTAGACTCCATACTAATCACTACCAGCACCTATACTCTCTAAATCCCTTAAATAAAATATCTCAGAAAACGCAGATTTTTAGGGTACTTTCACCCACATAAAATCACGACCAAAAATCATCCACAACTCACACCAAAAATTCACCATGATCCTTCATAAGCATAAAAGCTTCTCCCAGAAGGCCATGCATCAAAAACATACAAAATAACCCAATGAAAAATTAAACATGACAACTATCCAGATTCGGATCTGAACGCACACCAAAAAGTTTTGACCTCTTAGAAATACTCGCACAACTTATTATCGTCTAATTTTCGCGTGGAAGTCAAAAATAATATAGAAATCAATTCCCACATAAGGGCTAACCCAAACTACACTTTTTAAACCACTTTTGATCTCATTACTTTTAACCTAAATCTGTCCCGGTTTAACTGTTTTGACACCTTAACTCATAAAATTCGTTTGACTGACTTCCCGACCTTGAAAACACTCGTGGATGGACTTTTTGGAAATCTATTTCTCTGTACTACAATCTAGACATAAAATTCGTGATCTAACTCATCTTCATCTATTAGATCTCATCGTATCTTTACAGCCTTACAAATCTGTCAAAACCCTAACTCATTAATTAACATGTTTTAAACCCTAATCTTTTCACCAATCACCATAATATTATTAATTAATGATCCCAACATGTTTAATATCATTAATTTACAGAAACCTATAAACCCTAGATCCATCACCATTTGTATTACATGAATCATAAAAATTAATTAAGTATAAGTATTATAAACTTACCTTGATTATTGTATGATGAAAACCCTTAAAATAATTTCTCTTCTCCTTTTCCCTTGAGGTTGGTCGAAATTTTCAATAGGAGAGAATGAGGGTTTTGGTTTTGTATTTATAATGTGCCATGGAGGATTCTAGATAACTTTTCCTCCAAGTTTTGCAATTAGGATACAATTTGGTTTCCTTTTTTTTCTCCTTATCCCCTATTCGGCCGAATTATATATATATATATATATATATATATATATATATATATATATATATATATATATATATATATATATATATATATATATATATATATATATATATATATATATATTTTTATTAAATTTAATTATTACACTAAAAACCTTGTACTCTTTGTATTTTATAAAAACCCTATACTTAAATTAACACCTTACGCGATAAACTCCTGATTTTACGACAACCCGAAAAAATATCATTTTCAAAATAAAGTTTCCAAAAATAGAATTTTCACACTTAACATTAATATACTCCATAAAAATAACCTCCACGTAACTTACTAACGCTCAAATATTTGAACGAAGACTTGTTACGCAAAACCACCAAAACACCAAAACTACACAAGTCATTTCTACACCACTAAGGCGATCAAAATGAACTTCTCCCAAAACTCACACTACTCAACATGATAAAAATCTCACATCAAGGGATTTAGTGCTAACACACGTACTTATTACCCATAAACCGCACATTCACCACATATTCCACATATAAGCACATAGTACACACCACATAAAAGTCAAATAGATTGAGACTATTAGTCAAACTAACCTGCTAAAATCACGGTTGTTAAATCATCCCCCACTTAGGGAAATTATTCCCGAGATTTAACAGCTCGTCTCATCAACCTTCTCAGCAAACAACTTCGGGTACTTGGACCTCATCTGATCTTCACGTTCCCAAGTAAACTCAGGACCACGCTTGGAATTCCAACGTACCTTCACCAACGCTATCTTACCATGCTTCATACTCTTGACCTCTCGATCCATAATCTTAACAGGCTCCTCAACAAAATGAAGAGTCTTATCTACCTTAATCTCATCTAATGGCACATGCAAACTAGCATCCGCCAAACATTTCTTCAGATTAGATACGTGAAACGTATCATGCACACTACTTAACTCCTCAGGTAATCTCAACCGATATGCCACAAGTCCAATCCTCTCTGTAATTTCAAACGGTCCTACATACCTTGGTGCTAATTTGCCTTTCTTACCGAAACACACAACACCTTTCCAAGGAGACACTTTTAGCATCACAAAATCACCAACACTAAACTCCAAAGGTTTACGGCGATTATCCGCATAACTCTTTTGGCGATCTCTTGCTGCCTTAAGTCTTTCCTTAATCTGAAGCACCTTATCCGTAGTCTCTTCATTAATTCAGGACCAATCAGTTGGCTTGTTCCAACCTCTGCCCATAGAATAGGTGATCTACACTTCCTCCCATACAACATTTCAAATGGTGCACATCTAATACTGGAATGATAGCTGTTGTTATAGGAAAACTCAGCCAAAGGCAAATGAGTATCCCAGCTTCCTCCAAAATCAATAGCACACGCTCTAAGTAAATCCTCCAAGGTCTGAATCATTCGCTCACTTTGCCCATCATTCTGTGGATGATAAGCAGTGCTCATATCCAAATGCGTATCCAACGCCTTTTGCAACGATTGCCAGAATCGCGAGGTAAACCTACTATCGCGATCAGAGATAATCGACACAGGCACACCGTGTCTCGCCACAATCTCATTAATATAAATCCTTGCCAGCTTCTCCATCTTATAATCCTCACGAATGGCCAGAAAATGTGCAGACTTCGTCAGCCTGTCCACTATGACCCATATCGTGTCATGTCCATTACTTGTTCTAGGAAACTTAGTAATAAAATCAATTGTTATTCTCTCCCATTTCCACTTAGGAATCGGCGGCTGTTGTAACAATCCTGAGGGTTTCTGATGCTCAGCCTTAACTTTCAAACAAGTCAAACATTGGCTAACATATTCAGCTATTTCCCTCTTCATTCCCGGCCACCAGTAAGCATCTCTAAGATCATAATACATCTTATCCGATCCTGGATGAATCGAATATCTCGATTTATGAGCCTCATCCATGATCAACTTCCTTATACCTCCTACCGATGGAACCCATATTCTATCTAAGAAATACAGTCCACCATCCTCCTTTTTCTCCACTTGTTGATCTAAGCCACGCAGCATCTCAGAGGTCGCATTCTCATCCTTAAGAGCTTCTTCTTGTGCTGCCAATATCTTACCCTTAATTCCCGACTGTAATGTCATACACATTGCTCGCACACGCTTAGGCTTAATCCGCTCCTTTCTACTTAAAGCATCAGCTACCACATTCGTCTTTCCAGGATGGTAGCGAATCTCGCAATCATAATCACTAAATAACTCAATCCACCTTCTTTGTCGCATATTCAGCTCCTTCTGACTGAAAATATGCTGAAGACTCTTATGATCTGTATAAACAACACTCTTTGTACCATACAGATAATATCTCCAATTCTTAAGAGCAAATACTACCGCACCAAGCTCCAAGTCATGAGTGGTATAATTCTTCTCATGAATCTTGAGTTGTCGGGATGCATAAGCTATCACCTTACCCCTTTGCATTAATACACACCCAAATCCTTGATTTGACGCATCACAATACACAACGAAATCATCTAGCCCATCAGGTAACGTCAGAATAGGTGCATTACACAAACTATCCTTTAGTGACTGAAAAGCCACCTCCTGCTCTTTTCCCCAAACATACTTCTTGTTTTTCTGAGTCAACAAAGTGAGGGGTTTAGCAATCTTCGAAAAATTCGCTATAAATCTTCGGTAATAACCCGCCAATCCTAAGAACGAGCGTATCTCGAACGGCGTCGTAGGAGCCTTCCAATTCTTGACCGCTTCTATCTTACTAGGATCTACATGAATTCCTTCACTATTCACCACATGTCCAAGAAAATGTACCTCCTCAAGCCAAAACTCGCATTTTGAGAACTTGGCGTACAATTTCTCCTTCTCCAGCACTCCAAGGATCAACTTCAAATGTTCTCCATGCTCCTCCTTCGACTTAGAGTAAATTAGAATGTCGACTATGAACACAATCACGAATTTATCCAAGTAAGGCTTGCAAACGCGATTCATTAAATCCATGAATACCGCGGGTGCATTTGTCAGCCCAAATGGCATAACCGTGAACTCAAAGTGTCCATAACGCGTCCTAAAAGCAGTCTTCGGAATATCCTCCTCATGCACTCTCAGCTGATGATACCCAGAACGTAGATCAATCTTCGAGAAAAACCGAGCTCCTTGTAGTTGGTCAAAAAGATCATCAATCCTAGGAAGAGGATACCGATTCTTAACCGTTAACTTGTTCAGTTCCCGATAGTCAATACACATCCGGAACGAACCATCCTTCTTCTTAACAAATAACACAGGTGCTCCCCACGGAGAATGACTAGGTCGAATAAACCCCTTCTCCTGAAGTTCTTGCAACTGCGCGGACAACTCCTGCATCTCAGAGGGTGCTAAACGATATGGGGATTTCGCCACAGGTGCCGCTCCAGGAACCAAGTCCTCAGGAAAAACGCCTGGAAACTCACATACCACAGGAATCTCTTCTATCTTACGTTCTTTAGCCTTTGCAGTCTTAAGGGTTTTCAAGTCCTTCCCTAAGCATTCTCCTTGTATCCGAAGGATACCACCATTCTCTAAAGGTATACGAACTACCTTTTCGTGGCATATAACCTCGGCCCTATGCTTAGACAACCAGCTCATCCCTATCACCACATCAAAACTCCCATGCCCAAAAGGTATCAAATCAATTGTGAACGGGATACTCTCTAGCACTATAGTACACCCACGAATAACCTTGTCAACCTCTACCTCCTTACCACTAGCTATT
Source organism: Artemisia tridentata subsp. tridentata (assembly GCA_021014915.2). NCBI lineage: Eukaryota > Viridiplantae > Streptophyta > Magnoliopsida > Asterales > Asteraceae > Artemisia > Artemisia tridentata. The sequence continues at coordinate 451,421,999 of CP139507.1, forward strand.
TCAATCACAATACTAGGTTTAAGTTCACTAGGCTCATCATTCAATAGTCTAGCAAACGAACCAACTTAAATATCACATCATTAGTAACAACGGACAATCGAGGTATCAGTATATGATAGGTAGAATGGAATCCTACCACCCACACACTCCCACATACAACGATTTCCCAAACGGTTAAGAGAATACATCTCTAACCATACAACCATCATCAACATGATATCACATAACACCTACCACAACATATAACAACAAACATCAATCAATGTAATCATGGTCACAAGTCCACGTGTGTGATACCCTTATAATTATGTTCGCAACCATAGTTATAAGGCCTGTTCCATACGCATACTTGCTTCCAAAACCACACATCTCAATGATAACACGTATATACCACATAGCACCTAATATACAACACAATCCATGCTATCATACTTGCAAGTCCACTTGTGTTGTGAAGCATGTATAATTATGTTGGCCACCATAATTATCTATGCTCCCTTTCACAAGTGTACTTCCTCCTATGACCACACTTCATGCAAACAATCATCTCACATGGAACAATTCCAACGATCATGGAACAATTCCAATGACCACTTAACTCTATAGTCAAAATCACATAGATAAAACTGATCCAATATTCAGGAGTAATCGTGCTCCAACATGGCTCCCGACGGCAAAAGACAATATATGACACAAAACAAAAGACGTCGCACAATGGCTCAAACTCCACTCTTGCACTTGCATCCCCACTCAGATCGGTTAAACTTACTACCTGCTGCGGACTCCATATCCGATACCACGTCATTCCATCCTAACTCCCCTTCATTTTTGCTCAACCACCCATTCCTGTTTCTCTCTTCCAACTCCGCATGATCCACAAGTACATACAACTCACGAGGTTTAGACAGAACCACCTTTCCTTCATATGAGAAGTGAGGACACTTCCTAGAGTACTTGGTATCGGCTCCATCTCCAACTGTCACCGTGGTTGCAAACCTCTCCACTTCTTCTCCATCAATGTTTTCCATATACATCCCATCCTTGTCTGAACATAGATTTATGCTAGCGGGAACTCGGATTCTGCGGTTAGTCCGCTTCATCCTACCACTTCCCTTACAACCGGTAGCAAAATGATAGCCCAACGAAACTTCTTACGCGAGGGAGGTCGACGTACACAATACTAAGTATGAGGGTCCAATCGGCGTCTGAAACTCGACGAAACTACTCATAAACTCAAGAAAAATAGACACATAAAATACCATACTCACACATAGGCCCTAAATGCAACTATATGAGGGACTCCTAGGTTATAGTCTAGGTTCAACCACCTACTTCTCTATAACCAAGGCTCTGATACCAATCTGTCACGCCTCGCCGATGGCGGAAAACGCGAGTGCAACATCATGGATATCTCACAACACATGGCTTCTATATAGAGAATTACTATATGCAAATATAAAGAGTAAAGAACAGACACAAAGTGTCGTAACGATACCCCAAAATAAAATAACCAAAAACAATCTCCAAGGTATCTTCATTAAAACATAACGTAATAATGGAAGACATTCAATGTATCACAAACAAAATCCAACTAAATCAAATTAAAAACTTAAAGATAGTCATCCTCAAATGCAACTAGGTCTCTTCTAATCGCGCCCTTCTATCTTAGCCTTAGAATGCTCACCTGAAAATGATGCTTAAAAATGTCAACATAATGTTGGTGAGATTCATAGGTTTAAGACACACAAAACACCTTGATCATCAGTCCACTGTGATTATAAAACATAGCATAGCAGGACAGCAACAATATAGTTATTATACAACTAACATGCAATCATAGCTTACGGGACAGAACGTGCCCACCGATCCAATAAACTGGGACGGAACGTGCCCACCGATCCAAATACCACCACAATTGGGACGGAACGTGCCCACCGATCCAAGATAATTATAATGAGTAGAGCCACTAGGACTTTCCCACTCAAATAATCACCACAATTAAACACCACAATAACATGCAGTATACATATAATAACCATTACAAGTCCATGCATTTTAACTACACATAATCACAGTAACTCAAAAATAATTTTAACAAGCATCATCTCCATCCCAAGTTTAAAAAAAAGTAAAAATATGGGACTATGAACTCACCTCAACTCCGCAGCTTCCAAACAAGCAACTCACAAATCTATACAACACAATAATATCACATTACACGCGACCAAGCCAAAAGCTATAATCCATGTAACACATATATATGATGGATGTCTAAGGTTCATATAACCCACCATGGATTACCTAGACTCCATACTAATCACTACCAACACCTATACTCACTAAATCCTTTAAATAAAACATCTCAGAAAACGCAGATTTTTAGGGTACTTTCACCCACATAAAATCACGACCAAAAATCATCCATAACTCACACCAAAAATTCACCATGATCCTTCATAATCATACAAGCTTCTCTCAGAAGGCCATGCACCAAAAACATACAAAATTACCCAATGAAAAATCAAACATGACAACTATCCAGATTCGGATCTGAACGCACACCAAAAAGTTTTGACCTCTTAGACATACTCGCACAACTTATTATCGTCTAATTTTCGCGTGGAAGTCAAACATAATATAGAAATCAATTCCCACATAAGGGCTAACCCAAACTACACTTTTTAAACCACTTTTGATCTCATTACTTTTAACCTAAATCTGTCCCGGTTTAACTGTTTTGACACCTTAACTCATAAAATTCGTTTGACTGACTTCCCTACCTCGAAAACACTCGTGGCCGGACTTTTTGGAAAGATATTTCTCTGTACTACAATCTAGATATAAAATTCGTTATCTACCTCATCTTCATCTATTAGATCTCATCGTATCTTTACAGCCTTACAAATCTGTCAAAACCCTAACTCATTAATTAACATGTTTTAAACCCTAATCTTTTCACCAATCACCATAATATTATTAATTAATGATCCCAACATGTTTAATATCATTAATTTACAGAAACCTATAAACCCTAGATCCATCACAATTTGTATTACATGAATCATAAAAATAACCTCCACGTAACTTACTAACGCTCAAATATTTGAACGAAGACTTGTTACGCAAAACCACCAAAACACCAAAACTACACAAGTCATTTCTACACCACTAAGGCGATCAAAATGAACTTCTCCCAAAACTCACACTACTCAACATGATAAAAATCTCACATCAAGGGATTTAGTGCTAACACACGTACTTATTACCCATAAACCGCACATAAACCACATATTCCACATATAAGCACATAGTACACACCACATAAAAGTTAAATAGATTGAGACTATTAGTCAAACTAACCTGCTAAAATCACGGTTGTTACATGTTCAGAGAAGAAGAAAAGAGATATCCCAAATAGTTTTAATATAAATAGGCAGCTTTGTAACCCAAAGGGGAAATTAGTTTTTAGTTTTAGTCGTATTTGTAGTTTAAATGTTTAATTAGTATAGATTTAAGTTTCCAGTATCAAGTTAAGCTTGTTTAAGCTAATTTGTCTTTACTATTGTCAGCATTGTATTAATTTTCAAAGTTAATGAAATTGCAAGATTTTAAGCTAACTGTTAATCCTAATTAAGTTATATTGATATTGAAAAGGCTTCTTTTATTGTTTGAATAAGCTCATGTAAGTTCAATATAGCTTACTGTGAGCTTGTGATACGATAACTCAGTCCCATTCAAAGATTACCAAAAAGTCAAAGTAAGTCAATATTACTGTGCATCTGCTTTTTTTTTGCTTATCTGATAAATATCTGCTTATTTAGTCTAGTGATGTCAATTAATGCCCATTTAGACACCATTTTACTTAGTCCCCCTATTTTTGCCTTAAAAACCTCATAAAAGCCAAAAAACTAGCATAGAATAGATTAGCTTATCTTAGTGCTTAATTTCTGTTAAATGTTGCTTTTAGGACTTGACACATCCTAATTAATGTCTGTGTTCCCAAATTCCAACTTATTTTGGCCTTGCTTAGTTTAAAAAGCTAAACAGCCATTTTGAAGGGGTGTTTGGGTGAAGCTTATTTTAGAGTAACAAATGCTTGTTACTGTTCATTTACCATTTGGTTAAGTTGGATATAGCTTAGATTGACTAGAGTAAGCTGTAAGTAGGATATAGTTAGTTAATTTGGAGGATTTTGAACTCATGAGTGGATTAGTATAGTTTTATGATCATTACTGTGCTAATCAGCTTATTATAGCAATAAGCAGTTTGAGCCCTTATTTCTAGCATAGGTTGTGTCCATTTATCCTAAAACAAGTAGTGTCTAAATGCCTTATGCCCTTGTTCTCATAATCACTCAAATCAGTTCACTAGAACAGCAGATTGCATATTTGCAACTTTTCCCATTTTCAGCCTTTGTTTTTTATTTTTAGTTTACTCAATTTAAGTTTTTATAAGCTGAAATTCAGCATTTAGATAATTGGCTGGCTCACCTTGTCACTTATAATTTTTATGTATTTTTAGAATTAACTTATCTCTTAAAGCCCTTTTTGCCCTGTAACTAGCCTGCTATCAGCAGACCTCAGAGTTTCATTTTGGTTTATTTTGTGCTTATTTAATGCTTAACACATGTTACTCAATGCTTATTCAGTGTTCCTTTTAGTTTAATATTAGTTGTTTAGCTCATTTTCAGTTTCACATTAGCTTATTATTAGCTTATTCAGGCCTTTGATCTAGCCTTAGCTTATTCTCATTCATAGTTAACTGCTCAGCCTTATCAGCTTATTCCTAGGCTTATTTGAGGTTTTCAGAAAAAGTTGTAGTTTTGAAAATTGCTTATTTCCATGTGCTTATTCAAAGAAAAAAAAATAAAAAAATTCAATCAAGTCTCTTATAAGCGGCCACCTTAATCTGCTTTTTCTGTGCTTATTTCAAGTTTTCATAAATAGTTGTTTTTGTAAAAGTTGTTTATTTTCTTGTGCTTATTATGCTTTTAAAGAAATAAAATAAAATAAAATAAAATAATAATATTAAAATAAATAAATAAATAAATAGTTTTAAATCATATTAAATTAAATAATTATCAGAAAAATATAATTCTTTTTTCTAAAATTTTCTTTTGTTAATTAGAACTTAGGAAAATTATTTTGGCATTTCTAGGATTAGTATTTCATCGTTTTGACGTTTAGGCTCGGGATTTTCCCGGTATAGATGTATTTTTAGATTTCCTTTACGTTTTTAATTACGAGCACTTTAGATTATCGTTTTTCTTGTTTATTAAATCGTTTTTAGTTCATGTTCACTTTTCTTAGCTTAAAAACCAAAATCTCTTTATTTTCAATATTCACGACACGTTTCACGAATCGAGATCACAAATTCCATTCATCCTTCGTTGGGGATAACGAACCGGGTTTACATGTTTCCTTTGTAAATCCTTGGAGAAAAATATGCATTGATTCTCGCGAATCATTCATATATGGCCACCTGATCTTTATAGATGTTAAGTCTAGTGGTCAAGGTGTCATCGGGGATAAACACGGTGTACTCATGCAACTCACAAGCATTATCTACAACACAAGCATTACTACAATAGAAGATGCACTACTTGGTACAACAGATACGTCGTTGTGATTCACATATTGTTCATATGGAATAACATTACTATTTCCCATATCAACAGTATCTGATTCAACAACATCTGTCTGTTGTACTTTGTTAGGAATCTTCTGTTCATGCAACACATTATCATCATTAATAACAGAAGATAACCCACTAGGTTCAGCCGACGCTTCATTGTGTTTCACATGTTGCACGTTGTTCATAGCAGTATCTGACTCAACAACGTTTGTCTGTGGCTGATGAAGCTCTCTCTCTTGAGAATTCGGGCACACAAAGTCCCTATTGGCACTAACATACTCAAACATGTTTATCTGTTGTACATCTTTGGGAATCTTTTGTTTGTCAATCATGTCGTACAATTTGAGTACCTCAGCTATGACTGAATCCGAAGTGTTTGACATGATGCTAACGTGCACGGGATTTTACAATTCTATGATTTAAACCGAGAAATAGAATCTTTCGCGGGATTTTACAAAATCAAGAATAAACCGTGATTTGATTGCTTGAATGTGTTATGATGAAAGTTTGGTAGACTTGGTGATCTGTTGTTTAGTTGTAATTTGGTTTGGTTGATGCAAGTTATAGTGAAATTTTGGTCCAAAAACTTAAAACCTTAATAAATTCTTTCCGGAAGGGCTTTGGGCCTCTAAAAATTCGTTTCACGACTTTGTGGTGAAATCTCACAATATTCAAGTTGTTCCGGTCGTTTTGACAGGTATTTCGCTGAAAACGGAGTTACGGTTCAAAAGTTATGGCCGTTTGAAGTTTTGACGTAAAAAGTCAACTTTGGTCAAACCGCAACAATCCCAAAACGCAAGCTTGGCAAACCGCAGAAACCATAAAACGCAGAAACCTTAAAACGCAAAGAACCAAAACGCAGTAGCTCAAAACGCAGGACCTCAAAACGCAGAGAATATCAAAACGCAGAACACCAAAACGCATAAGTCCCAAAACGCAGTAGCTCAAAACTCAAACCGCAAGACTTCCAAAATGCAAGAATGTCAAACCGCAGAGCTCCAAAACGCAACAGATCAAAACGCAGTCACTCAAACCGCAAAGGACAAAAAGGTCACTTTCACTGCGTTATGTCTTTTTCCCTTTTTAGCTAAAACCAAACCGCAACCCAAAACCAGATCAAACCGCAATACAAATCGACTTTAAATAACACAAACCGCAACCAAGAACTTATCCCGAGAACCAAACCGCAGTGAGGAAAAATCCTTCAAACTTCCGAGAAAAACACCAACTGAGCCGTAGATTAGAAAGAAACGATACTAGTACTATTTGTAAACTTAAAAGTACCAAGTTTTAACAAGTTAAACCACAAAAAAATGTTTCTCCCACTTTTCTATTCGAACCACAAAAACAAAAACAAAAAAAGGCCAAGAACACATAAGAAATTCATGAACATGCAATCACTCGAACTTAACCATGGCTCTTGATACCAGTTGTAGCATGTTCAAAATCATAACACACACTCAAGATTGAAGCTTGGCCGATTCTAGAGAGAGAGAGAAGAGAGTATGGAACCTTGTGAGAGAAAATGAGAGAATATTAGATTAGGAAAATAAGAAGGTCCAACCCTCTCCCTTGGTGGGAGAGGGTATTTATACATATGACATAAATGCCCCATGTGGGCTGTGGAGTGAGCTGACCGTGGGTAAAGACCCGACCCAACTCCACAAATACTACGATAACTAAACTAATGCTAATAATCCTACGAGCTACTTAATGCTAATAGATAATCAGGGTGACCGAGACTTTCACACGAATATTTATATTCCTAACAAGAACCATCCAAACCCTAGAGGACATGCTACGAGTGTGTGTGATAGACTTTGGAAATGGCTGGGATAGGCATCTACCGTTAGCCGAGTTTTCCTACAATAAAAGCTATCACACAAGCATCAAAGTTGCACCTTATGAGGCACTTTATGGTCAAAAGTGCAGGTCTCCTATATGTTGGGCTGAATTTGGAGAAAGCCAGCTCACTGGTCCCGAGCTAGTACAGGAGACCACTGAAAAGATTGTGCAAATCAAGAGTCGAATGCAAGCGGCTCGAGACCATGAGAAAAGCTATGCTGTCAAAAGACGGAAACCACTTGAGTTTCAAGTTGGTGACCGCGTCATGTTAATGGTCTCGCCATGGAAAGGCGTGATTCGTTTTGGCAACCGTGGGAAATGAAATCCCCGCTGCATTAGACCTTTTAAGATCATCACCAGAATTGGGCCGGTAGCTTACCGACTCGAGCTACCGTCAGAACTCAGCTCTGTACTCAACGTGTTTCGTGTGAGCAATATGAAGAAATGTCTCTCAAACGAAACGCTTGCCATTCCTTTGGAGGAAATCCAGGTGGACGAGAGACTAAATTTCATCGAAGAACCTGTGGAAATAATGGATCAGGAAATCAAACGGCATAAGCAAAGCCGCATTCCTATTGTTAAAGTTCGTTGGAACTCTCGAAGAGGTCCCGAATACACGTGGGAACGCGAGGACGAGATCAAGCGCAAGTACCCACACTTTTTCTCAAATTCATCGGATAACTCTAAGTGAAAACCGAGGACGGTTTTCGTTCTAAGGCGGGGAAGATGTGACAAATGGTAATTTTCACACTAATATTTTAATAATAAATGTTTATTTATTATTACACAACTGTCAAACTGAACACTTATCTATTTACATATTTATTACGGGAAGCAAACCCGCACGCAATAGCGTACAATAAGTCACCAAAACTATTTATATTTATCAGTAAAAGTGAATTTATCACTTTCTGACAATTTCAGACACTAACGTAACAAAAACGAGAGGTTATCTTGTTTTCCTGAAAAACCGAAACCACACGCATACCGACACCACTTTAGTAAAGGTTAAACTTTAAAATTCATTTTTGGGAGTCAAAGAATTTATTTTACATCAATATTGTAAAAACGGCTCCAGATTTATATTTTTCACGTTTACGTGAAACCGAGGTACCACAATTTTACCTCAGCTAAACAGGATACGGGGTATACACAATGCATTATAAAACTTAAAACAAATAAATATACACTCTTGACACAGTCAACCATGTGAGGTCTATAACCTTTTCTCTGACCTTCTTTCTTCCCCTTCGATCACCCCAACACACACAGCAAAACTTCTTTCGACTTTCTTGATGAAGGAACCAAGAAAACAACCTACCCTCTTCTTCATCCATCGCCATCCATAGGTGATCCTTTAACACCTTTCGAGTTCTCCTATGGTTTTGTCGGATCTAAAATCCGATCCAAAAGAGAGTCAAACTTCATTGGATCGATGCAAGGAAAAGGATAATAGCCAAAGATGGTGAAACCTTATCCTTGGATGCTCAAAAGGAGGTCAATAAACTACCATGAGTTGTCCCTTAAGAACGCCGATTCCAGGAGGAGCAGTCACACCAAAACCTATCTCACCTCCATCAAATACTTCAGTCGAAGGGATTAAGGGAAGAAAAAGAGGTGTGTGGCTGCTTAAAAAAGGGGTGTGTGGCTGCTTGGAATCGGGTTGGGCTCTCATCATTTCCTCCTAGAATCGATTCACTATCAATCCTTTGTAAGGTTAATTTTACTCTTGTTGTTTTGTTCTTTGAAACTTTCGAATTGTATATTACTTTGTGGTTGTTAAGAATGTTCTTTTAGTCATTAGTTATGTCGATTTAAAATGTTGGTCTTGGTGTGGTTAAGAAATTGTAGAAAACTAGAAGGGGGGGTTGAATAGTTTTACGTCTTTTGAATTTTATTATGAAAACTTTATTTACTTATAAAAACTTAGATTCGAATTTATGTGAACTCAACTCTTGAACAATATGAACAAATACAAATAAGTCTAAATTAACAATGCAAATAAAGTAATGAAATGAAATGCAAGATAGAGATGGAAAGATCTAACCGAGAGACAAGAGATTTATAGTGGTTCGGCTACAAGGACACCTTCCTTGCCCTACTCCACTCCCCGAGCACCAAACTTGAGAGTTTTCTTCACTATGTCAACAAGCTCCCTTATGGCGGAGAAAACCTTACACAACTTTCGCTTACACCGGTTTAACGACACAAAGCTAGATGTCGAGTTCTAATCGTAGCTAGAACCAATCTCACAACTTAAATCACAACTACTTCACAACTTCTTCTTCACGACTTCTTCACAACTTCTTTACTACAACTACACACCTTCTTCACAACTTCTTCACGACTTCACACCTTCTTCACAATAGCTTCACACCTACTTCACTACCTAGCACTACTTGTATGTTCTTCTTCTTCTTCACACCTTCACTTCTTCACAACTTGACTACTTACACACTAATCTAGCCTAATCAATATGTTCACACCTATCTAACAAATATACACAACTTATACACAAATGAATGAATGATTACACAAACAACTTAGATAGCAAGATGATACTAAGTTGTAATACTTCTTCTCTAGTGGTTGAAGGAGTATTCTTCTTTTGCACTTGGGTGGTAGAAGCTTGGATCACTTGGAAACCAATGCTTAAGAGAATATGATCAAAGGATTTTAGAAAGGATTTACAAGGATTAGAGGAGATTTAGAACAGAAGGTTTGGGGTGCAAAAGGTGAGGAAAAAGTCCAGGGAAAGTCCAGTATTTATAGGCAAATCTGGACAGCTGGAGGAGCGGGGCGGTCCCCTTAAATAGGTGGCCGGCCCCTTAAAATTAAGGGGACCGCCTAGTGAAATTAAGGGGGCCGCCCATCTGACAGTTGCCCATATTTATCTTTTTGTGAGGAAGGTTTTTCTGGAACATTTTTACCATTTTTGGTTGAAAATTTGAATTCATAATTTTTATAAAAGATTAAATATTTTTATTTAATACAAAAAATGATTTTCTAAAAGATATAAAATGTTTTGGGTCATTTTATAAAAAATCTAGTGATTAAGAAAATGTTCCTTTGATCATATAATGCATTAAGCATTTGTTCATTCATACCTTAAGTGATTAAGTTGTAGAAATGAATATTTCCAACTAAATACTTGTTTACTTAATAAGTTTATGTTTGATGAGTTTACATTTTTTGATCATCAAAACATAGAGATATGAATAAGTATTGATAATGTTTTTAGGCATTATTTATATCAACAATCTCCCCCTTTTTGATGATTACAAAACTTAAACTCATTAAATCCAAAACATTATTTTTGGACAAGTATTTAGTGAGTTTATATTCACTTCTCCCCCTTTTTGTAGAATCAAAAAGGTTATGCCGACAAATTTCAGATACGAAATTTGTCGGGGCGAAAACTCCCCCTTGATGTGTGCTCCCCCTCGTTTGAGGGCACCAAGGAATCGAGATATGGAATACTTGCAAGAAAAATATTAGAAGCACAAGCATACATAGCAAAATATGGAATATAAAAACAACAATCATGGCAAACAAATATTAAGAACATATAGCAAGACATTAATTAGTATGCTTGAAACATATAGCAAGAAAAAGGTCCTAAATTGCCAAAGAGAGCTTTCGGACTTGCTTGCGACACGAAAGCTTGGAAAATAAGCATACAGTTATGCTTAGATGGTTGATGGTAGAGTGTTTGGAATGGAATTGGTTGAGTGAGGGTAAGGATGTTAGATTAATAGAGGTATATTTTTGGAGGTGGAGAGTTTGGAGCGGAAAGCATGTGAATAGTATTTAGTTATTTGATGGTGAGGGAAATGGAGCGGATGGAGTGGATCTAACGATGTTATATCGGTTTAGAGAAGGAATAGGATGAGGACGAGTGAGTAGATATTTGATTTGTTTTTGGAGAAGGACACAACAAGGACAATAGTTGACATAATTATCAACTTGATTCAAATTGTGAGGGTGAGGTGAGCAATTTGAGTAGGGTGAGGATGGAGGATGGAGGTTGGCCCTTGTTGCAAGGTGCATAGCAAGGAGATCACTACGGTCATGGATTTGGTTGGGAATGTGGATTTGGTCATTTGGTGGAAGTGGAAGAAATTGGGGTGTGTAGTTGGAAGTAAAGTTGGATGTTTGACCAATATGATGAGGGTTTTGAAAGGTTTCAATGAGGTTGGTTTAAGGTTGAGATGTGTAGTTTGGAACGAAGGTGGAGGTTGAGGTTATTTTGTGATGAAGGAGGACTAGAAGGGAGTTGATCCAATTGAGCAAGGTGTAAGGTAAGAAGAGCACAAAGCTCATGGGCTTCTTTAAGTTCTTCAATGAACTTCAAGTATTTGGAAGAAGGTGATGATGGTGGAGTGTGGTTGTTATGATGGATGAACGAACACTAATGATGCAAAAGGGCTATTTATAGTGTAAGAATGGTGTGGTTTAGGAAGGTAAATTTTGGAGGGTGGTTTAGAAAGGTGATGATGGTTGAGTATGGTTGTTATCTGGGATGGATGTTTAAACATGTAACGTAGGAGTAACATGTGAGTTGGTAGGAGGTGGTGGTGATACTCTTGGTGGTGGAGACATTTGTGAGCTTGGGTAATTATGAGTGGATGAGGATGGAGATATGGAAGAAGGGGATATTCTAAGAGTGGTGAGTGTTTTGGATGGTACATTGGTAGGTTGAATAAGATGTGAGGTGTTGTGAATGAGATTGGAATAATTGTTTAGGGATTGATCATGCTCTTCATACGAATCATATGGAAGAGATGAATGGGTATTTTTGGGAGTAAAGATGGGTGATTGGTTATTATGATGAGGTTTGTGAAAGGGTTCATTGGAATGAGCTTGAGGATTGGGAGTATAGTTGGGAACAAATGTGGGTGGAGGTGTCGGTTGTTTAGCCACATCATTTGTTGAGATGGACTTGTTTCGGGGGTTTGGTTTTCTTCGGGTTTTTCGATCATCCTTGCTAACCTTGAGGTTTTTGGCTTTGGTTTGATGGGAGATGGCGTGATGAGATGATGGAAGGTTATGAGGAATGGGAGTGTTTATAGTGTAGGATTGATGGGATTAAGGAATGGATAATTTGTTGGATGGATTGGAAGTGAATTTTGGGAAGTGTAGGATGAAATGGGCTAAAAATTAGAAAAGGAGACAGCACCTTCGACCATCAGATGGCCGGTCCCCTTAAATAAGGGGCCGGTCCCCTTAAACATTAAGGGGGCCACCTTATAATTTAAGGGGGCCGCCCATCTGGTGGTTTCCAGATTACTGGAAAAGGGTTTTTGGCAGAAAATTGTAGAAAGGGTTGTGTTTTTGGGTTTAGTTTCAAGCAAGTCCAACTCTTTGAGGCAATTAAGCATGTAATAGATATCTATGCAAAACATGTTAATTAAAGAGATTAAGGAAACAAGTAATTTTATCTAAACATACTCATCAAGCAAGTAATATATATGGACTAGAAAACAATAAACTACACCAAGTATTTTCTAAATTATAACTAAGTGTGCCTATGTGTGCCAACTACACCAAGTATTAATGAACTATTAGATGGATTCTAATGTGTGCCTATGTGCAATAAATGGGAACTTAAGATAGAATGGACTTCTAGACTTGTTACAAACAAAATCTTAATAGACAAACCATGGTCCGCTTGATTTGACTTAGTTCACTTATAAATGTCATGTACATAAATATAGATGACAAATATGAGATCACCATGCATGATTTAAAGAAATGTTTTTAGCATTATTCAACAATGTTTGAAAGTGGGTTTTTATGTAGATGTGAAAGTTATTTGAATAAAATAGATTGGGTTTTATTTCAAAAATGTGTTTATGAAAATGGGTAAAAAGAAATTCCCAATCTTTGACTTTGATCAAAATAGAATTATGGACATAGATAAAGAAGAAAAATGAGATAGTAAAACATGTTAATAGAAAAGTGAAATAGTCATTTAAAAAATTATTTTTCCAAAATGTGAAGTTTTTGTATATTTTTAAAGATACTAGATTTTTGACAACAAATACCATTAATCCTATATTTTAAAAATGGATGTTAAAGATCTCATGCTCAAGGGAATTGGTTAAGGCTATTGTCACATGCTACCCTTTTCTACATATCCTATGGTCATAAGGAAGTGATGACGAAATTCTATATGTTTGACGCGAGAGTTTTGAATGGGATATAACCTAACATCTATAGCTCATTTGTTCTCGCACACTTATCTAACTTGATGCCATATTCTACGAGAGCTTGTTTCATCCACTGTTTTCTAACGCGAGAAATCTGATCTTACTTCTATGTTAATGATTAATCCACTTAACTCATTTCACTTCATCACCATGAGTTTTCTAATAGTGGACATAGAAGATTTCCATTTTAATTTTGAGAAGGCTAAATGAGTTCGACAGTGAATACTTCATTTAATACTTAGGGGGCTAACTAAAGGGTTTCTAGTTTATTAAATCATAAAACGGATATAACTAAAAGTGTAAATGCAATGCAACCTATCAACCTAAGCATATCCTAAGGCAATGATTAATAAGACTATATGTATGAAGTAACTACTCATGAAATTTAAAAAGAGAACGTACCTTATGTCCAGCTTTTCTTCAAATACTTCAAGGTGATATATTGACTTATAGAAGCCAATCATAGATGAGTTTCCGAATTATTCAATGAGTGACGATTTAGCCACTTGGTCCCCATTGTCCCATTTGTCCAAAATTGTTTGAACCAAACATGGTTTGCATTTGCATGTATGGTGAAAGTATTCCCCATTAGGAAAGTTTTGTCTACCTTGATTTCTTCTAGGTTGAGGGGTTTTAGACCGAGGATGAGGATTATTTGGTCTATTTGGAGGTGGAGTTTTAGATCTTAATTTCGGTTTAGAAAATCCGGTTTTGGCTTTTAATGATGGTTTATAAAAACTTTTTACTTCCTCATCACTCGCAATAGGTATTTTTCTATCTTTTATAAGTATATACTTAGGTTTTGACTCTAATGGTTTTTGTTTACTAGATTGACATTCAAACTTTACATTTTTATTTTCACTAGTTGAAACATTATTTGAGTTGAATCCTAGACCGGTTTTATCTCCCGAAGTTCCTTGACCACTTATTATTTTCTTAAGTGAGTTACTACTATTTTTGAACTTGTCAAGTTTGGAAAGTTCATCTTTAAGTTTTTCGTTTTCATATTTGACCTCTAGACATGTTTTACATTCTATAAAAACTTCTTTTCCTTTTTCTAAATGTTGTAGTTTAATTTTTAATTCGAGTACTTCATTTTCTAATCGATTATTAATATGTTTTAGTGATTTATTTTTAGCCATGACTTTTTGACCTAATTTGCATAACCTATTATATTCATTATCTAGGTCTTTTTCGTCTAATGATTGATTTTTGTCACTAAAGTATTTGGTTTCGGAAAGTACCTCATTTGATGTCTTTGCCATAAGACATTTTTCGTCGTTTGCTTTGTCCGCTTCGTCTTTGTCGCTATCACTCCATGCTCCTCTAACAAAGGCGTTTTGGTAATCATAACCCGGTGGCTTTGGACATTCGCCAATGAGATGGTTTGGGCTTCCACATCTAAAGCACTTTCTTTTCTCGTAGTTATTATTCCTGCTTCTTTGAAGCGATCTTCTTTCATCTCGTGGTTGTCTTGTGAATCTTCCTCGTCTCTTTAGACATTTCTTGAGCTCTCTTACGGCCATAGCATATTCTTTGTTATCACTCTCGGAGGTTGAGCTATCCTCTTCACTAGATTCCTTCCTAGCTTTCAATGCAATTGACTTGCTTTCCTCTCTTTTTCCTTTGACCATCTTGGAGTCTTTCTTTATTATTGCTTCGTAGACTTTCAAGTTGCCGATCAACTCGTCAAGTTGAAGAGTTGACAAGTTCTTCGATTCTTCAATCGCCGTAACCTTAGCCCACCATTTTGGATGAAGAGCCCTAAGAAATTTCCTAACAAAATTCTTACTAGAAAAATTCTCATCAAGTGCTTTTAAACTTGTGATGATAGTTTTAAACCTAGCAAAAGCATTATCTATTGATTCCTCTTCCAGAATCGTAAATTGTTCATATTGTTGAACAAGAAGATCTATTTTATTATCTTTGACTTGATTATTACCTTGGTGAGTTATTAGTAAGGAGTTCCAAATTTCTTTTGCGGTTTCACACATAAAGATCCTTTCGTATTCTTTACGTGGTAACGCATTATAAATAACCATTTTTGCCTCATTATTTTTAGCTAGTTTCTTTTTCAAATCATCATTTTGTTTTTCAAAAGGTACAATTTCATCACTTTTAGTTAAAGGATTATTTTGAATAGGGGAAAAATCACCATAGGTAATAACATGCCAAAGATCAAGATCTTTTGATTTCACATAAGTTTCGAATCTATTTTTCCAATAAAGAAAACCATCGCTTTCAAATAGCGGTGGTCTTTGCATAGATTGCCCTTCTAAATATTTTTCCGATTCCATAGATCGATTCAAGTTTTAAAATACAATATATTTTAAAAATCTTGTTTGACATGGCTCTTGATACCAATTGTAGAAAACTAGAAGGGGGGTTGAATAGTTTTACATCTTTTTAATTTTATTATGAAAACTTTATTTACTTATAAAAACTTAGATTCGAATTTATGTGAACTCAACTCTTGAACAATATAAACAAATATAAATAAATCTAAATTAACAATGCAAATAAAGTAATGAAATGAAATGAAAGATAGAGATGGAAAGATCTAACCGAGAGACAAGAGATTTATAGTGGTTCGGCTACAAGGACACCGTCCTTGCCCTACTCCACTCCCCGAGCACCAAACTCGAGAGTTTTCTTCACTATGTCAACAAGCTCCCTTATGGCGGAGAAAACCTTACACAACTTTCGCTTACACCGGCTTAACGACACAAAGCTAAATGTCGGGTTCTAATCGTAGCTAGAACCAATCTCACAACTTAAATCACAACTACTTCACAACTTCTTCTTCACGACTTCTTCACAACTTCTTTACTACAACTACACACCTTCTTCACAACTTCTTCACGACTTCACACCTTCTTCACAATAGCTTCACGCCTACTTCACTACCTAGCACTACTTGTATGTTCTTCTTCTTCTTCACACCTTCACTACTTACACACCTTCACTTCTTCACAACTTGACTACTTACACACTAATCTAGCCTAATCAATTATGTTCACACCTATCTAACAAATATACACAACTTATACACAAATGAATGAATGATTACACAAACAACTTAGATAGCAAGATGATACTAAGTTGTAATACTTCTTCTCTAGTGGTTGAAGGAGTATTCTTCTTTTGCACTTGGGTGGTAGAAGCTTGGATCACTTGGAAACCAATGCTTAAGAGAATATGATCAAAGGATTTTAGAAAGGATTTACAAGGATTAGAGGAGATTTAGAACAGAAGGTTTGGGGTGCAAAAGGTGAGGAAAAAGTCCAGTATTTATAGGCAAATCTGGACAGCTGGAGGAGCGGGGCGGTCCCCTTAAATAGGTGGCCGGCCCCCTTAAAATTAAGGGGACCGCCTAGTAAAATTAAGGTGGCCGCCCATCTGACCGTTGCCCAGATTTGTCTTTTTGTGGGGAAGGTTTTTCTGGAACATTTTTACCATTTTTGGTTGAAAATTTGAATTCATAATTTTTATAAAAGATTAAACATTTTTATTTAATACCAAAAATGATTTTCTAAAAGATATAAAATGTTTTGGGTCATTTTATAAAAAATCTAGTGATTAAGAAAATGTTCCTTTGATCATATAATGCATTAAGCATTTGTTCATTCATACCTTAAGTGATTAAGTTGTAGAAATGAATATTTCCAACTAAATACTTGTTTACTTAATAAGTTTATGTTTGATGAGTTTACATTTTGTGATCATCAAAACATAGAGATATGAATAAGTATTGATAATGTTTTTAGGCATTATTTATATCAACAGAAATCTTGAAACTGATAAAACTTGGTAACGAATTTATGGCTCAGGATCATATGCTGTTGTCATTGATTTGGCTATATGGATTGTCCTAGCACATTTTGTTTAAATCAAACCACGAACTGAATGATGTGTTAGCAGTCCAAATAGGAAAAGTCGAGCTTGAATTGTTGTGGTCAAATTGTGTCAAATCGGTGTACTTAAACCAAGATTTAACCTTGGTGATTTTTGCGGTTGTCCACATACATGTCCTGTAAACGGTGTCCGAATAACTATGTGGCGTTGAGAGACTTTTTAAATAATCGAATGGTAGCATAAAGGTATGCACACAAGGTGTTTGTGTTCGGTTAGAAAGATAATGTGTGACACTCCAAATAGGAGTTAGGTCGAGTAGAATGGGATACTCAAATCATGGTCTTTTGCCATTTAGCTTGCTCTAGTGTTCGGCAATTGAGTGGAGTTGTATTCGACTCAAGGATAAGCCGAATACGTATGGTCTAATCATGCCATGAAGTCTTCGAAATTATTAGAGACTATATCTCATTTAGACGTTTTCTTGGGTCATTTATCTAGATGGCCTTGAACTTGTGTATTTGAAAAGGTTCAACTCGTGCATCGTTGCGTTGAAACCAAGTGACTTTGTGCTATGGTCACAAGCTCCTCCCAAAATTTGATTAACCCTCATCCCTCTTGCCCTGTTTTGAGTCGACCATTGGGTCGTTGACAACTCCCTTAGGATCTTGTATATGTAGGACTACAATGGGTACACGAAAAGACCAAACCCATATAACTTAGGTCCTTGTCAAGTTTTTGTTTCGAACCCGTTGTCACTCGCAAAAACTGCTCAAAACCGATAGCAGAAATTCATATCTCATGTTCTAAAACTCATATATATACTGGTTTTGGTTCCAAAATTATGCGCTGGATCTATGGATTTATTGTTAATAATACTAGCCCTTACACATGGGCCGAAGCCCAATAGTGTTTGCTTTGGTTGTTTTGTGTTCCACTTTAACAGGCCGAAGCCCATTCGGGTATAAATAAAACAGGCCGCTGGCCTTTGTACATTGCGGCCCAAGTTATTGAGCAAAATGAAATCTGTTTTATTAAATATGGGCCACAGCCCACTCTGTCACACACATAAATTTTATTGTCGACTCGATAAAAATTACCGTTCAAGTAGTCGTTAAAAATTTATTTCAATTTCATATTAAAACAACTCGACGAACAATTGTTTCACTACATGTCATAAACATATAACAACTTGATATGTATATATATGTCGTGCGGAGTAATTTAAAATCCGACGTGAGTTTTAAAAAGAACACTTGATGTACAAATCGATTTTGAACACATAACTTTCATGTTAAACGATATATATATATATATATATATATATATATATATATATAAACATATAAACGACTTGAAATACTAAAATGGGAACACAAAACAAATTTATTGTTTTCGTGATATATTACTCGACATTGTTTTACCAAAACTCATATAAATCATTAGTTGTGAAGCGTTTATTTTTCAAACACAAATTTCAATCTCGTTAAACAATAAATTCTTGTAAACACGAATCCTAACACATCATGGAATGATGAAACATTTTCAAACTCAAGCATTCTTTACAAAGACCATATGTATATATAAACATATATATACACACACACCATCGTATACACATTTACTTATGTAAAACATATACACTCACTTTGCAACAACATTTCCATATGTCGTCAATGCTTGACACGCTATAGCAGGTGTCTTCCGTAAGTAGCTTTCCGATTTCTATCAATCCAAAGACTTACTCGTCTTGTCTTTTTATAACGTACACTTGTACACTCCAATGAGCCAATATCTACAAATGTTAAAAACATTGTTCCAACTTAAATGTTGCTACACCAGCAACACCAACATGAACTCTTTAGAACATTTGAAATTCTCGAATTTGAACTGTGAACTAAAATAAACCTTACTAATCTAGGTCGCGTGTCGGTGTTGAACTCTGTCTGAACGATTTTGTGATCTGACTACTATTTATCAAGGTGAGTTTATAGCCCCACACTATTTAAACTTGTTTTACTATTGGGGTGAGAAACATGCAAAACTATTTTTAGGACCAAACTATTGTCTATGCTATTACGTGGTTTAGCCTAAGCCCTATTATGTCCCTTTTATGCCCAACTCATGAACCGTCAATTCCTGATGGGAAGCGCGAGTGTTATAAATAGATCTATTGGGAGTAACATCCCCGTTCGAGTTGACCGGATAGGCAAACGAACGTATACCATGTCGAAACTACAAGTGTCTGGGATACACACTTGCCGGGCCACTGATATTTAACATGCTTCTAGAGCATGCACACAAGTTATAGCTTCGGTTGCATGAACTTAGTGCTAACGTAATAGACTGTATTTTTATATGCCATTGCATGGGTTGTAATGTTCATATCATGGTCCAACTGCTGATTTACTGCTTATTGATAAACCTATGAACTCACCAGCTTTTTGCTGACTTTTTAAGCATGTTTTTCTCAGGTGTTTGAGCTGACTAATATGACAAGGTGGTGGCAGGGCAAGGGTCATAGATTACTGTCTGAATGCTGTGGCTTTTTAATTATGACTTGTTTTTGTCTGGGACAACTGAAATTGTGGGCTTCACTTTATAAATTCAAAACAACGTTGTAAACAATATTTTCATGATTTAATGAATTAAAACGGAGTATGTATTCCGTTCTTTGTTACCTTGTGTTGTGATTATCAATTTAGTAGCACCCCATGACCCGAATGCTTCCACTACATCAGATTTTGGGGGTGTTACGATGTTGATCTATAACTCTCTTTACAATCTCATCTCTTCTCTTTAACCTATAAGTAACCTCTTAAAAATCCAACCAACTAGTAATGAGCACGTATGGAGATAACCCATTATAACTAACTTGAAAAAGAAGTACGATCCCCAAGACATGTGACTTAAGCTTGTAATTTATTGTGAAGTGATTTTGTCCAACTGACAGCCCGAATCACTCAATACAATATACCCAAACCCAGAAGGGTATATGTTTTGCATTACCTCTTGATATCCACAACTCCGTGTAACACTGAGCACTACAACGTAACTCCTTAAAGTGATTGCAATACTTTGTGAGCACTACAACGTAACTTCTTACATCAGGTATAACTAGTTAGTCAAGTCTTAATCACTATAAATGAATGTCCAAACAAGTATCTCCAAAAGTCATGCATCCAACCAACCTTTAGACTTTGAGATAAATAAGTACACATGCCCGTGAAATGCAACTTCAAATTCAAATAAGCAATATCATACAAAAACTCCATAGTCACGAAAATAGCGAAACTAGCCGTTGAAATTTGGTGAATCTGGATAAGGATCGTTTAAGTGAAGTATGGTATATTTGTTTTGATTGATGATAAATTCGTGTTATGAATCGTGTTTGATGTTGTTTTTGGTATTCGCAGATAGTGGAAATTTATATGGATCCCTAATTTTGTATATGCCCCCTCTTCCGCGGACCGAAGATATCTTATACAATATCTCGCCATATAGATTTTGAAAACTAGGGAAGTTATAACCTGTCTCGCCATATAGGATCGGACATATGTATGACACATTTTTACAACATTTACCTGTTAAACAATCGGGAGTAATAATGTTATTTATTTTATTCATTTAATAAAAACATGTAGTTTGTAAATATCAAGATTCATGAGGTCTAGGTTGGTGAAATAGATAAAACCAGTGTTCTAAAAGGCGCCGCCAAGGTGCGTGGCATAGCCTCGCTGCCACGAAATGAAACTTGGCGGCGGCTCTAGGCGTAGCATGGGATAAGGCGAGAAAAGGCACGAAAAGGCTCGCCTTTTGGTAAGACGTGGCGCCATTTTTAGAAGCATTTAGGAGATTTACAGATTTGGGCTTGAATTTCTAGTATTTGGGCTATTTCCTTCCTGGGCCTCGTAATTTCAAAACTTAATTCCTACTTAGGCCTCGTATTTGGGCCTGGCTATTTGGGCTTCAGTATTTGAAATTGCTCTTAAAAAATGATATAAAATTATAAATATTTTTTTCGCAAAGGCTCGTAAGGCTTGAGGCGTGATTGTGCCGCCACGCCACGCCTCACACTATTTATAACATTGAATAAAACATGTTTAAATCTTAGAGAGAGAAAGGTGAAAGAAAATGTGTTTATTAGATTAAAAGATAATGAATGATACAACACTTTCTCACACCCCTCATGGAGAGTCATGAGGGGTATTTATAGGCTTATTACATATGTACTTTGCCTCGTGAACAATATTAGTTCCTGCGGGCAAAACTATCTTATGTATCTAGTTCAATTCACGTGTAAGACGTTATCTTCATAAAATAAAAAAAACTAACATAGTTCGTTAAATAATTTTTTATATCATGATTTTATACATGCTTTTTCATTTTAGTATATAAATTTATAGAACTATCTCGTCCATCAAAAAGGTGTGGGATCTAGTCAAATATAAAACCAAACTAATTTAAGTTATTTTTTTTATATATGAACTGTAAGTCTATGACAATTATGTTTTTCCTTTAAGAACACATGACGACATAGGTGATTTATGTAAAACTTGGAATTTCGATTTTTCTCCTCGTTAGTGCAACTATTTGTTTATTAAATTTAAATCTTTGTACACTAGAGATACCTAGCAAAAGATGGAATGTTGTTTGTTTAATCGTATTTATCAATTAAGAAATGCTATAGTAACTCAAATTTTACAAAAAGTTTTTAACAAAATGATTTGGATGTGTATGATTGATGTTTTCATTCTTATTTTCTCTCTCTTCACCTTAAATAACTCTATCATACTTGGTTATTTCAATTATGTGAATATCATTTTGTAAAAGTTGTGTGATCATAGCATGCTTCTTTTCAATTAGTAGTGAGCAGTAGCAGTGAGCTGTGAGTAGTGAGCTGTGAGCAGTAGCCACAGCTCACAGCTCACCGCTCATAACTTTTTAAAGAAACATTGAAAAAATGAGCTTTCTTAAAAAATAGCAAAGCTCACCGCTCTTTTACCAAACGAATAATAAAAATAAAAAAGCTCATTACCCACCGCTCATCGCCTCAAAAAGCTTCAAACAGCTCCGCGCCAAACATAGCATATGAGTTTTATTTGTGTGGAGACATAAGCATGCACGTGCATACAAGTGGTACGCCGAGTTTTTTGTAACATTTTGTTTTATACAAGTGCATACGTAAGTAAGTGAAAATACGTAACATTTTGTTTTATATATGAGTTTCAATTAGCTCTCCATACAAGTAGTAATCCGAATTTTTTGTGTGGAGACATAAGCATGCACGTAAGTTATATAGACGTGGAAGGAGGGTGGGTTATATGTTGTCCCATATATGTCTATAAAAGGGCACTCATTTAGGGAAATAGCCAATAGGAGTACAGAAAAATGAGACCGGTTAGTAGTACACGTGTAAGGTTGAGGAAAGGTGCATGGACTCCTCAAGAAGATATGCTTCTCAAGAGCTGTATTCAGAAACATGGCGAAGGGAAATGGCACCTTATTCCTCTTAAAGCCGGTAAAAAATTCTTGTTGTAATTTTAATAACATGACAAGTTCATAAATTAAACACATAACCATCATACATATGCGGAAGCGTAGGATCGATTTAACACATAAAGAATTAACCGAATTTAAACATAAACGTACATTTGATTCAAGCTAAACAAGAATCAACTTCGAGTATTCTTCAATGGAGATCAAGAACCCTAATTAAGGTTTATAAGTGGATTAACGAATTACCCCTTACCGTTTTGTAATTCAATCCAAGATATTAACTATAGTGAGTTAATACCACATTCTTGTACACACGTACTTGTTGGGTTCGTAAAACACCCAATTATCTTAAACAGGATTTGAACACAAATTAAGCCAAGTGTTTGCTAAACCGAGAACAATTCAAGTCACTGAGAAAACAGCCTCTCAGTGAGTCATCTTCAGGATGCTTAAGGCGAGTTCAATAAAGGACTCACTCTCAGGAAGGCGGTACTCCCTGAGTAGGACTTAAGCCAAAGAAGAAGATGATGGTTCAGTGAGTGTTGGACAAGAACTCACTGAACCCTAGTCTCCTCAACAACATTAAAGTGATTGAAAACTGAGGAACCAATGCCTGAAGAATAGGCGGGAACAAAAGGGAAAGATCTGAGAAGATAAGAGTGTCAGACCAAACACTCTTATCTTGTCAGATACCAACCTTCCCTATTGCGGCTAAAAGTCATGGAGTGTCAGCCAACAACTCCCAAAGTCTTATTAGCCCATTCCTATTGGTTCTTGAAAATGACAATTACTGTTTGTAATTGTCAGACACGCTACCTCAACAACTTGTAATATTTTAATCACTTATACTTAGATTACTTGTGTATAAATAGATCAGATGGAGAGAAGTGATGTGTGCTTTGTATATTGAAAGCTTAGAACTTTTACAAAGTAACTTCTCTCCTACAAAGAGTATACAACTCACTGAGATAGCTCAGTGGGTATATTGTTACCACTCAAGCAAAACTTGAGTTTCGATAGGAGACACCATAAACCCTTGTCTATTCAATCCCAAGTGTTTGTTCCGCAAAACACTTGGGTAATAGATTCTTGGAATTATTTCTAATAAGAATTTAAACGTTGAAAAATATTGTGTTTTTATATTCACGTATTATAACTGTTAGAAATATTCTTTGCATTGATCTCAGTCATAAGCTCACTTAGTTTAACTTAATAGTTATTACTCGGTGTGCTAAGAGAACAACAAGTGGTATCAGAGCCTCTGGTTTATAAAACCTTTCAAAAACCCAGAGACCTCCAGGTTTTTAAAACCAAGATCCTAAAATGACTGATACCAATGTACCCTAGTTAGTCGATAAAAAGGGTGGCAGCTATTCTGCTGTAGCACCCAGACTTGAGGCTAGCAAATTTAGCAAATGGAAAAAACGTATGATTTGCTGTTTAACTAGGATGGAACCCTACTACATCGCTTGTATCAAGGATGGCCCATTTGTCCCAAAATCTGCTGCAGGGCTAATTAAGCCTGAAGCTCAATGGATCATAGATGAGAGGAGAGTGGTCAATCAGGACCATCGTCTGAAAAGCATCCTTATATCATGTCTTCCTGACGATATAATGGAATCAGTCATCAACTGTTCTACAGCCAAGCAAACTTGGGATGACTTGGTAAATAGCTTTGAGGGTCCCTCAGATACCAAGGAAAAGAGGGTCATGGACCTTAAACTTGAGTACAATACTTTCAGGGCAAAGGATTCTGAAAGTCTCTCTCAGACCTACACCAGATACAAGACTTTGATAAATGAGCTATCAAATGATGGTGTAACTTTATCTAAGCATGAGACTAATGTTGGCTTTGTCAACAGTCTCCCTGAGAAGTGGCTCAACTTCTCACAAGGCCTGAGGAATGCTAACCACATTTAGACCCTTGAGCTCCCTGAAATTTATGGGAAGTTTGTCTATGAAGACAACTTGATCTCAAGGAGATACCCTGACTCAAAAGCTCTTGAGTCCAAAAAGGCCTTAACCTCCACACCCATATCAACTGCTTTCTATTCTAATTGTGTTGTGCAGGATTTTCAAGAGGATTATGAAGAAGAAATTGATGAAAGGACTCGTGAGGAGTACCTGAACGACTTGAACTTGGAATTCCAAGAAAGGGCACTCCTTGCTAGTTCAAGACGTTTCATCAAAAGAAATCAGTCCAACTTTACAAAACCAAAAGCAAATGAGACCACTGAATGCTTTAAATGTTGTAAAAAGGGTCATTTTGCTAGGGACTGTTATTCTAAAACTATCTCAGAACCCTCTTACAAATTCTCAGGAAACAGTTCATCAGGAACTAGCAAGTTTCAACCTAAAATGTTTCAGTCCACCCAACAATTTCAAAACAAGGGTCAAAAGGATTTTGAAACAAAATATAGGAAAATCAAAGCTAAACTTGCACTTCTTGAAACTAACCTCATATTGTCTAAGGCTGCTCAAACATCTAAACCTATTCAGACAAAGAACAAGGTATTAGTAGCTGAAACATATGATTGGGATGAAGAAGAGGGTTCCTCAGATGAGGAAATAAGAGTTAGTGCACTGATGGCACTTTCTGAAGAGGATCAGGTGGCTGTTGGAAAAAGCCATGCTAGGAATGGAGAGTGGGTCAACATCACCATGAAGAAGGTAAATACTTTACTTTCTATGGATGATGATTCTGATTGGCAGTCTTACATGAATTATATTTGTGTTGATCTAAAGTTTGTTGAGGAACAAAGGCTTAACCTGTTTTCAAAATATAACAATATTGTGTCAGAATTGAATAAATGTAGAGATGAACTGCTTGCACTGAAACAAGCCAAATTAGAATCTATTACTCTACAAATTCAGAACACTGAAATTTTGAAACAAAACCAAGCCCTTCAAACAGAACTTAAGAAAGAAAAGGCTGTTATTGAAAGCTGGACCAAAAAGAACCCTAAGGTCTTTGATTCTGTGGGCTTAATTCCTAAGATAACTATAGGAATTGACCACCTCACTGAAACCTCCAGTGAGAGTCCCAGTGAAATGACCTTTGTTCCAGCTGGCATATCTTTTGAGCAAGAGATGGAACCCAAGTCAAATGACTGGATTGTCAGGGACAACCCAGTCAGTAAGTTGTCAAACTTTGAGACTAGAAACATCTTGCTCCCTGAAAGTCAGGCTCTGAAAGGTATGCTTGGACTCTTTGACCAACTCAGTATTTCTGATCCAATCAGTGAGCCTGAATCAGAATCAACTCCTCCACTCCCTCCACTAAATACCCTTCAGGGCGCTGCACCAAGCTCAGACCTCCCACCATTGGTATACTCCCCACACTCTCCAAAGGAAAGATCAGGAAAAGGTAGAATCCTCCTGAGAAGACCACCCCTTGAAGTCTCAGTAAATACTGATGACTCATCAACTTCAGTCCCTTCTGAAGTAGCAACCCAAAGTCCTGATCCAAGAATTGATCAGTTGACTGAAATGGTCAGGAAGCTAAGTGAGAAGATTGCATCTTCTGAAAAACCTTCTCAATTAAAGAAGGAACAAAAACTAGCTTCCTCAAAGACCAAACCCAAACCAACCAAACCCCTGAAAAAGTGTGAACTGTGCAACTATACAAATCATCTCACTGATGACTGCTATAGAGTCCTTTACTGCATGATTTGCAAAAAGGAAGATCACAGGACCTCTGATCATAAAAAATGCTCAGTCATGTCAAACTTTTCAGGACTTAAGGCTCAGTGCTTGAACTACCCCTCTGATTCTAAGCAGAAACAGAAGCAAAAGGCCAAGCCTTTTCCACCTTGCCCATTGTGTGGATTCAATGACCATCATCCTGATGATTGTCAAATTGACAAACACTGTGAATCTAGTGGAAGTTCCACTCAGAAATCCTCAGGAAAAGAGAGGGTCATTCAGTCAAGAAGAGGAATGAATAAACAATCCTCTCAGACTACTGAGGCTACCCCTGCGACAAAATGCAAAACATGTGGTAGCTCAGTCCACTCAACCACTGACCATGAATCGATTAATACTTTCATAAAGACCTACAAAACCAAACCCTCCATGAAATGGAGTCCTAGAAAGAACTGACCCAGTTTACTATTTGTGCAGAGGCATGCCAGGGATCCTGTTTGGCATCTAGACAGTGGATGTTCAAGGAGCATGACTGGTGTTAAGGAGTGTCTGCACAAATATGTGGAAGAACCAGGACCCAAAGTGATATTTGCTGATAATTCATCATGTCTCACCGAAGGTTATGGTTCAGTAAACTGCAATGGTATTGTCTTTACTAGGATAGCTTATGTGAATGGTCTTAAGTACAATCTGATCAGTGTCAGTCAACTATGTGATGCAAAATACATAGTTCAGTTTGATGATAAGCAAGGAACCATCTTCAATGCAAATAAGGAAATTGTCCTCATTGCACCAAGAAGACAAGATTTTTATGTATTAGACATGTCCAGTCTAACTCAGGATGGAACTTGTCTCTTTGCTAAGGCCACTGATACACTCAACTGGCTTTGGCATAAGAGACTCACCCACCTGAACTTTAAAAACATAAACAATCTTGTAAAACAAAACAAGGTCCTTGGCTTACCATCACTTGTGTTTTCAAAGGATAAACCATGCTCAGCTTGTGAAAAAGGTAAACATCACAGAGCATCCTTTAAAACCAAAACCAACTTTTCCATCAGGAACTGCCTACATCTTCTCCATATGGATCTATTTGGACCTGTCAGTCCAAGGTCTATTAACCATGAGAAGTATACTTTGGTCATAGTGGATGAATACTCTAGATACACTTGGGTATTCTTCCTGATAAAAAAGAGTAAGGCAGCTGAAACAATCATGTCCTTTGTCAGGAACATTGAAAATCAAAATGACATTAAGGTCAAACAGATTAGAACTAACAATGGGACTGAGTTCAAAAATTATGAACTTGAATGTTTCTGTGATGAGAAAGGTATCTCCCAAAACTTTTCCTCTCCATACACACCTGAACAAAATGGTGTTGCTGAAAGGAAAAAAGAACACTCATTGAAGCTGCTAGGACAATGCTAAGTGGATCAGTCCTTTCCAAACATTTTTGGACTGATGCAGTCAAAACTGCCTGTTATACACAAAACAGATCCATCATTGTCAAGAGACATGGGAAAACCCCATATGAGTTATTCAAAGGAAGAATCCCTGACATCAGCTACTTTCATGTCTTTCGGTGTCCTGTGTTTATTCATAATCACAAGGATCACTTAGGGAAATTTGATGCAAAAGCTGATGATGGATACTTCCTGGGATACTCACTTGTCTCAAAAGCCTTCAGAGTGTTCAACACAAGGAGATAGCAGACTGAGGAAACATTTCATGTTACCTTTGATGAGAGCACTGATGCAATCAGGTTCTCAGCTGCCTCAGTAGAAGAGATAGGAATTGATAACTCTTCAAGATATCCTCCTGATGAATATCTTCCTGAAAACAATCCTTCTACTCAGTATCAAGATGATGCTAACTTCTCCTATTACATAATCCCTCACAACCTACCTAACCCAACCATCACTGAGTTTGTTGAGGCACATGCAAACACTGATGAAATTAATCAGTCTGTTCAAAATGCTCAAGAACCAAACAATCTCAGTGATCTGGTAGACACTCAAGATCCAATCAATGATCATGTGTCTACTCCAGAACCAACCCCTCCACCCAATCAGGCCTCCACAAGTTCAAATCAGTATCCAGGACCTCAGGAAAGTTGGACTAGGTCTCAAGACATTGAACTTGTCAATATTATTGGAGAGCCTACTGAAGGCATGCTCACCAGGAGCATGGCTGCTAGTCTAAGAGCAGCCTCAGCCAATGAATGCCTATTTGTGGACTTCATTTCCACAATTGAACCCAAAAGTGTTAAAGAAGCACTTACACATCCAAGTTGGGTTCAGGCCATGCATGATGAACTGGAACAATTTGACAGAAACAAGGTAATGACCTTGGTCAAATGTCCTGAGAATGTCTCAGTCATTGGCATGAAATGGGTATTCAAAAACAAAACTGATGAAAATGGCATAGTCATTAAAAACAAAGCCAGACTTGTAGCCAAAGGCTATAATCAACAAGAAGGCATTGACTATGAAGAAACATTTGCACTAGTAGCAAGGATGGAAGCCATCAGGATCTTCCTTGCTTTTGCTACATACATGAACTTCAAGGTGTACCAAATGGATGTTAAAAGTGCATTCTTAAATGGTTCACTGAAAGAAAAAGTTTATGTTCAGCAACCTCCTGGATTTGAAAGCCATGAGTTTCCTGATCATGTCTGTAAGCTTAATAAAGCCCTTTATGGACTGAAACAAGCTCCCAGGGCATGGTATGAAACTCTTTCAGCCTTTCTGATCCAAAACAAATTTGTCAGAGGCAAGATAAACAACACATTGTTTATCTATAAGACAAATACTGATGTCATACTAGTACAAGTGTATGTTGATGACATCATCTTTGGCTCAACAAGTTACAAGCTTTGCAAACAATTTGAAAAACTAATGGCTAATCAATTTGAAATGAGCATGATGGGAGAATTAACCTACTTCCTTGGTCTTCAGATTAAGCAGACTGATAAAGGAACCACTATCAGTCAAGAGAAGTATGTTAAGAACCTACTGAAAAAGTATGAACTCAGTGACTGTGCCTCAGTCAAGACTCCCATGGTTCCCCCAAACAACCTTGGTCCTGATCTCACTGGTAAACCAGTAAATCAAACTCTCTTCAGAGGAATGATAGGATCACTGATGTATCTACTTGCATCAAGGCCTGATATCCAATTCTCAGTATGTCTATGTGCCAGATATCAATCTGACCCAAGAGAATCACACATCACAGCTGTGAAAAGGATATCAGGTACCTGAAAGGTACTTCAAACCTTGGATTATATTATCCAAAATGCTCAGGCCTTGATCTTAAAGGATACTCAGACTCTGACTATGCTGGATGCAACATGGACAGAAAAAGCACCTCAGGCTCTTGCCAAATACTTGGTGGGAAACTAGTCTGTTGGAGTGCTAAGAAGCAACAATCAGTTGCCTTGTCCTCAGCTGAGGCTGAATATGTTGCAGCAGCTAGTTGTTGTGCAAATGTACTCTGGATGAAAAGTCAACTCAGTGACTATGGAATTCAGTATAAGTTGGTACCCATCTTTTGTGATAACACAAGTGCAATTGCAATCTCAAACAACCCTGTTCTTCATCAGAGAACAAAACACATTGATATTAGATATCATTTCATCAGGGACCATGTCATGAATGGTGACATTGAATTACACTTCATCCCTACTGAATATCAGTTAGCTGATATCTTCACCAAACCTTTGGATGAACCAACTTTCACAAGACTGAAAGCTGAATTAGGAATGTTGGATATCGAGAATCAGTCCACTGATTGAATCCTTCCAACTAAAGTGTAAATTCTTAAAACCTCATGTCCCTGACTCAATGTGTACATCAATGAAAAAAAAATCACTGAATCCTCAACCTCAGGAACTAAACCCAAGTTCCTGAAATCTTTAGGGTTCAGGAACTAAACCCAAGTTCCTGAATCCTTGTAGCTCAGGAATCATTCCATATTCCTGAATCATCAGTGACTAATCCCAAGTCCTTGAAAAACCATCACTGAATGAAAAGTCATTCAGGGCCCTGAAAAGGACATTCAATACTAACTTAAATGCTCTAAGTATCTAGTTAGTAAATGTCCGAGGTTGGTAACTGGATTCTTATTAAATATAAGAATATTTGTTCTTTTGCCTTTCTGGCATACACCTCATGGGCCCCCACTTCCCAACTTGGCATTCAATGCCCTCTCTCACACAATACACTATGTGATAATGGAAACTCTGCAACTTCTCCTTTTGCAGAAACTGCTCAACTGTTCACCCTGCCAGTTGCGAAAAAAGAGGAAAAGTGGAGTGGTGGCATTTAATGCGGATCTCAAACATTTTATTCAAAATAATTTCCAAAAATTATATTTTGATTAAATAAAACCGCTCAAATACCAAAAATAACCCCATCTCCACTATCCTATAAATACCCCAACGAAAACAAACACACACACGCGATTTAAAAATCTAAGCTAAACTCTGCCCATTTTATCTCTCAAAACTCTGTGTGTGTTCATAGCAATTAGAAACCCAGTCCATTTGTCCAACCAAACACAAAAATGGCATCTTCTAATGCTATCACCCTCGCCCCAAATATGAATTTTCCAATGGAGGGCGTGGATATGACCAAAAACAATGTGGTTGGAAATTTCCACTACCCCCAACAATATGCGGGGTACAAGGATGTGGTTAAGTATTTACATAACTGCTTCCTTGCCACGGCTTTTACCAAAACCCCACCAGTCATTTATCATGACTATCTCAGGGAGTTCTGGTGTACCGCAACGGCTACTAGCCCTAAGGACACCAGAGAATCAATCATCACATTTACTGTGATGAATGGGAAGAAACCCCTCTCCCTACACTACAAGACCTTTCTCAAGGCCACTGGTCTTGATTTCGCCCAGACCTTTGAGGCAAACCCTACTGACCAGGAAATTAAAGCAGAAATGTTATTCCTTGGGCCTCATGACGCTAAGCGTCCCACTTTGTCTCCTGAAGCCTTGTTAGAAAAGGCTCCCATAGTGAAGACATGGTTTCACCCCATCTGGAGACTCATGATGACATTTTTCATTCAAGTCCTAGGAGGGAATAAATCCTCCACTGAGCAAGTGAACTCATCACAGCAAATGATGATGTTCAGTCTCTTGGAGGGTAGAAAAATTGATATCGGAGGTATAATCTTCCGAGACCTCGTTGCCAAGATCTCAGAGAAACATAGGCAAAGACACATGTCTTATCCTAGGTTCATTTCCTGTGTGCTTCAGGACCTTCTTGGTTCTGACTACTTAAGTTCTGACGATCAAGGTACAAAACCTGACGTCTTGCATAAGACCAATTTTAGTAGTGACATCACTGAGGCACAACCCACCGCCCTGACCAACTACATGTTAGTAGTCATTTAGGGTGAGAATGCTAGCTCCCCAGTACCTTCACCAACCAAGAAGGTGAAGAAGAAGAAAGGGGGACATTCCAGTAAGGTGGTTAGACCTAAACCACTCGTCACTGAGACTGTTGCCTCAGGCACCCTTAACATTGTGGCCCAGACCTCTGAGACACCCACTGCAGAGACCCTTCTGACCACAAAACAACCGTCAACGGAGGTCACTGGGAAATCATCCTCAGTGTCCTCGGACATACCCTTTCCGCATGTTTCCTTTGACATAAACAAGTCAGAGGGATCAGGAACATCCACCCATTCACATCCCAATGAAAGTACTGATAAATCACAATCAGAGCCTGAGGGAGTACAGGGTTCTATATCCTCAGTGGGGCAGCACTACTCCACTGAGAAGGGGACCCATACCCACTCACATCCTGCTAACGTCCCTGAGCAATCACACTCAGGGTCTCAGGGAGTTCAGGACCCTAAATCCCCAAAAGGACAGACCAATCCTGATGGGAAGGGGGTCCATACATCTTCACAAGGAGTGCCTCATGATTCCACTGGAAAACACCCATCAGTGGATGAAGGCGCTCAGGGGGACAAAGACTCGGAGGGATATAAACCACCCGCCGATACAGAACCCAAACCCACCTCAGGCATCTCAGGTACTTTTGTTCTCTTGGGAACTGACCCTAAAAGTCAGGCTGGGCAAACCCCCCCAGTTATTATGACTAGTCAGGCTGGTCAAACCCCACCAGTTATTATGAAAAAAGAGTCAGAACCTGGCCACAACGAAGGTGAGCCCTCTTCTAAGGGGGAGCCGGATATCCTGAAGGCTCCTTCTCTGGCTGACTATGAAAATTTGTTGGCTGATGAGTCAGAGGAGGAGATTGATTTTGGTGATGATGATATCCCTGATGCTGAGGAGGAAATGGAGAGTCAATTAAACCCTCCTCAGCCCTCTGAGCAACAACATTCTTCTCCTCCTCCTGAGGATCAACCACCCAGTTCCCCATCAACCTCATCATCATCATCAGGTGCTTCAGCCACTCCTGAGTGGTTGCAAAAGTATGAAAATGCTCGTCCGGCTTCTGAAAGGCAAATGGCCAAATTCCTTCGCAAAGCCAACGAAGGTCTTTACAATATACTTAAGGATGAGCAATGGGATAAGCACACTGAAGTGGCAGCCTCCAATGCCGACTTCAGGGCTTCAGTAGAAGAATCTCAGGAAAAGATTCTTCAGGCCGCTAATCTCACTGATAAACAACTTGGCGACTTGAACAAATCTGTAGATGAAATAGCCACTGGACAGCATCAGGAACTCTCCAACATCCTCAAGGCTATTGAATCAGTCCAAGAACATCTTACAGATGATCCCACCTTTTTCAAAAGACTAGATGCATACTTGGCCTCTCAGGCGTCCACCTCCACCAACATTACTGAGCTTCTAAAGCTCCTTCAGGGGGTAGATCTTCAAGGTCTAAGGACACAGCAAGAGTCCATTCATCAGGCTGTCATTGCATCCAAGGAGCACCTGATCAGAATCTCTTCAGCCTTTGAGCAGCTCTCAACAACACATAATGAGGTGGTCACCCACTACACCACCCAAGTCACTGAACTCACCACCCACCAAAAGGAAATGGCTGCCGAATTAAGTGCCGTGAAGAATGAGACTTCTGAGACAAAGTCTATGGTCTCAAACATCCTATCTATTCTTCAGGCCTCTCATGCTCCTCCAACTCCTCAGTCAGCAGGTGTCTCCACTGAAGTTCCACCATCTGCTGAGGGGGAGAAAAATGATGATGATCCGATCCCTGATCCTACTTCTGCTTTGGTAACTGTCCCTAAGACATCCACCAGTCAACCCCCTCCCATTGACAAAGGGAAGAAAATCATGGTGACTGAAACAAACCCTCCTCCTAAAGCACGCTTTGTCAAGGCTTCAACTGAAAGACGTGCAGATCCTGATGCACCGTTCTATGTTGATTTAGAGGATGGGAGAAGGGTCTATGGGACTCATGAAGAACTTGCTGAAATCTTACACCAAGAAGATCTCAGGAAGGACCAAGAGAAAGAGCAGGAACTCAACAGGTCTGAAATTTCTAAGGTTGCCAAAGAAGTGATCAAGGAGTCTGAGAAAAAGGACATCAAAGGGGATGAGTCTCTCAAGATTCAGGCTGAACTCCTTAAGGAACACAACAAACAAGCCAAACTTAAGGAAGAAAGGAGGCAGAAAACATACGAGAGGTATGTATGGCACATGACCAAAACCAAGGATGAAGGCACTATCACTGACATCACCATTCACAACACCAAACCCCTGAGCATAACGATACATAGAGGTCCAAGAAAGTTTGAACACCTTCCAACAATCAAATTTTCAGACTATGGGTTAAGAGAATGGGATATGATGATGCCCATCCTAAGGAAGAAAACCTCAAGCAAGAATGCCCCAAACCTTATCAAGTCTCTGAGTGCCAAGTTTGAGGAACTCGCAAGAGTGGCAAAGAGTCTCGGAATTGACGATGATAGGGCACTTGATTCTCAGGGACTGGCTATCCCTGAACTTACTCAGAAGACCGGGAAGAAAAGAAAAGTTGTGGCTCTTGAACCTGAACAATACATAGCTGCACTTCACTGCAACAGGATTACTCCTCAGGGAGTCAAGTTCCGTCCCAACCTGGTCATCAAGGAACCTGAGTATGGTATCTTCTTTGTGGATGAATTTGGTCAGGAAGCCTTTCAAAGAGTCTCTGACATCGATAAAGTGGAAACGACAACACTCCTTGCTTACAAACTGATGACGCTTAATATCAGGAGTCCTGATAATGAGGAGTTCGTCAGGTTGATGGATCAAATGATGAAGGAACGACCTGATAAAGAGGTGTTGATGTCAAAGAAGGCTAAACTGGAACTCATGGGTCTCGTTCAGGAACCTTGAGTATTTTGTACTTAGAATGATAGGACTTGTAATGATATGAATAAATTGATGAATGTTTTGTTATATCAATATCCTTATTTATTTTCTAGTACATTCAGTATGAGCAGAAGACTTTAGCTCACTCATACTGATCAAAACACTTAGGCATAATTTATATCCAAATAGGGGGAGATTGTTGGGTTCGTAAAACACCCAATTATCTTAAACAGGATTTGAACACAAATTAAGCCAAGTGTTTGCTAAACCGAGAATAATTCAAGTCACTGAGAAAACAGCCTCTCAGTGAGTCATCTTCAGGATGCTTAAGGCGAGTTCAATAAAGGACTCACTCTCAGGAAGGCGGTACAACCCTGAGTAGGACTTAAGCCAAAGAAGAAGATGATGGTTCAGTGAGTGTTGGACAAGAACTCACTGAACCCCAGTCTCCTCAACAACATTAAAGTGATTGAAGACTGAGGAACCAATGCCTGAAGAATTGGCGGGAACAAAAGGGAAAGATCTGAGAAGATAAGAGTGTCAGACCAAACACTCTTATCTTGTCAGATACCAACCTTCCCTATTGCGGCTAAAAGTCATGAAGTGTCAGCCACCAACTCCCAAAGTCTTATTAGCCCATTCCTATTGGTTCTTGAAAATGACAATTAATGTTAGTAATTGTCAGACACGCTACCTCAACAACTTGTAATATTTTAATCACTTATACTTAGATTACTTGTGTATAAATAGATCAGATGGAGAGAAGTTATGTGTGCTTTGTATATTGAAAGCTTATAACTTTTACAAAGTAACTTCTCCCCTACAAAGAGTATACAACTCACTGAGATAGCTCAGTGGGTATATTGTTACCACTCAAGCAAAACTTGAGTTTCGATAGGAGACACCATAAACCCTTGTCTATTCAATCCCAAGTGTTTGTTCCGCAAAACACTTGGGTAATAGATTCTTGGAATTATTTCTAATAAGAATTTAAACGTTGAAAAATATTGTGTTTTTATATTCACGTATTATAACTGTTAGAAATATTCTTTGCATTGATCTCAGTCATAAGCTCACTTAGTTTAACTTAATAGTTATTACTCGGTGTGCTAAGGGAACAACAGTACTATTAGCGATTCGATGTGAATGCTAGTTCTTAAGTCACAAATAAAAACAACCAAACACTAAAGGTGTGTTTGGTATGTAATAATAAGAATGAGGGAATACTTTCAATAAAAAAAAATAATGTTTGTTTGAAGAATTTGAAATTCTACTATGCATTTGCATATCATAGTCAAATATCAGTGGTATTCCAGAGAAAAATTCAAATGCATACTCTTATTTTGGTGCATACCAATAGACAAATCCTCACCATCCATCTAGTTTGATCTAATGGTGAAGATTAACCTAAGATTAATTATGGAAACCTAAGTCCATGTTTTTTTTCCCTCTTTCTTTTTCTTTTTGTCTTTTTTATTGTTCACTCACTTTCTTTCTTTTTTTTTTTTTTTTTTTTTTGTCTTTTTTTTCTAATTCACGCTTCTTTTTTTCTTTTTCTTTTTTTGTTTTTTCTGTTTCTTTTTTGTTTTTTTCCCAATTCACTTTTTTTTTTCTTTCTAATTCATGTTTTTTTTAATTCACGTTTTTTTTCTCTTCACTTCGCTTTCATACGTTTTCGTCTGTTTTCATATATTTTCGTCCGTTTTCATACGTTTTCGTCCATTTTTTTACGTTTAAAACGTTTTCATTGTTTTCAAACGTATTGTCCGTTTTTATACGTTTACGTCCGTTTTTATACGTTTTTGTCCGTTTCATCGTTTATATACGTTTTCGCCTTACGTTTTTGTCCTTTTACGTTCACCTTTTTAGTCGTTTCATCTATTTCAGTTTTTTATACGATTTTCCTGTTTTCATCGTTTTTACGTTTTCATCTTTTGTTTTCGTCGTTTTCATACGTTTTCTACTGTTTTATACGTTTTCGTCCGTTTTCATCGTTTTTCTTTCGTTTTCAGTCCATTTTTATACGTTTTCATCCTTTTCAGACGTTTTTTACGTTTCATACATTTTCGTCTGTTTTTTACGTTTTCGTCCGTTTTTCATCCGTTTTTCTTACGTTTTCGCTTTTCGTCCGTTTTTATACGTTTTCGTCAATTTTTTACTTTTCGTTCGTTTTAATATGTTTTCCGTTTTCTTTCGTTTTTGTCATTTTTCATAGTTTTTTCTTTTCACGTATTCGTCGTTTTCTTCGTTTTCGCATTTACTAGTTTTAATCAAGTATTTCTGTACACGTTATTCGATACATTCGTTTTCGATATCACTTTATTTTCTTATGTTTTCGTCGTTTTTACTATTGTCCGTTTTCTACGTTTAGTCCTTTTTTTTACGTTTTTGTTTTCGTCCGTTTTTTCCCATAATTGTTTAGATATCACTTGTGATTTTCGATACGTATTTCTGTCCTTTTTTTTCTATTCTTCACTCATTTTCAGTTACACTATTTGTTTGAAATCACTGTCATATTCGAATATCACTTATGTTTCGAATTCATGTGATATTCTAATATCAGAATATTACTGATATCCGATATTTATTACTTAATTCCTTGTGTTTCTGCATATCACGTTTCACTTCTGAATTCTTGTCCATTTTTCAAATACGTTTTCAGTCCATATTTTTACAGTTTTTTTAAGTTTTCGTCCGTTTTTTTACGTTTCTAATATCATAATTGTTATTCCAGAATATTCACTAGTGATTTCTGAATATCATGTGATTTCTCTCATTTACTTGATTTTCTGAATACTATCACTTGTGATTTTCATGTTACAAAACATTTGTTGAAATCATTGTCATATTCAGAAATCATTTGATATTCAGAATATCACTTGTGATTTCTGTACACAAATATTATTATGATATCCAGATTCATTTTGTACTATAAATTCACTTGTGATATTCTGCATATCACAGAATCACTTCTGAAAATCACTTGTCATATTCAGTAAAATCACTTAGATATTCAGAATATCCGATATTCTGAATATCACATATTAATTATGATACCGTTTCATTTGTGTATCAGAATATCACTTTGTATTCTAATTCCGTTTCTTTGATATCAGAATAATCACTTGTGATATTCTGAATATCAATGTGATATTCTAAATATTCACTTGTGATTTTCTGAATATCTATCACTTGTGATTTTCATGTTACAAAACATTTGTTGAAAATCAATTGTCATATTCAGAAAATCACTTATGATATTCAGAATATCACTTGTGATATTCTGAATATCACAGAATATTACTTATGATATCCAGAATATCATTTATGGTACTCATAATATCACTTGTGATATTCTGCATATCACAGAAAATCACTTCTGAAAATCACTTGTCATATTCAGAAAATCACTTATGATATTCAGAATATCACTTGATATTCTGAATATCACAGAATATTAATTATGATATCCAGAATATCATTTGTGGTACTCAGAATATCACTTGTGATATTCTGATATCACATTCTGATATCAGAATATCACATTGTGATATTCAGAATATAACTTGTGATATTCAGAATATCACTTGTGATTTTCTGAATATCTATCACTTGTGATTTTCATGTTACAAAACATTTGTTGAAAATCACTTGTCATATTCAGAAAATCACTTATGATATTCAGAATATCACTTGTGATATTCTGAATATCACAGAATATTACTTATGATATCCAGAATATCATTTATGGTACTCATAATATCACTTGTGATATTCTGCATATCACAGAAAATCACTTCTGAAAATCACTTGTCATATTCAGAAAATCACTTATGATATTCAGAATATCACTTGTGATATTCTGAATATCATAGAATATTAATTATGATATCCAGAATATCATTTGTGGTACTCAGAATATCACTTGTGATATTCTGAATATCACAGAATATCACTTGTGATATTCAGAATATAACTTGTGATATTCAGAATATCACTTGTGATTTTCTGAATATCTATCACTTGTGATTTTCATGTTACAAAACATTTGTTGAAAATCACTTGTCATATTCAGAAAATCACTTATGATATTCAGAATATCACAGAATATTACTTATGATATCCAGAATATCATTTATGGTACTCATAATATCACTTGTGATATTCTGCATATCACAGAAAATCACTTCTGAAAATCACTTGTCATATTCAGAAAATCACTTATGATATTCAGAATATCACTTGTGATATTCTGAATATCACAGAATATTAATTATGATATCCAGAATATCATTTGTGGTACTCAGAATATCACTTGTGATATTCTGAATATCACAGAATATCACTTGTGATATTCAGAATATCACTTGTGATTTTCTGAATATCTATCACTTGTGATTTTCATGTTACAAAACATTTGTTGAAAATCACTTGTCATATTCAGAAAATCACTTATGATATTCAGAATATCACTTGTGATATTCTGAATATCACAGAATATTACTTATGATATCCAGAATATCATTTATGGTACTCATAATATCACTTGTGATATTCTGCATATCACAGAAAATCACTTCTGAAAATCACTTGTCATATTCAGAAAATCACTTATGATATTCAGAATATTAATTATGATATCCAGAATATCATTTGTGGTACTCAGAATATCACTTGTGATATTCTGAATATCACAGAATATCACTTGTGATATTCAGAATATAACTTGTGATATTCAGAATATCACTTGTGATTTTCTGAATATCTATCACTTGTGATTTTCATGTTACAAAACATTTGTTGAAAATCACTTGTCATATTCAGAAAATCACTTATGATATTCAGAATATCACAGAATATTACTTATGATATCCAGAATATCATTTATGGTACTCATAATATCACTTGTGATATTCTGCATATCACAGAAAATCACTTCTGAAAATCACTTGTCATATTCAGAAAATCACTTATGATATTCAGAATATCATATTCTGAATATCACAGAATATTAATTATGATATCCAGAATATCATTTTTGGTACTCAGAATATCACTTGTGATATTCTGAATATCACAGAATATCACTTGTGATATTCAGAATATAACTTGTGATATTCAGAATATCACTTGTGATATTTATAAACATATGAAAACGTCTGAAAATGGCCAAAAACATTTAAAAACGGACGAAAACGAATGAAAAAAACGGACGAAAACGTAAGAAAACGGACGAAAACGTATGAAAATGGAAGAAAACGTATGAAAGTGTAAAAACATGTATGAAAAGGAAAAAAACGTTTGAAAAATGGACGAAAACGAAAGAAAACGGATGAAAACGGACGAAAACGAACGAAAACGTAAGAAAATGGACGGATATGTATGAAAACGGACGAAAACGTATGAAAGCGTAAAAACACGGATGTAAACGGACGAAAACGTATGAAAATGGAAGAAAACGTATGAAAGTGTAAAAACATGTATGAAAAGGACAAAAACGTTTGAAAAATGGATGAAAACGGATGAAAACGTATGAAAACGAACGAAAATGTAAGAATACTGATGAAAACGTATGAAAACAGACGTTAACGGGCGAAAACGTAAGAAAGCAGACGAAAACGTATGAAACCGGACAAAAACGTATGAAAACGGGTGAAAACGTAAGAAAACGGGCCAAAACGTACGAAAACAGACAAAAACCTATGAAAACGGACGAAAACGTATGAAAACAGACGAAAATGTATGAAAGCGAAAAAAAACGTGTGTTAGAAGAAAAAAAAAACGTTCATTAGAAAAAAAGGCAAAAAAAAAAAAAAAAAAAAAAAAAAAAAAAAAAAAAAACTCGAATTAGAAAAAAAAAACAAAACAAAAAAAACAAAAAAAAACAAAAAAGAAAAAAAGAAGCGTGAATTTGAAAAAAAAGACAACAAAAAAAAGAAAAAAAAAAGAAAGAAAAAAAGTGAATAATAAAAAAAACAAAAAGACAAAGAAAAAGGAAAAAAAAAATATGGACTTAGGTTTTCATATTTAATTTTAGGTTAATCTCCACCATTAGATTAAACTAGATGAATGGTGAGAATTTATCCCTTGGTATGCACCAAAATAGGAGTATGCAAAATAAAGTGACTCTGGTACTCCATTCCACATGAATTTGCCTCCTTTGCATATCTATCAATGTGGCCCACATATTATTTCACATAAAAACAAAAATACATGTACATATTTCTTCATCATCATTGTTATATATACGAAGCATATATTTGATTCCGAAATCTACTTCATCAATCCAAACAACATGAATGAGAATAATACATTTGATTCAATCCATTGTCATTCCACTCGATATCGAAACTCATGGCGATTGTGTTTCACGTCAACAAATAAAACCAAACACACCCTAAGTATTTGTTTCTTGGAATAAACTGATCGACACACAAAAAGGTAATGAAATTAATTCGACCAGTAATGAGGGTATATATATATATTCACATGCAATAGCATGGCATTACACATGCATATAAGAATTGCATGCATATGATAAAAGATATACGTAAATCCTATCAAGCATATCATGCGTCTGGTTTTGTAAGGGATTAAAGTGTCGTGTCTTGTCTTTTGAAGCCAATGAGATGTTTATATAGCCCTCAAACTTGTTTTTCAAGTTAGAGTCTATCACCTCCTCAAGTTTCACAAAACGACACTCGGACCCCTCCATTTTCTTTCATGTTCGACCGGTTTCAACCAACACCTCACGGGTTTGGTTTTCGTACTAATAAGTCCCTCGTGTATTAGTTACTTTATTTGTGATTTAATAATTAAATATAACTATTTATATATTAATTATTTAACATCGATTCTCATACGTAAAGTGTGCAATCCCGTAGTCTCGAGTTCGATCCTAACACACAACTACTAAATTATGTCCACAAAACTAACAATTCTTTCTATTATATATTTTTTTTTTTTTTTTATTTTTTGTGTTACAAGTTTATCTAGCTAGCTTGTTTCTTTCTTGTATTTGAAAAAAAGTAGACGTACGCGTTATTTCGCGCTAATTTGTTTGTTCTTGCAGGTTTAAGTCGATGTAGGAGAGTTGTAGATTGCGATGGTTGAACTATCTGAGGCCAAATATTAAAAGAGGGGATTTTGCAGAAGATGAAGTTGTTCTTATACTAAGGCTTCACAAGCTTCTGGGTAGAGGTGGCCAAAACTCGGATCCAAAAAAAAACCGGAAACCGGATCCAAACCGGATCGGATAATAGTCAAAGTCAAGGAACCGGATCCGGTTCCAAACCGGATCGGATATTTTTGGATCCGACCTCTAAAATACCCGGACCGGTAGCACCGGTTCCGGTTTGGTTCCAAACCGGATCGGTTCCTAAGAAACGGTCGAACCGGATCCCAAGAACTGGTCGACATAATGATGATGATGATGATAGAGTGTCTTGTGGCGTGTCTTGTGGTGTATGGGTAATGAAGGAGTGTTTCTAAGACGTTTACTAAAATGTTCAGTGTCAAGACACCATTTAATTGCTTCGGTTTTACAATACTAGAGTTAAGAGAATGGTAATGCTATATTAATAAATAATGATGATTTAGATCATGTACTTACTGAACCATGCTACTGTCTCGAAACTATGCAAAAGGGAAAAAAGCATGCATGCATGGCAGCATGGGGGGTGATGCTATATTAATAAATAATGATGATTTAGACCATGTACTTACTGAACCATGCTACTGTCTCGAAACTATGCAAAAGGGAAATATACCCGTTGGATCCGGTTCGGAACCGGTTCCCAAGAACCGGATCTCGAACCGGTGTGGAAAAATCCGGTTCTGAACCGGTTCTAGCCGCAGAAAGGTCAAACCGGATAGGAACCACTGGATTTTGCAGGAACCGGACCGGATCTTGGAGGAACCGGCTTTGACCGGATTCGGATTCGGATTTTTTTTTGTTCCGGTTCAGGAACCGGTTCTGATGGCCAACTCTACTTCTAGGCAACAAGTCAGTAAAACCACATTAAATTCAAAACTACAAAAATATACTACTAAATATGTGTTACGTATATTTCAAATTCAAAAGTACAAAAACTAGCTAAAAGCGACATGAATGTCAAGTACAAAACATATACTGTACTTTTTTTTTGAACGACATATACTGTACTAAATACGTGTTACTCGAAAGCAAAAACATTAAAGGCTTAGGAAAAAAGAGCTATAGTAAATCCGCGATTAACTTGGATTGTACTTTTTATTAGATGGTCAATGATTGCTGAATACCAGGAAGAACTGCGAATGACGTGAAGAACTACTGGAACACACATATTCGCTCACGGTCCAACAAACAAAATAATGAAGCTAAAGAAATCACCACGGCCGTCACAGTTACCAAGC
This sequence comes from Artemisia tridentata subsp. tridentata, assembly GCA_021014915.2. Lineage (NCBI taxonomy): Eukaryota > Viridiplantae > Streptophyta > Magnoliopsida > Asterales > Asteraceae > Artemisia > Artemisia tridentata. Next base: position 451,465,387 of record CP139507.1, read on the forward strand.
CACAACCACGGATCTTGTCCAAAGCCGTAAATTAACAATTCTTTGGTTGAGTTATTTGACAATGGGGAGGCGGAATTTGACGGCGAAATAGGGTGGTCATTAGATGGTTCTCCACTCGAAGGGGAGGCTTTAGATGCGGATCAAGAAGATGGTGAAAGCAGTGTGTTTGATTTACCCATAGACGAGTTCATGTGGGACTTTTTAAATTCGGACCAGCTATGATATTGCAATCCTTTATCACTCGTCTTCATGTGAGCAAATTAATGGAATTGTTGGATTACTAAGATTGAAATACAAAAGATAAATAAGAAAATAAAAACACGTTGAAAAAGTTTGAGAAATCTACTTATTAATGATGTTAAAAATAATAATAATAATAAATAAATAAATAAATAATAAAAAATAAAAAATCTACTAGTACTTATTAATGGTTTTTGTTTTTTCCAGATTTTTGAAAAGCTTTTCTTTGTACATTCACTTATTAAAATAGCAACAACTTTTGTCAGCATTCCAATTTTGTACTCCCTCCGTTCCAAAATTATTGTCCTCTGACAAAAAACACACAGTTTAAGAAAACATAATCATTACTGCATTCTCTCTTTTACTTTTTTGCAAAATGACACTTTTACCCTTATGGAATTAATAAAATCTTTGAATGATGTTTGTAATTTTTAGTAACATTATGTGCAATATGGTAAACTTGCTACATTCTTCACAACTATATTTGGAAGTGGACAATAATTTTGAGACAACCAAAAATGGAAAGAGGGACTATTAATTGAGGACGGATGGAGTAATTAAACTTTTTGTGTTTTATTGTAGTATTTATACTTTTACTTTGTGTTCTAATTTAGTAATTAAACTTTTTTTCTTTTTTTTTTTTCTTTTTTTTTTTCATTATATGATATTCATACTTTTACTTTATGTTATAAATACATTATTAAGATGAAATATCACAAGCATAATGCATATATGACATTCATTGAGTGGCGTAGAATAATGGCACAATAATAAAACTCGACCCGCTTTGTTTAGTTGAACCCAATAAACTGACATGAGAGCCAACAATTTAACATAGTTAAATCATAGGATTGAAGCATTGGGGTTAATGCTTTCGACTTATGAACAATCAAAGAGAACGATAACGTTTTAATTTCATTCATGATAGTTTCTGGCGGTTTTACATTGAAGCATAGCTTGTTCGTGTATCTTGATCTAATGTTTTCGGCATATGTAAAACCCGCATCATTATGCTAAGATCATGTGTAATGGTGTGTAAGAAAGGATGGAGCATGGTGTGACATGTGGCAGTGTGGGCCACCATGAGGCTTGGAAGGAAAAATGGTGTAATAGTAGATGGGGCATGGTGTGACATGTGGCACCCATTTTTTTATTTTTTTTTTAATCACTAAAACTAAATAAAACTAAGTGTAATTGAATTGATAAGTATAAACGGGAAGGGTAAAAATTAAACTTTTTAATAAAGTACACCACTAACTCAATAAGACAATAATAATAAAATACACACCATTTTTTCTTTTGTTTTGGTATCATCTTCCACATAACAAACGGTTCTCATAACCTCCATTTAAACAAAAATACCAGTTTCTTTGTTTTCTACTCTTATTATTCATTAGATTGTTTTCTACACTTATTATTCATCAGATTGCTTCTTGTCTATATTTCTTCTCACAAAAATACCGTTCAACGGCTATTTTTTTCGAAAGAAGCAGGGGGCGGGCGTGATAGGAGAAACGCCCCAAGGGTTTTTTTGATCTTCAGCGCCTGTCTGTAGTGGTGCTAGGGCGTGGTTGGGGCGCGGTGGAGGCAAAAAAGTGGGTTTTAACGCCCCATTACACATGGTCTAAGTCTATATGTCAAATCCTAATAAATGCAACTTAAACACAAAACCCGTGACATTTCACCTTAATATTGAGATTTGAGAGCATAAAGTGAGAATATAAATACTACAATGGAAAAAGAAAGTTTAATTACTAAATTGGAATGTAATGTAAATGAATAAATAATAAAATAGAAGAAAATAAATTAATTACTAAATTGAAACACTGATAAAAGTATGTTGCTATTTAGTAACATTTTTCATTTTTTAATAACTTGAGGAAAAAAAAAAAAAAAACCTACTTCAATAGGTAAATGTTTTTCAATGTTTTATTTATTTATTTATTTATTATTATTATTATCATTATTTTTTTAACAAAATAGTGTATTTATTTAACTTACATCGAGATGCCCTAAGGATACATATCTATTATTCTAATCGTATCATATGAACCATAACAACTTTTTGGTTGCAAGCTAATTACATATCTATTATTCTAATCGTAGAAGAAACACCCCTTACAACTAATTACATATATTGAAACGATTAGACTACACATTCTAGATTATATAAGGCGTTAGTCTAGCTTAGGGGTGTTAACGATTCGAGTCGAGTCGAGTTTTGGCCTAAACGAGCTAGGCTCGTTTAATAACTACTCGGCTCGAGCTCGAATAAACCTTTATAAACTAGCTCGAACTCGAATATTTTTTTGTTGTTCGAGCTTGAGCTCGAGGCTCGTTCAAATTTTTTTTAACTTTTTTTAATTATACGATAAACCAACTTTCAAGCTGAAAATGCTCGTATAAAAGGTCGAGTTTGATAGGCTCGTTTATTAACTCAAGCTCAAGCTCGAAAGCTCTTTTACAATTATAAAAAGAGGAAATTCCCAAACTAGGCCAAAATTTTTTGCCTATTTCAAGAGGGAGCCAAAAACAAAATCTATTTCCCATTTAGTCCATGCTCGACCGCTCGACTGCTCGACTCCATAAAACTTGCGACACGTGTCATTCCTTTATTATTTTATTAATATAATTCAGGCCCACACAGAATATAAGTAACTGTACACCTTTTGTACTTTTATTGAAAGTCAATGCTCGACTGAAGGCCCTCGACCAAGGATGCTCGACTGACGACGTACTTTTTGTCCTTGGAAAAGTAAAAAGTTGTCAGAAAATCTGTACTTTGGATACATTTGTACTTGCCAAATCTTTTGTATAGATTTTGGTTTGTACCTTTTTTTTTTTTTCTTTTTGTTTTTTTTTCTTTTTTCTTTTCTCTAATTCCATTTTTTTTTCAAAAAAACACACACAGAAACTAACACCTATCAACAAATAATACTCGGCAATCTAACTTCCTTTCTTTGGGATACGTGCAACCGATCGATCAAGCAAATCTATCAACAAACCAGTCGCCAAAAACTATCAATCAACCATTCCTCATGGATGAAATACAAGTAAGTAGACTGATTGTAATTACTGTTTAGGATTTCGGATTTAGTGGTTGCTTAATATCTTCCTGATGTTGTTGTTGCCGTTGTGGTTTTAATTAGTTTGCGTGGTTTTGGTAATGCCGACCCATTTAAACTTTTGAAGTGCTTATTACTGTGTGGGATTGCTTATTACTGTTTAGGGTTTCGTTTATAGTGGTTGCTTAATATCTTCCTGATGTTGTTGTTGCCGTTGTGGTTTTAATTTTGATGTTCTTGGATTTTTCATTGTGATTTTGGAATATGTAGAATCAGTTGTGGTTTCGGGTTGTCTATTTGATTAGTTTTAATCACAGTTGCGTTAGAATTGTGCTAGTGTTGGAAGTGGTTTTCTTTCGAGATCGACAAACACCCACATAGGGTGCGTGTCTGTGTTCAACGATTACGTAGGGTGTTGTGTACATTCGATCTTAAATCAAAATACCAAGAGAGTTTTTTGTTGCTTCTGTCACGATAAGGAGTTACCCTATAGGGTGCTATTCACGATATACTGTTTTTGTTTAGGACAATCTTTTTTCTTCTGTGAACTCAATTGACAGGTTGTTGCCACCAAATAGTTATAACACACGTGTATAGTCTCAACTAACAAAAATTGATAGACTACCAAATCCGACAATCCCACACGTATAAGATTGCCTAATAGAATTGTCTTAATGTTCGAGATTGTTTAAAATTGATTTACATGTTTGATATTTACACAGGCATGTGTATGGCTTCATATGTACTATGTAGTAAAACATGAATATTTGCGTATTTCTCAATATGAAGATGTACAATGTCGTTACTGAATTTGTAGAAGATGAGCTATAACTTGAATATATTGTTTGTGTTGATCATGCTTTAAAGAATTTGTAGAAGATGATGATCAAGTTGACATCAAACTTGAACCCGGCAACAATGCCCATATCGAAAACATAAAACAATAGTTTTGATTAAGTGCTTATTTAATAGAACATACACCATGGCCCGAATTGTGTTGCTAGTGATCAATTTATAACTTCATTCATTATAGCCAATAAATGTCTAACTTGTCACCCTATAGCTTAAATGTTAGTACGTAGTTTGTTTTCTCGTATTTGTCAACTTGTGAAGCTCGTTCAGTATTACAATTTAAATTTGTTTGTTATCTGATCATGTGATATTAATAAGACTAAAGTCAATATATTTACATGTCACGGTGATCTAAAACTAGTATAGCAAAACACTAATATCCAAACATGCAAAGATCTATGAGGCTGAAAATCATGCAAAGATCTATGAGGCTGAAAATCATTTCTATCGTTTTAATTTGAACTTTATAAAAATACGTAATTGTTAAGTTATATAATAAACTTTGATTTATAATCACATTTTGATTGTTTGTTTGTTTGTTTGTTTGTTTGTGTTTATAGTTGTATCATGCCAAGGTCAGCGTGAGAACAAAGCTCCACTTGCTAAAAAAACATAAAGCAAAAGTTGAGTGCAAGGCCGGAATGTCTTGCCCTGTTTAAAAGCACAGTCTTTGGGAATTGGTTAAACATAAAAACACACGAGCATGACAATCAGTTGCTGCACTATTTACTACAACATCAACGTGAAGTTCAGAAGCCTGATACAAATACTCCTTTTTATTTTGACATTGGGCAACACCGTTTAGAATTTGGTAGGCAGGATATGTGCTTGATTTTAGGGTTTCGATTTGGTGATGTTTCTTTGGCTCATTGTCACAAGCGAGCCTCTGGATTTGGTAAGCGTATTATGGCATTACTTACAGAAAAGCAAGGTTGGAAAGCAAAGATTATAAAGGCCGAGAATCTTGTCAAGATTCTTAATGATCCGTTTGATTTTGCTGAGCTAACGGCTGATGATGCTGTACGCGTTTGCTTGTTGATAGTTTTAGAGGTTATTTTCATGGGCAAACAGGAAAGAAACATGATCTCTAATGATATCCTGGTTCTTGTAGACGACTTGTATGCATGGAACGCGTTTCCATGGGGGGAGTATATATGGCTGGAATTTCACAACAAGATTTACCATGCTGTTTCAAAGGTTAGGGAACGTCATTTGGCAGAAATTGCTAACCGGGGTCCTGGCTACACAGCAACGTATACTTTGTGTGGATTTGTGTTTGCTTTGATGGTTAGTGTAATTTATTAATCATACTTTTTCTGAATTGTATCTTATACTGTTTAGACTAACATTAATAAATAAGTTTAACGCTAACAGATTTGGGTATTGGAAACCTTCCCTAATGCTACAAATTGGTGGGTGAAAGATGACAATGTGATCCCTAGAGCACTTGCATGGGATGACGGACAAAAGTTTGAAAAGAGTAATTTTGATCTTCTCTTTGGTACTAGTCAAATTGTTCGCCTCATGCCGACAGGTGATAATTTTACACGAAGTATCTTTTATTTTTTTGTTTCTAAAGGCATTGTGCGGATAATCTTTTTATTTTTAATATACAGTTGATGAGGAAAATCAACTTTGGTGGAGAGCGAGTTTAGACTATATCCGGAAGTCTATGCTAGCATCGTTGTTTGATGATGTACCAGCCAGTCCCGGCATGCATACACCAACAGCCAATACATCGGGCGCACGTGCAAAGTTGACAGCACGTAAAAGTTCACATGTTCATCGGTCAGCACAAATGGCTGGTATGCGACAACAGATGGCTGGTATGCAACAACAGATTAACCAAATTCGTCAACTTGTGGCACATTTGAAGCCTGATGGGGTTATTGACCTGCCGGATATGGGTGAAGACATGCCACCTGATGCTTCACTTGTATCTCAGATGGTAGAAATGCAAAAACAGATTGATGGACTTCAAAACTTTCTCGAACGTTTCAAGAGTGATGGTTTGAGTGAGGAGAACGCTGGTTCATCCGGCACTGCAAGAGTGTTTGTTGAGAAGGTAATATTTCTTTATAATCCTTTTTAAATTTATTTTTTGTAAGATGTACTAGCATTACCAAACTCCATCTTATGTATTTATGAAGCTAGTCACATCAACCTAAAGTAAAAGCCTTTAGTACTTTCCTATGTTCTAACTTCCTTCTATTATTTATACCAAGTAGAAGCCTTTATTACTCACCTCATTTCCAACTTCCCTATATTTACACCAAGTAGAAGTCTTTAGTACTTACCTCGCTAAACAAAATGTCGGACAACATACCTTTTGAAATTCAAACCGAAATCATTAACAAACTTCCTGTCCAGTCTTTACTTCAGTTTAGAACTGTTTCAAAGACATGGAAGTCTTACATTGACAGCTCTAATTTCCATGTCAGTTTCGGTGTTCGCCCGACTCAGCCTTCTTGTTTCCTTATAATCTACAAGCAAGGTTTCGTTGAGTCAAGATTTATATGTTTTGAAGATGATGCTATAAATTTGTCCCCACAACGTACCTTTCTTCCAACTCTTCCTCAAATAATTCGTAATACAAATGTCAGTTCTTTTAATCTTATTCCAATTGGCACCTCTCACGGGTTGATATGTTTTTCTGATTCTTTTAAGATGGCTGTTCTTTGGAACCCATCAATAAGAAAATCAGTTGCTATAGTACTCCCTGATTGTTTAAGTCAGTATGAATCAGATAAAGTTGCTGCGGGTTTTGGTGTTAATCCCATCACTTTTGACCCTACCATTCTACGGATTTCCTATCCGGTCCATGGACATGGAGCGTGGAATGTTTTGTTATTTACATTGAACTCCCAACGCTGGAAGAATTTAGAAAATGAATATCTGCCTCGTCAAACAATCAGACTTAAACGTTCAAGTCAAGCAGTTATAGGTAGTTATATTTATTGGGCAGCTTCTGAAAGGATTGTTGGTGCTGCTGGTCTTTCTTCTCAAAAACGTTATATGATTGTGTCATTTGATTTGGTTAACCACAAATTTTCTGTCATAGATATGCCTGACAGCTTACTAAGTCGGCTTCCTGTACCTTTCTATATTTCAAAGATAAGAGGCTCTCTTGTTATTTTTGGGAACACGATAGGCGATGAGTACCATACGTTCTATATATGGGAGCTAAAGTTGAATCGTGTTAACAAAATAAAGTCCTTTAAAACACTATTCAACATTTTCACTCCTCATTTATTAAAGTTACTTGGATTTACAAGTAACGGAGATCCAGTTTTTGAATCTGATAAGCCCTATCAAATGGATCACACACTTGAAGTCTTCCAACTTTCGTCACAAGAACTTAATAATCTACGTGTTGAAGCGGATGCAGGGTCGTTCTTCATGAGCCCCTTAAATGATTCACTACTACTGCTTACTCTCCCAGATTGTTTTGTATATTAATTTGCACCAATGTATGGTTGTTAGATAGTTGTTTGTATGTTTTCGAACATGTATGTTTTTCTAGATATTATGTATAATAGAACCAATTATGCAACATTTATGTTATTTTATTTTATTTTATCTTTTTAAATCTTTATTTTTTTATTTATCTTATTTAACTAATTTGGTTGACTTGTTTCTTTAGTCAGTCACCGCAATTAATTGAACAAATTCCTGATTAACTAATTTAATTGATTTTTTTTCTTCAGAAATCAACTCAAAATGATGATAATATGGATGTAGATAACGATTCGAAGGTGCGTTCTTTACAATTGTATTTATATCATATGCTATATGGTTTACGAAACGGCTTACTTTCATGTACTTGTATTTTTTATTTTATTTTGTAGACAACTGGATTTGATGTGCAAGAGGATATTTTCTCTTCCGGTAATGATCTATCTGCACAAGAGGTTCAAGAAGTAGTGGATAACCTTGTTGGCTCACCAACTGAAGATCCGACAGATTGTCAGGTAATATATACAGGTTTTTTTGTTTATTTTTTTACTTACATTTCTCATCCAGAAAATTTGGCCTGTTTACACGTCCATTTTATCAGGATGTGAAACAATTTGAAGTTGAGGAAGATGTGCATGTGAAGGAAGATGCGCCTGTGAAGGATGTGTCTGTGAATGAAGTGATGAATGATGACCAACATGTGGGTGAAGATGACCATCGTGTACGTTGTTCAGATTCCCCTTTTAACATGGTAAATATACGTTTTATGTGGGTAATCTAATCAAAGTATAACCAATACGCGCATTCACGCCAAGTTAACTATACTGTTATTCAGGAATTGCTTTCATTTGACGATGTGCCTATGAATGACCAGATTACTGAGCCCCAAAATTTAGATCCTGCCTCCACTCCGGTAAATACCCGTTGAACATGTTAATTTATTCTAAGAACAAATAACAGGCACATTCCCGCAACGTAAAACTTCATTTTTATTTTGATTTATTTATTTGTTTTTTCAGGTAGTTAGCAGTCCCGTTCATATGGTGGATGTTAACATGTTTGATTGTGAGACAAATAATGTTAATACTGTAAGGGTGCCTTTTGAACTTGAAAGGAAGGCGAGCAAGGTCTACCAAGACCCATATACGCAGCAACAGCCTACTACTCCAAGAGTTTTAAGAAGGCGTCTAAAGAGACATGTTCCAAACGTTACTCCTATGATTGTTGGACCCGATGGTAAAGAAATCTCACTTAGACTCCGGAAAGAGGTACATGTGAAACATCCTTGCACCTTCTTAATGTACAATCCACACCATTTAGCTTGTTATGTGTTTTTAACCCCTAATTTTTTGGTTGTAACCATTCAGAATCTGAAACGTAATCCCAACGCTGTAATGTTTAAAGCGTTTGTCCACCCGGAAATAATGTGTTGGATTGAAGATCAGAAGAAGATTACGCGAAAAGAGGACCTTCAGTTATTTCGTTTCCCTTGGGGCAGCGGAGGTACGACTGCTAATCTCGACTTCTGGCTGGGATTATTGGGCAGGGACTCCAAGTATAGAGGTTGGCTAACTGATGCGGTATGTAATTTTGCAAGCCTACAATTTATGTGTTAACTGCGCCGAATCATATCTAAAATTTTGTTTGTATTCTTAAATGACAGCATCTTGGAGTATGTGTCGATTTTATGATGCATTTTAGACCTGCCAATGCTGATTGGGTCATGGTTAGCCCATTTTTTCTGCTCCCAGATCCTTAAGTATGATGTACCGACATACTATGCTGATGGAGTAACGAATGGTATCCCGTGGTTTAGTGAAGGGGTCAAGAAGGTGTGTATTTCTAAACTTCAAGTAATATGTCTTATCATATATTAACAGTTTACACATGCAACTCTTACAATTGCCATAATGCAAATATTGTAGGTCTTCTTTCCAATTAATGAACCCGACGTCCATTGGAGCTTGGGGGAATTAGCAATTTCAACTGGTGTTATTACATTGTATGATAGCCTTGGGAGCCGGAAAGATGATCAACTCTCAGAATGGAGTAGACAATTCAGGCAAATTTTGAAACTCAGCTGCCCGTATTACTTACGAGAGTGAGGTGATGGAGAGGAAGAACTTGGATCCTAATTCATATTCTGTATCCTTTCGGTATGCACCTAACATCCCTAAACAAGGTAACAAGTATGGGGTTTGTGGTGTTTGGGTCATTATATTTTTACACAGGTTGTCACAGAACCTACAATTGAAGATAAAGAATCCAGTTCAAGCCGCTCTAGCATATCGTGAGCATTTGTCCGAGTATTTGTGGAAATACAAGATTCCGGTTACTCCAGTGCTTACCCAATAATCATTTGTATTTGTGTGGATGTCTAACGGCTGGGTGTTGGTTGAAAACTCAAAACATTTGCATTCTATTATCTCTTGTGTGGATGTCTAGGCGGCGGGGTGTTGGTTCAAAACTCAAAACATTTGCATTCTGTTATCTCATGTGTAATGGTAACACCCCCAAATCTGGTATAGCGGAAGCATTCGGGTCATGGGGTGCTACTAAATTGAGTATCACAACACAAGGAGATAAAGAACAGAAAACATTTTCCGTTTAATACATTCATTCAAATTTAAATAAGTTTACAACAAGTTTTGATTTAAGAAATAAGCCCATAATAAAGTGGTTCCCATAAAACAAGTCTTAATAAAAGCCACAATAAATTAGGTCGGAAGCTATGACCCTTGCCTTGCCTTTTTGGTTTGCCTTAAAGATCCATCTCAAATACCTGAGAAAAACATGCTAAAAGTCAGCGTTATGCTGGTGAGTTCATAGGTTTAATAGTAAGCAGTAAAATCAATAGTTGAACCACGAGTTTGGTATATGAACAAAGCAACCCATGCAATGTCATATAAAAGTAGTGTCTATTACGTTAGCACTAAGTTCATGCAACCGAAGCTATAACAGTGTGTGCATGCTCTAGAAGCATGTTAAATATCAGGGCCCGGCAAGTGTGTATCCCAGACACTTGTGGTTTCGATATGGTATACGTTCGTTTTCCTATCCGGTCAACCCGAACGGGGACGTTACTCCCAATAGATCTATTTATAACAATCGCGCTTCCCAGCAGGAATTGACGGTTCATGAATTTGGGCAAATTGGGACATAATAGGGCTTAGGCTAATCCACGTAATAGTTTTAATAAAACAATAGTGATGGTCCATAAAATGTTTTGCATGTTTCTCACCCCAATTGTAAAAATAAGTTTAAATAGAGTGGGGCTATAAACTCACCTTGTTAAGTAGTAGCGTAATCACAAGTAGTTCAAATAGAGTGCAGCACCGACACGCGACCTAAATTAGTAAAGTACGTTTTAGTTCATAATTCAAGTTCAAGGATTTCAATTATTTCAAAAGTTTATGTTGGTGTTGCTGGTGTGGCAGCATTCAAGTTTAAAACCCATGTTTTTAATATTTGAAGTTATTGGTTCATCGGGTTGTACGAACGTACAAAAGAGAATAGGAATAGCGATTCTTGGTTTAAAATGTTCGGAAGAATACGCACGAAGGATAATCGTTCATGAAGTGTCGATGTGAACGATTTATAGGACGGTTGGTATTTAAATGATTGTACGTGTATATATATTTATATTTATACATATATACATGTGAAAAATAAATGAAGTTAAAAAAAAATGGTTTTACTAATATATAAAGTGTTATAATTTGTGAGAAAATAATGTTTTGAAAAATAAATCTCGTTTGCTTGACTTATATAAACTTTGTTATAACCGTTTTCAATTAGTAATTTATAAGAAAAATATATCATTTAACTAGTTTACGATTTCACCATTTTATCGTATATAATTAAGTGTTAGTTACAAAAATTAAAGTCATTCCATTTCAAATATTTACATTTACAAGTATACTTTGTTTACAAATTAAGTGTTGATATTTATATGTCGCTATGTATATTTAATTGCTCTTAAGTTTAATAAAAATGTGTCGAGTATATTTTTAAGTGACCGCGAATTATTGACGAGTTATATTAATAAAATGTGTGTCGAGGAGGGAGATGGGCTGCGGCCCACATAATATAACAGTGAACGGGCTAAATTTTCTTTTGGGCTTTTTGGTATGTATGGCCTGCGGCCTGCTATTCACATGTTTGGCCCAAAAGAGCATCAATGGGCTGTGGCCCATTTGTGGTTTATTAGTAGCAGCAATTAAGGCAGAACAAAAGAAATGAAATTTCCAAGTTTGGGACTTGGCTTGTTAACGCAGAACAAAATATGCAGACACATACTTTGGCAACAAAAATTTGGCCAAGTAATGGGGACCATGATAGTATCAACCACAATAAGATTTGTGTTTCCAGTACACTAGCAAAAAGGAATTTTGAACAAGTTTTAACGCAAGCTAAGGTGACTATAAGACTCGAATTTTACATGGTTCGGAAAGTCTTAAATGACACGAGATATAAGGTCTTTTGATGGGGAGACGAAGCGCTATTAGACAGCAAGAAGGGGCTCGTTTTGGGGTCCTTTGGGACCATCCTGAACCGAGCAACACAAACACCCAACGAGTTCAAGTAATAATTCAAACACAAGCACAACGCAAACATCATAGGAACCATATTTAGAACACAATACGGAAAAGAAGGAGTTCGTTAAGGTGTTCGAATAGCTTGCTAAGTCTCGAGTTGAGTACTACTCGACTCGACTACAACACCATCACTAACGCAACTCAAGTGGGTTCTTCGGAATCGAACGAAATGACAAGAATAAGGGTTACAAACATTCACCAAATCCATTAAAAAAAATAATAGCCTTTCTTTTTAGACATTAACACAAACACATTGTAAGCATAAGTTTAAGACCAAAATTTTTGTTTTACTAGTGTGGTTCTTACCCAAAACCGCACCATTCGAGTCACAAATGACCATAACGACAGCAAGTTGCAAACCAGTTTTTGGAATACAAGCTCAAACACAAACTTAAATTCGGGTCTAGATACTAATATTTTTCTAGCACAACTAAGCGAGTGTGAGTACAAGTCGAACACCCGACTTGAGCATAAACTCAAGTCTTCTCTCAGTTTTCGACCTCCCTCGATTAACTACTCGATCTATAACAATCAACACTCCCATTTTTGAGTCGAGATTAACTTTGTTATTGTCTTTTCAATAAAACTAACCACACCAACAATACTCAACATACACACTATGAATTCAAAAACAATATCATCACAGTAACAATATAATTTCAAAACAAGATTAATCCCAACATTGATAATCCATTTAACAGGAATAGATTTCCAATTTCTACATCATTCGAACCATTCAAAAGAAAAGAATACAAGGACAAGATTAAACCTTACAAAAGAATGGATGATGATGGATCGAACTTCAAGAGTTACCACAGGAATATCCCCACTTGATTCCGAGCTTATCACACCCTCCTTTTTCCTTGAGTATACTCGACTGAGATTTTAGTTTGAGTGAGTTTGGAGTTTTCTTGTGTGATTAGCTTCTCCTGGAATCAAGTTTCTTAAAGAGTAATCCATGGCAACCATCTTGATCCACTTTCGATCTAACAGGGATAAGCTTAACCATTTATGGTTATCTCCCTTGGACTTGATAAAGATTCGACCTCCAGGGGAGGGTTTGAGTCTCGATGTGGCCTTGGGTAAACACGAAAGGTGCTACATTTGATGGTGATAAGAGGTGGGATTGTGGCAGGGAATCTCATTTGCGTGTGGGAATGATCGAATAGGAGGAAAAGAAGGTGATTATCAGAAAAAGAAGTGTTCCTTGATCCTCCCATTTGAATTAGTCAAAGAGAATAAGGATAGTCGGACAAGTTTGGTAGCTTTAAGGATAAGGGTGACTTATTTTTTTTATTTGTTTTTAGGTTTAGAGTGTATTGAGTGTACCCCGTGTCCCGTTTAGTTGAGGTAAATTTGTAGTAACGCTGTTTCACGTAAATGTGAGAAATGATATTATGGAGTCGTTTTTACGATATTAATGTAAAATAAATATGTTGACTCCCAAAATAAATTTTTTTAGTTCAACCTTTACTAAATTGGTGTCGGTACGCGTGCGGTGTCAGTTTTTCAGAAAAACAAGATAACCTCTCGTTTTTTATTTGTTATTGTCTGAAATTGTCGGGAAGTGATAAATTTACTTTACTGATAAGTTAAAATAATTTGAGTGAGTTGTTGTACGCTACTGCGTGCGGATTTGCTTCCCGAAATAAATACGTAAACATATAATTGTTTGGTTTAACAGTTTGGTAATAATAAATAGGCATTTATTATTAAAATATTAGGGTGAAAATTACCATTTGTCACATCCTCCCCGCCTTAGAACGAAAACCGTCCTCGGTTTTCACTTGGAATTGTTTGATGAATTTGTGAAGAGGTGTGGATATTTGCGCTTGATTTCGTCTTCGCGCTCCCACGTGTATTCGGGTCCTCTTCGGGAGTTCCAGTGAACTTTTACAATAGGGATGCGGCTTTGCTTGAGCCGTTTGACTTCTTGATCCATTATTTCAGCTGGTTCTTCAATGAAATTCAATCTCTCGTCGACCTGAATTTCTTCCAAAGGAATAGCAAGAGTTTCGTCCGAAAGACATTTCTTTAGATTGCTCACGTGAAATACATTATGTACGGAGCTGAGTTGTGACGGTAGCTCAAGTCGGTAAGCTACTGGTTCAATTTTGGCGATGATTTTGAAAGGCCCAATGTAGCGGGGGTTTAGTTTCCCACGTTTCCCGAAATGAATTACGCCTTTCCATGGCGAGACCTTTAACATGACGCGATCACCAACTTGGAACTCAAGTGGTCTTCGTCTTTTGTCAGCATAGCTTTTCTGTCGATCTCGAGCTGCTTGTAGTCGACTCTTGATTTGCACTATCTTTTCGGTGGTCTCTTGTACTAGTTCGGGACCAGTGATTTGGCTTTCTCCAACTTCAGCCCAACATATAGGGGATCTGCACTTTCGACCATAGAGTGCTTCGTAGGGTGCAGCTTTGATGCTTGTGTGATAGCTGTTATTGTAAGAGAATTCGGCTAGAGGTAGGTGTCGATCCCAACTATTTCCAAAGTCTATCACACACGCTCTTAGCATATCTTCTAGTGTTTGGATGGTTCTTTCACTTTGACCATCGGTTTGCGGATGATATGCAGTACTCATATGAAGGTCGGAACCCAAAGCACTTTGCAATGATCTCCAAAAATTTGACGTGAATCGACTGTCTCGGTCGGAGATGATAGAAATTGGGACTCCATGACGTGCTACTATTTCTTTTAAGTACAATCGTGCTAGCTTATCCATGCCTTCCTTTTCCCTGATCGGTAGGAAGTGAGCGGATTTGGTGAGGCGATCCATAATTACCCAAATTGTGTCGTAACCGCTAGGTGTTCTTGGTAGTTTCGTGATGAAATCCATGGTTATTCGTTCCCATTTCCATTCGGGAATCTCGGGTTGAGTCAGTAAGCCTGATGGTCGCTGATGCTCAGCTTTGACCTTGGAGCATGTTAAGCATTGACTGACATATGTTGCGATGTCAGCTTTCATGTTAGGCCACCAGTAGAGTTTCTTCAGATCAAGGTACATTTTATCGGCTCCCGGGTGGATGGAGTATTTGGATTTATGGGACTCGTGCATGATAAAGTCACGTATCCCTCCACATAGTGGGATCCAACTCCTGTTCTTGAAACACAACGTTCCATCAGCTCTTCTTGTGAATCCGTTTTCACTTTCGGGCATCCCTTTTACTCTCTCGTTACGTATGTTTTCTTCCTTGAGTGCCTCGGCCTGAGCTTCAAGAATTTTTGCTGGAAGTGGTGAGGTTATCGTCATACCCAATGATCGTACTCTCAGAGGTTTAGGCCGTTCTTTTCGACTAAGGGCATCGGCTACTACGTTTGCCTTGCCCGGGTGGTATCGAATTTCGCAATCGTAATCGCTGAGCAATTCTAACCAACGGCGTTGTCTCATATTGAGCTCTTTCTGGTCAAGGATATGTTGCAAACTTTTATGGTCAGTGTAGACTACACACTTGGTGCCATATAGGTAATGTCTCCAAATTCGGAGTGCAAACACTACTGAGCCTAATTCCAAGTCGTGTGTAGTGTAGTTCTTTTCGTGTGTTTTTAATTGTCAAGAGGCATAAGCTATCACTTTCTCTCTCTGCATTAAAACAGCTCCTAACCCTTTGTGCGAAGCGTCGCAATAAACCACAAAATCTTCACTGCCTTCCGGTAAGGCCAAGATAGGTGCGCTACACAATTTGTTCTTAAGAAGTTGAAATGCCTCTTCTGCTTTATCTCCCCAGTCGAACTTTACATTCTTTTGAGTCAACTTAGTCAAAGGCTTAGCTATCTTTGAAAACCCTTCGATAAACCTCCTGTAGTACCCTGCTAGCCCTAAGAATTGGCGTATTTCGGTTGGTGTTGTGGGTGTCGCCCAATCCTTTATCGATTCAATCTTTGCAGGATCCACATGAACGCCCTGACTATCAATCACGTGTCCTAGAAATTGAACAGTTGGAATCCAAAATTCACACTTCGAGAACTTTGCGTACAATTCTTCTTTCTTTAGTAATTCTAGGATTAGCCTGAGGTGTTCTTCGTGCTCCTTCTCGTTCTTGGAATATATCAATATGTCGTCAATAAAGACAATTACGAATTTGTCCAGGTATGGCTTGCACACCCGATTCATAAGATCCATGAATACTGCCGGTGCGTTGGTTAAGCCAAATGGCATAACCTGGAATTCGTAGTGACCGTAACGGGTTCTGAATGCCGTTTTCGGGATATCCTCTTCCCGAACCCTAAGTTGGTGGTATCCGGATCTCAAATCGATTTTGGAGTAAATGCTCGAACCTTGAAGTTGGTCGAATAGATCATCGATTCGTGGGAGTGGGTAACGGTTCTTGATGGTTAGTTTGTTTAGCTCTCGGTAGTCGATGCACATTCTAAAAGATCCATCTTTCTTTTTGACAAAGAGAACTGGGGCTCCCCAAGGCGAAGAACTCGGCCTGATGAATCCTTTCTCTGAAAGTTCTGACAATTGGTTCGATAGTTCTTGTAGTTCCATTGGAGCTAACCGATAAGGTGCTTGTGCCACGGGCACGGCACTTGGTATTAAGTCGATTCGAAATTCAACTTGTCGGTTAGGCGGGAGTCCAGGTAAGTCTTCGGGGAAGACTTCCAGAAAGTCTCTCACGATTGAAACGTCCTCTAAACGTTTTCCCTCCTTCTTCTCTTCTTCCCGTTCAGAGACTTGCGCTAGGAAGAGGAGGCATCCTCTCTCGAGGTACTTCTGAGCTTTCGTGCAAGAAATGACGTTCAGTCTTGACGCATTCCTTCTGTCCCTTCTGTCGCCTTCTATGATCAAAACTTCATCTCCGTAAGGCACTCGAACGATCTTCTCGTCGCAAATAATGGTGGCATGATACTTCGACAACCAGTCCATACCGATAATGACGTCGAAACTACCCAATCCTACGGGCAAAAGGTAGATGTTGAATGGGTGATTTAACAGATTTAAAGTACAAGCCCCTTATGATCGTGTCTACTCTTTCTACGTTCCCATTAGCTAACTCAACATTGAATACGTTGTCTAGGGTGGTCGGGGCAATATCAATTAAGGAACTAAATGCAGTTGATACAAAACTCCTATCTGCTCCCGTATCAAATAATATGGATGCGTAACGGTTATTTAAAAGGAACGTACCCGTCACAACGTTCGGGTCCTCTTGGGCTTCCATCTTGCCCACAACGTAGACCCTTCCACGAGCTCCTCCATCATTGTCACGATTCCCTTGTTGTCCAACAACCGCTTGATTTCCCCCAGCAGCTTGATTCCTTGGTTCACGACACTCATTCTTGTAGTGCCCTTTCTTTCCGCACCCAAAACATGTCACATTAGCCTTCGGGTTTTGTCTCTGTGTTGTCTGTGCTGTGGCAAGAGTTCTTGACCTACAGTCTCTGGTCATGTGACCAATCTTCTGACAGTTGCGACACTTTACTGTGTATGGTCCGACGTGGTGGAGCTTACAGCGATTGCACAGTGGGTGCTTCCCGGCATACACCTTCTTTTCTGTTGGTCCAGCTGCATGCCCTTTCTTCTCAGTCGACTCTGCAGCGTAGACCTTTGCAGTTTCTTGTCTCTTGTTTGGGTAGTGGTTGTGATTTTTGTTTCGGGAGTGATCATCCCATTTCCTTTTGTTGGTCACGTCCACCTCAGCCAAATCTTCAACCACTTGGTCCTTCAGTTTGTTGGCTACTTCCATGGTTTCGTGGAGATCAGCAGCCTTATAGGTTGTAACATTCCCCTTGATAGACGAGGGTAATCCGCCAATGTATCTTTCCAGTAGGCGGGCCTCAGTTTGGACCATATCAGGACAGAGTAAGGCAAGCTCCTGAAAATGCTGATTGTAGGCGGCCATATTGGTGCCTTGCACTTTGAGATTCCAAAACTCTACCTCCAACTTTTTCACTTCGTTGCGAGGACAGTACTTCCTGAGAACCATTTGTTTGAAATTTTCCCACGACATGGCATATGCAGTGTCGTAACCAGCTGACTTCGAGTAATTGTTCCACCAGGTTAAGGCGGCATCTTGAAAGGTTAATGATGCGAACTTAACCCTGTCATCCTCAGCACATCCACTTATTCGGAACACAGTTTCCAATTTCTCAATCCAACGAACCAGAACAACTACTCCTTCAGTACCACCAAACCCTCCAGTCATTATCTTTCTGAAGTCTTGGTAAGTACAACCTCGAGCATTGTTGTTGGTGGGTCTAGAGTTTCCACCATCAGTTGTGGAGTGGTTAGCTGCAGCCAGTGCTGCTGCCACTCTTTGTTCCACTAATTGGTCGAGCATGGCTTGACTAACAGGTGGAATAGCCGTAGTAGCTTCAGCTGGGTTTGGATTAGCACGGGTAGCTCTTTTTGGTGGCATTTTGCTGTATCATAAAAACAATAAGAAAGTTGAGATTTTTGAGAGATTTGTCATCGTACAAGGGTATAACAACACAACGAAATATACGAGTAAGATAAATCACGAAAAGAAAACTGGCACAATGAAGTAATAAGTCAAACTTGTCATAGATTTCATTAAGTTCACAAAATTACAAGTTTGGATACATGGAGGATAACATAGTTTTCGAATACAATAGAAAAAGGACTACAAGTACTACTAACTGTTAACTACACAGTTTAGTAGGCTACATCTCGACTCCTAACGGAACTAAGGCTCATCTCTAGTCCTGTCTAGATGACGAACTCTGAATGCAAGCTCTCCTAGCTGTGCCTCCATCTCGACAAGGCGAGTCCTCAACTCGGTGTTCTCCCTACGGTAAGCCTGGTTAGCCCTCATCAACTCTGCAACTTGTGTCTCAAGGATCAATGTCCTTCCATGTACCATCTGAGTCGCCTCTCGGGCTATGACCTGTGTCTGCTCCAATCTACCCGCTCTGTCACCCAGGTCAAGTAAATCTACGCTGTTAGAGTGAGTCCTAGCATATAGCCTAATGAAATCATCATCATACTGCTCAAAGCGGGCTGGGTGAATCTCATCAAACAACTCGGAGTGAAGACCTAATATCTCGGTCTGCAGGTCTAACTGGGTCTGGATCTGTGTGATGACATCCGTCTCTGTAGTAGTCGAAGAACCCAGGGGTATAGAGGAATGTGAGGAATGCACATGCTCCGTACTGATCTCGTGAGATAATCCTAAGTCATCACCCATCTCATCTTGGGCTCTCCTTGAGCCCTCTCCAGTCTCCCCAAATCCAGGTACATTCTCCAGTATGATGCTGATTCGGGGCTCAACCGCCCTCTGTCCCACATCTGAACCCAAAATAGTATCCATCCCTGTACCATCAGCTAGCATCTGTCCAGTAGTCACTCGCTCTGTCTGCCCCACCATACTCCCTGACATCTCGGTCAAGTAAGAGCCGTCAGCTCTCCGGGGCCTCTGGTGTGGTGGAGACTGATCTGGGGATGATGAAAGAGGTATCGGGGTGATAGAGGTGCCCATGTAGTCGGTTCGAGCCCTCTTCTGTGGTAGAAATGGTGAATCAGAGTATCGTATGTGGGTGGTATGGCGGATAGGATGAGTGGTGGTGTCAGCAGTAGCAGTGATGGGCTGAGTAAGAGTATGGCCTGGAGTGGGTGGAAGTGATGCTGGTGTAGGTGCAGGCTCAGCGAGGTCGGGATCTGGTGCGTTGAAGGCATGAAGCACCTGCATGTACGGATCATCTGAGCCTGGTAAAGTCGGAGAGGCGTTCTGGGAAGACATGGTCTGTGACAAAATGGTATAAGTGTGTGAGTGTTTCAAAATTTAGCGTACGTTTAAAAATATATAAGTATACACATAAGTAGTCGATCGCAATCAACAAATCATATAATTAAGGCAAGTAATCAGAAATTAAATAACAAGTAAGGCAGGCAGGCAAGTGGCGGTCATAGGGACTTGTTTTTATCAAAAGTGGTTATAGTTTAGGATTTATATGTACCTAGTTCTCTATAACCTTGGCTCTGATGCCAATCTGTAAAACCCCCAAATCTGGTATAGCGGAAGCATTCGGGTCATGAGGTGCTACTAAATTGAGTATCACAACACAAGGAGATAAAGAACGGAAAACATTTTCCGTTTAATACATTCATTCAAATTTAAATAAGTTTACAACAAGTTTTGATTTAAGAAATAAGCCCATAATAAAGTGGTTCCCATAAAACAAGTCTTAATAAAAGCCACAATAAATTAGGTCGGAAGCTATGACCCTTGCCTTGCCTTTTTGGTTTGCCTTAAAGATCCATCTCAAATACCTGAGAAAAACATGCTAAAAGTCAGCGTTATGCTGGTGAGTTCATAGGTTTAATAGTAAGCAGTAAAATCAATAGTTGGACCATGAGTTTGGTATATGAACAAAGCAACCCATGCAATGTCATATAAAAGTAGTGTCTATTACGTTAGCACTAAGTTCATGCAACCGAAGCTATAACAGTGTGTGCATGCTCTAGAAGCATGTTAAATATCAGGGCCCGGCAAATGTGTATCCCAGACACTTGTGGTTTCGATATGGTATACGTTCGTTTGCCTATCCGGTCAACCCGAACGGGGACGTTACTCCCAATAGATCTATTTATAACAATCGCGCTTCCCAGCAGGAATTGACGGTTCATGAATTTGGGCAAATTGGGACATAATAGGGCTTAGGCTAATCCACGTAATAGTTTTAATAAAACAATAGTGATGGTCCATAAAATGTTTTGCATGTTTTCTCACCCCAATTGTAAAAACAAGTTTAAATAGAGTGGGGCTATAAACTCACCTTGTTAAGTAGTAGCGTAATCACAAGTAGTTCAAATAGAGTGCAGCACCGACACGCGACCTAAATTAGTAAAGTACGTTTTAGTTCATAATTCAAGTTCAAGGATTTCAATTATTTCAAAAGTTTATGTTGGTGTTGCTGGTGTGGCAGCATTCAAGTTTAAAACCCATGTTTTTAATATTTGAAGTTATTGGTTCATCGGGTTGTACGAACGTACAAAAGAGAATAGGAATAGCGATTCTTGGTTTAAAATGTTCGGAAGAATACGCACGAAGGATAATCGTTCATGAAGTGTCGATGTGAACGATTTATAGGACGGTTGGTGTTTAAATGATTGTACGTGTGTATATATTTATATTTATACATATATACATGTGAAAAATAAATGAAGTTAAAAAAAAATAGTTTTACTAATATATAAAGTGTTATAATTTGTGAGAAAATAATGTTTTGAAAAATAATCTCGTTTGCTTGACTTATATAAACTTTGTTATAACCGTTTTCAATTAGTAATTTATAAGAAAAATATATCATTTAACTAGTTTACGATTTCACCATTTTATCGTATATAATTAAGTGTTAGTTACAAAAATTAAGGTCATTCCATTTCAAATATTTACATTTACAAGTATACTTTGTTTACAAATTAAGTGTTGATATTTATATGTCGCTATGTATATTTAATTGCTCTTAAGTTTAATAAAAATGTGTCGAGTATATTTTTAAGTAACCGCGAATTATTGACGAGTTATATTAATAAAATGTGTGTCGAGGAGGGGGATGGGCTGAGGCCCACATAATATAACAGTGAACGGGCTAAATTTTCTTTTGAGCTTTTTGGTATGTATGGCCTGCGGCCTGCTGTTCACATGTTTGGCCCAAAAGAGCATCAATGGGCTGTGGCCCATTTGTGGTTTATTAGTAGCAGCAATTAAGGCAGAACAAAAGAAATGAAATTTCCAAGTTTGGGACTTGGCTTGTTAACGCAGAACAAAATATGCAGACACATACTTTGGCAACAAAAGTTTGGCCAAGTAATGGGGACCATGATAGTATCAACCACAATAAGATTTGTGTTTCCAGTACACTAGCAAAAAGGAATTTTGAACAAGTTTTAACGCAAGCTAAGGTGACTATAAGACTCGAATTTTACATGGTTCGGAAAGTCTTAAATGACACGAGATATAAGGTCTTTTTATGGGGAGACGAGGCGCTATTAGACAGCAAGAAGGGGCTCGTTTTGGGGTCCTTTGGGACCATCCTGAACAGAGCAACACAAACACCCAACGAGTTCAAGTAATAATTCAAACACAAGCACAACGCAAACATCATAGGAACCATATTTAGAACACAATACGGAAAAGAAGGAGTTCGTTAAGGTGTTCGAATAGCTTGCTAAGTCTCGAGTTGAGTACTACTCGACTCGACTACAACACCATCACTAACGCAACTCAAGTGGGTTCTTCGGAATCGAACGAAACGACAAGAATAAGGGTTACAAACATTCACCAAATCCATTAAAAAAAATAATAGCCTTTCTTTTTAGACATTAACACAAACACATTGTAAGCATAAGTTTAAGACCAAAATTTTTGTTTTACTAGTGTGGTTCTTACCCAAAACCGCACCATTCGAGTCACAAATGACCATAACGACAGCAAGTTGCAAACCAGTTTTTGGAATACAAGCTCAAACACAAACTTAAATTCGGGTCTAGATACTAACATTTTTCTAGCACAACTAAGCGAGTGTGAGTACAAGTCGAACACCCGACTTGAGCATAAACTCAAGTCTTCTCTCAGTTTTTGACCTCCCTCGATTAACTACTCGATCTATAACAATCAACACTCCCAGTTTTGAGTCGAGATTAACTTTGTTATTGTCTTTTCAATAAAACTAACCACACCAACAATACTCGACATACACACTATGAATTCAAAAACAATATCATCACAGTAACAATATAATTTCAAAACAAGATTAATCCCAACATTGATAATCCATTTACCAGGAATAGATTTCCAATTTCTACATCATTCGAACCATTCAAAAGAAAAGAATACAAGGACAAGATTAAACCTTACAAAAGAATGGATGATGATGGATCGAACTTCAAAAGTTACCACAGGAATATCCCCACTTGATTCCGAGCTTATCACACCCTCCTTTTTCCTTGAGTATACTTGACTGAGATGTTAGTTTGAGTGAGTTTGGAGTTTTCTTGTGTGATTAGCTTCTCCTGGAATCAAGTTTCTTAAAGAGTAATCCATGGCAACCAACTTGATCCACTTTCGATCTAACAGGGATAAGCTTAACCATTTATGGTTATCTCCCTTGGACTTGATAAAGATTCGACCTCCAGGGGAGGGTTTGAGTCTCGATGTGGCCTTGGGTAAACACGAAAGGTGCTACAGTTGATGGTGATAAGAGGTGGGATTGTGGCAGGGAATCTCATTTGCGTGTGGGAATGATCGAATAGGAGGAAAAGAAGGTGATTATCAGAAAAAGAAGTGTTCCTTGATCCTCCCATTTGAATTAGTCAAAGAGAATAAGGATAGTCAGACAAGTTTGGTAGCCTTAGGGATAAGGGTGACTTATTTTTTTTTTATTTTTTTTAGGTTTAGAGTGTATTGAGTGTACCCCGTGTCCCGTTTAGTTGAGGTAAATTTGTAGTAACGCTGTTTCACGTAAATGTGAGAAATGATATTATGGAGTCGTTTTTACGATATTAATGTAAAATAAATATGTTGACTCCCAAAATGAATTTTTTTAGTTCAACCTTTACTAAATTGGTGTCGGTACGTGTGCGGTGTCAGTTTTTCAGAAAAACAAGATAACCTCTCGTTTTTGATTTGTTATTGTCTGAAATTGTCGGGAAGTGATAAATTTACTTTACTGATAAGTTAAAATAATTTGAGTGAGTTGTTGTACGCTACTGCGTGCGGATTTGCTTCCCGAAATAAATACGTAAACATATAATTGTTTGGTTTAACAGTTTGGTAATAATAAATAGGCATTTATTATTAAAATATTAGGGTGAAAATTACCATTTGTCACAGTAATGGTGTAAGTTGTGATGATGGATTACTGTAAGTTGTGATAATTTGAACAGTAGGCCTATCAAGTATCCTTGGTAATATTTTGAACATTTGTAAATTTTATACAGCATGGTGTCAATGCTGTAAGTTGTGATGATGGATTACTGTAAGTTGTGATGATGTATTTTGAACATTTGTATTATGCATGTAAATGTTATGTGTAATGGCTTCCTCTTTTAATGCATGTGTTATATTCACGGCTTCGTTATGATGAATGGGAACAATTATATGGCCGTAAACTTTTGTTTCTTATTTGATCTGCTTGGCTTCCTGTTTTAATGCGAAGTTGTGCAAACTTGTGACTTTCAACACACTTTCATTACAAGTGAAAGTGTTCCAGGAACATACATAGGACTATTAATTTATATCGATATGCCTTGGTCAAAGACACCATAAAATATAAATATGACCGCTCGACTGGTGGTTGGGGATATGGTTTATTTAATGTTATGAGATGGATGATCAATATAAATATGACACCACACCATAACATATGGAATTCACACCAAAACCATTTAAGTATATTTAGTCTTGAAAACTTCCACTACCTAAACAAGATAAACGGCGAAAATGAATTCACCACCAAATGATGAATGGGAACAATTACTTGATATAGATGACTCCGATTTGCTACTATCTGGCACCACACAGAAGAAAATGAATTCACCACCAAGTGAAGAATGGGAAAAATTACATGATATAGACGACGCCGATCTTAGACTATCCGCCACCACCCAGAACATAGTCCCTATTGATAATTATGATGAAAACCTTGTTAGGAAAATACCTGGTCCTGCAGGTATTGTTCAAGCTGCGAAGATCCACAAAACTGCGGATATTCAAGAAGGAGTGGGGGGTGCTGTAATGATGACACAGGAATTGATGAAGCGAAAAGTGTACCGCTTTTAGGGGGTCATTTAAGCCCTAAATCGTATTTATTTGATCAAATATTTCCCTAAATCATTCCTTTTGTCATTTTAGGTACTTTGGAGAAGAAATCTGGAAAAGGAAGCATTTTGGACGTTTTTAGAGCATAAAAGTGAAGAAAACGATAAAGTCTCAAAATTGGCTGGAAAAGTACCTTTGACGGCGTCAGATATTGTTCTAGACGGCGTCATGGCTTGGCAAAAGAGGTGGATATGAAAAATACACGAGACGCGCCAGAGAGTTTTGCAATGGAAAGTCTGACGGCGTCACCCTTTAAGATGATCAAGGCCATCACGGTTTAAGTTAAAGAGGGACGGCGTCAAGCCCATTTCTGACGGCGTCAACCTTTGATAAGCCAGAGCGGATTTTGGAGCACTAAATAGGGACGGTGTCAAGAAGGCCATCCGGGAACCCTAGACACGGCGAGGTGACGGCGTCAAGATCTACAACGTGACGCCGTCAGCCCCTAAACTCTATATATAGTTTTGCAATTTTTTGTCATTAGTGTGCAACTTTGTGAGGAGAAACCCTAAGACGAATTTCTGCCATTTTTAAGGGTTTTCATACCCTTGGATCTCCCATGTTTAATTGAAGATAAGTAATCACTTAATCAATCAATATGTCTATGTGTTGTTTGATTACATCTTGTTCTTGTCTTTTAATTAACATGCTAGGCTAGATTTATCTTGTGTTTGCTTAGATCTAATGAAACCTAACTATTGATTATTAGTTGTTAGTGTGTTATTAATTGTATTGGATGATTGTTTATCGATGTTAGGCTTAAGAAAACTGGCTAACTTCCTATACGGTAACTTGCTTGAACGTCTTAAGAAACATGAACCAATGCGTACTAAGGTTATTATGGTTGTATTTAATGCATGAGCGAATTCTAGTGATCCCATGTTAGGAGCTTCTTAGCCGGCTCGACATAGGAGTGAAGTAGGAGCTTGTAGAATTGGGGAAGTACGTACGCCACCCCACGATTGGTATTAAGGAATACACCCGTCATCCACGCAATTAATACACACTAATCAACCGGTAAAAGATAGTTAGGGAGTAAGGAAATCTAAGTAAACACATTTCTCTCCATATAAGTTTCACAACCTTTTCATTTCAGTTATTTTATTTTATTTGCATTTGTAGTAATTTGGGTTAGTTGACTAGCAACTAATTCCGCCCACTCCTTCAAACCCGAGATTTTACTTGCTTTCTAAAAAATATAAAAATACAAAAAGAATCTTCCCTCACCCTTAGACCTATTAGAGTAGTTTTTCAATCCTAACGACACTATTCCCCTAGAGAACGATCAATCCCCCGGTACTTGCCACTTCACTATACTACATCGGTCAGGTACACTGCCTGGTGGGGATTGCAAGCCTCTCGAGATCCCTTGAGAGGTAAAACCTGTTGTAAGGTCGCAAAACCACGCATCAAGTTTTTGGCGCTGCTGCCGGGGAATAGTTATTGTTTAGGTTGAATTTTTATTTTATTAGGTCTACTCACTAGATTCTTTTCTAGTGAGATTTTTATTTTATTTTTCTAGGTTTTCTTTAGTCTATCTTTTTTCTTCGTTTCTTTGTTCGTGACCATTACCATCCGACATCATGGAAGGTGGTAATATCCTCGATCCCAACAACCCACCACCATAACAACACCCACCTCCTAGAGCCCGTACCTTAGGAGACTACTCCCGTCCTAGCCACCATGGCTATCGAAACACCATTGAGCTCACTCAAGGAGCCAATGTCACTCCCTTGCGATCCGACACCATCCGGTTGGTGCAAAGCGGATGCGCATTCCATGGACTTCGTTCCGAAGATCCTAATCAACATCTCAAGGACTTTCTCAAAATCGTTGATTCCATAGACCTTGATGTTGCCACTCGAGAGACGACCCGACTACGTCTCTTTCAATTCTCTCTGCGGGACCAAGCTAGTCAATGGCTAGAGCGTCTACCCGCAGGATCCATTACCTCTTGGGATAATCTCACCACTCGTTTCCTTGCTCAGTTTTTCCCACCAGGAAGAACTACCAAGCTAAGGAATGATATCTTGATGTTCCAACAACGTCAAGGCGAAACCCTCTACGAGGCATGGACTCGATTCAAGACTTACTCCAAAAAGTCCCTCACCATGGCATAGAACTTTGGCTCCAAGTCCAAATCTTCTATGACCATATCAATCTCTCCACGAGGCAAACCATTGACCAATCGGCCGGTGGTAAGCTACGTGATCTAAGTGCGGAATAATCATGGGCTCTCCTAGAAGATCTTGCTCTTTATGACAACGAAAGTTGGAGTGATCCCCGTGATTTGAATAAAACGGTCAAGGCAATATCTTTGCCTTCGAACAATTCAAGCACTTCCGACCGTAGGATCATAGAACTTGAAGTCCAAGTCAAGTTTCTTATGAAATCCTACGAGGCTCCTAAACCTTCAATCCAAGTGAACAAAATCACTTCTTCATGTGAATTATGTAGTGGTCCCCACGACACTCGTGATTGCATGGAACTCCCCGAACAAGCTTTTGCGGACTACGCATCCTCGCATACCGACGGAGCGGGAGACAAGTGGTACACTTTTAAACCCGAGCCAAACCCCTACGGTGATTCATACAACCCCTCATGGAAAAATCACCCAAACCTTAGGTGGAAACAAAACCAAAACGCACAACAAACCAATTCTTCCAACCCACCTAATCGTTTCCAATCAAGCGGTTCCAACTCGAACCGTACTTTCAACAACAATCCTTCCAGCAATGGTAGTACCAATAACTTTGAAGGATTGATGTCCCAATTTATGGCATCTCAAGAAGCTCGTTTAGCCAAGTTCGAATCCGAATTCAATCAACAACAAACGGAGATGACCAATAAAATTGACAACTTATTGAAAGCCCTCAATAACCAAGTGCTATCACCTCCACATAAGGACGCTAGGAACACAAATAGCG
This sequence comes from Artemisia tridentata subsp. tridentata, assembly GCA_021014915.2. NCBI lineage: Eukaryota > Viridiplantae > Streptophyta > Magnoliopsida > Asterales > Asteraceae > Artemisia > Artemisia tridentata. Next base: position 451,493,316 of record CP139507.1, read on the forward strand.
GACCCCAAGTAAAAGACCCCTCTTCATCCAAACACGTCCACTTCGTCAACATTGTCACTATCAAACCAATTGATAGGAATGAGGATAATAGTGAACCTGAGGATGAGGTTAAGAAAGTCGAGGTTGATAAAGAAGTTAGGAAAAGTGAGATTGAAGAAGTAGATGATGATGAGGACTACTTCAATAGGCTACCCACTAAGGAAGAGCGCGCATATCATACAGACTTATTCGATGACCCCGAGACACCATACTTCCTAGGTAGACCAATTATAAAAATAGGCGATCCTTCTAATCTCAACATACCATGCAACATCGGACATTTGCATGTGTGGAAAGCTTACATCGACCTTAGATCGCCCATAAACATCATGACTAGAGCCCACTATAACTTAATAATGAAAAATCAACTCGGGTATAGAATGTTCCCTGATAAGGGTTGGATGAGTAACTTCACGGGAAGAGTTAAGGGATTACCGGTTTATGTAGGAAACTTCACCTATGTCATCGACTTTGTAATTGTAGAAGATATCCGCCCAATAGTCGATGCATCCTTAACTCAAGTAGTTTTTGGAAAACCATTTGTTGAGGTCTCTAGAATGACTTATGAACCTTCCTTAGGGATAGTTAGATTTAAGGATGAGACCGATGAGGTAAACTACCAAATGCCATATAAGATAGAGCAATTCCAACACTTGTCAAATGTTGAGAAGGAGCTTAAGCAAGCGGTCTACTATAGGAATGATGAGGAAAGAAATAAAGGAGTAGACTATGTTATGGAAAGGATATCCGGTTTCTACAAGGATTGTTTGAAATTAGGATCGGAATATAAAATCGGAAATGAGGATGGCCTAGGAACCGTGGCCAATGATGGAGTCACGTAATGTACGTGACTTTGAGTCTAGCTACAAGACTCGTTAATAAAGAAAAACGCTTCTTGGGAGGCAACCCAAGCTTTATTTGCTTTGTGTGTTTATTTATTTGTTTGTTTGATTTTATTTGCTTCCGTATGTGTGTTTAATTTTTATTATTATTGATTCATGTTCAAAACTAAAATGTGAAAATGCTTTTTTTTTGTTTTTAACTTCGTCTTAACTACATATAAAGGTATTTTGCAAAAGTTAAGTGTAAGGGAAATCCAAATCAGTTTAGTAGAACAAATGAACATGAATCGTAATAATAATAAATTAACATACATATTAGTATTTGTTTGAGTCAAATGCTTGTATCAAGTCATAATGATGTTTTGCAGGAATTCCAGGAAGTAAGGTATAGGTTTTTCCAGAAATTTTCCGAAAACTTAACATGAGAATTCTGTCAGATCATTTCTGACGGCGTCAGGATTTACAACCTGACGGCATCAGGTGTTAATTTTCTGAAATTTTTGAAAGTTTTGTTTTCATAAAAAGTTTTTATTAAATCTCTAACTTATAATCTCCAGGAATCTGCAAAATTATCATTCCACAAGCATTATATCCATATATAGAATTTATCCCGCCGATGTTATGCAGGTTTTCGTGTTTGTTTTCTCAGGTTTAACAGGATATTTTGGACAAGGAGATGTATGTGGAATCAAGCTTTTGGCGATGCTTTAGTCTTGAAGCTTCTACATTCTCTTGGAAGAAGATCTAACCATGTTACCTCTTTATCCACCAAACGAATCAGGGGAGTATTTGATTTCATTCGTTTACCTTATTACTTTTACATCTTGTTATTTGAACATTGGGGACAATGTTCATCTTAAGTGTAAGGGGGGGGGGTAAAAATACGATACTTTAGAGAATGCTATTACGCTTTATTTTTGTTTGTTTAATAGTAGATGTGTAATAAAACTGAGATAAATACCTGTTAGGGCAATTTTAGTGCCAAATTTAAAATTTTTTACGACATATAGGAGTGAAACTTTGGTCTTAATGAGCGTCTCATGGATAGGAGTTATATGACTAGCACAAAAACCGTACCACTAAAAAAAATTTCCACCCCCAAATATGTGAGGTTCGCCCCTAGAATTGGTAGGAAAAGCATTTATGCTATGATGTGTGTACCGGTAACACTTAGATTCTAGAACTTGCGTTAGGACCATTCCGAGGCCACAAGTGAGACTACATTCGTGTAGTTAGATTTACTACATGATAAGAGGAATTAGGATTAACCCATTGTTTTACACCTGTGCTTTTGTTATAATTACATTCGCTACATTGGTCAAGTAATTCTCCCACACCCTTTGCGTTGTACTCATTTTTAGTACACGATACCCCTAGTACACCCCTCAGAGCCTATCTTTTCGTTTCGACCTTTAAGCATTTTACTTAAAGGAAGAATTTGTTACACCCCACTTAAATGTACACCCAAATCGCCTTAGCCTACCTTGTATGCACTCATTTTTAGTGCATTATTGTGACAACATTTGTTTAAACCCCAAGTTAATTATCTAATTGATTACATGGTTGCTAAGTCGAGTCATATCCTTGTACATATTGTTTTGGGACGATTGGGACTCATGGGTAAAGTACTAGTGTAATGGAGTAATGGGGAAGAACAACATTATTACCCCCATATGTGCTAAATATTTTAAAAAGTACTCCAAGTGTTTCGATTATCTTAATTCGAGTCATTAGAATAGTATTTGTAAAGTTATGTAAAAGTTCAAGTGTAAGGGGATGCAACGCCCCTATGATGTATTATTTTGTATGGTAGGGCAAGAATGTATGAAAAAAAAAAATCTAAAAAATCAAGAATAATACAAAAAAATGAGAAAAAGAAAAGTAGAAAAAACATACGGACTACCATCCCGTTTCATTTTATGTTTATTTTATGTTTTTGTTATTTTGTTTTTAGCTTAAGTCGAGTCTAGTCTTGGCTTAGCAACGCCATATTGTACATGTAATTAATCAAGATCTTTAACTCGCCACCAGTAAAATATCCCTTATCCAACAAATCCGTGTTTATCATATCCCTACACCTCACGTTATAACCCATGTAAAAGCCCTCTTTGATAGTTTATCTTAGGTGCTTACGCCTAGTGGAGGAGGTTTTTGATCCTTTCCCAAGCCTATGGTAAACTATTTGCTATGACAGGTAGTGAGAGATATTATCCGTTTTCATGTATGAGATATACTTTTATGACACCTGAGAGATGTGAGTATCTAAACACTACTTGTGAGGTGCTAGTCTGTAATCTCCGTGCTTATTATGATTAAAGTGGAACGACTATTTGTTGTAATTACTTTTATATTAGCGTTAAATGACCCCTAACTTGTATTTTGATTAGAATAAAAGCGCATTTGCTTGAGGACAAGCAAATCTCAAGTGTAAGGGTATTTGATGAAGCGAAAAGTGTACCGCTTTTAGGGGGTCATTTAAGCCCTAAATCGTATTTATTTGATCAAATATTGCCCTAAATCGTTCCTTTTGTCATTTTAGGTACTTTGGAGAAGAAATCTGGAAAAGGAAGCATTTTAGACGTTTTTGGAGCATAAAAGTGAAGAAAACGACAAAGTCTCAAAATCGGCTGGAAAAGTACCTTTGACGGCGTCAGATATTGTTCTAGACGGCGTCATGGCTTAGCAAAAGAGGTGGATATGAAAAATACACGAGACGCGCCAGAGAGTTCTGCAATGGAAAGTCTGACGGCGTCACCCTTTAAGATGATCAAGGCCATCACGGTTTAAGTTAAAGAGGGACGGCGTCAAGCCCATTTCTGACGGCGTCAACCTTTGATAAGCCAGAGCGGATTTTGGAGCACTAAATAGGGACGGCATCAAGAAGGCCATCCGGGAACCCTAGATACGGCGAGGTGACGGCGTCAAGATCTACAACGTGACGCCGTCAGCCCCTAAACTCTATATATAGTTTTGCAATTTTTTGTCATTAGTGTGCAACTTTGTGAGGAGAAACCCTAAGACTAATTTCTGCCATTTTTAAGGGTTTTCATACCCTTGGATCTCCCATGTTTAATTGAAGATAAGTAATCACTTAATCAATCAATATGTCTATGTGTTGTTTGATTACATCTTGTTCTTGTCTTTTAATTAACATGCTAGGCTAGATTTATCTTGTATTTGCTTAGATCTAATGAAACCTAACTATTGATTATTAGTTGTTAGTGTGTTATTAATTGTATTGGATGATTGTTTATCGATGTTAGGCTTAAGAAAACTGGCTAACTTCCTATACGGTAACTTGCTTGAACGTCTTAAGAAACATGAACCAATGCGTACTAAGGTTATTATGGTTGTATTTAATGCATGAGCGAATTCTAGTGATCCCATGTTAGGAGCTTCTTAGCCGGCTCGACATAGGAGTGAAGTAGGAGCTTGTAGAGTTGGGGAAGTACGTACACCACCCCACGATTGGTATTAAGGAATACACCCGTCATCCACGCAATTAATACACACTAATCAACCGGTAAAAGATAGTTATGGAGTAAGGAAATCTAAGTAAACACATTTCTCTCCATATAAGTTTCACAACCTTTTCATTTTCAGTTATTTTATTTTATTTGCATTTGTAGTAATTTGGGTTAGTTGACTAGCAACTAATTCCGCCCACTCCTTCAAACCCGAGATTTTACTTGCTTTATAAAAAATATAAAAATACAAAAAGAATCGTCCCTCACCCTTAGACCTATTAGAGTAGTTTTTCAATCCTAACGACACTATTGCCCTAGAGAACGATCAATCCCCCGGTACTTGCCACTTCACTATACTACATCGGTCAGGTACACTGCCTGGTGGGGATTGCAAGCCTCTCGAGATCCCTTGAGAGGTAAAACCTGTTGTAAGGTCGCAAAACCACGCATCAGGAATACATTAAGAAAGTTTGTGATGAGGTCGAGGATTCCGATTTTCAGAGTGTGCCATGGGTTAGAGCAGTCAAGTCTTTTCATGTTGATGGCGGGGTCATTGTTGGTGTTTTTGCCGATATCCAAAAATTTATCAAAAATGGGAAAGTTGAGAAAGTCGTTGGGATAATCAAGTCTTGTACCAAGAATGTTTTGGGTGATCTCACAGTAACACTAAAAGATGTTTCAGGTTTAATCTCAGGCACAATTCATCACAAAGTGCTTAAGGATGAGGATCTTGCAAAGGCACTTACCGTTGGAAATGTTTTGATACTTAAAAATGTTTGTAATACCCAAAAATCTAAAACATGCAAAAAGACCAAAATGCCCCTACAATTTTAAAATTTGGTTAATAAGCTTATAAAGTACCAAATGAATCCCAAACTTCTGGAGATGATCAAGACATGAAGTAAAATTATTTCTACTACTACCTTTAACATTTTGAGAAGTACTAAAATTATTTTTACCACACAATATATATGTACATGGGCCGAAAACTTTATTTAATTAATTACATTATATTTATAATTATTAGAATCAAGATAACTAACAAATAAATTAGTAAATGAAGCAAGTTTTCAAAAGATGATTTTGTCAAATAGAAGACCGGATTTCCAGCCCTCCCCTTCCCCTATTTTCGGCTTCTTTCCTTTCTTTTGCCAATCCCACTTAATTGCAACCAAAAACCTAAAATAAAAGTCGACAATCAATCCCAAAAATCCCTCCCATCCCATCCGATTTTTGGAGGCTTCTCCCATAATTTTTCTGGTTTTTTCACGTCCAAAGAAGGCTAGAAAAATAGGATCTTGATTTGTAGAAGCTTGGTTCGATCGTGGTTCCTTTATTTGTTCGAATTAGTTCATCCGCAAGGTAATAATTCCTACAACTAATCCGTACATTCTAAATTCGATTTGGTATTTTTCTAATGTTATTTAGATCACATATGACTCATATAAAATGCTTAATTCGAATCATGCAAGGTTGTTTGGTCGTTTGAATTATAAATGGTTAAAACGTGTATAAAATCCAAAATATTCTATACGAATTTTCTGGGCATGGAACTTATTTTATCTAAGCTCTATATAATTCATATGATCTGGGAATAATGATGGTTCGAATTATAGAGGTCCAAATATGTCGTGGGTTAATTTTGTTCATAATCGGGTTTTCTATTTTCGAATGAAAAGAAATCAAACCCTAGGGTTTTGATCTTGATCTAGGGTTTTGAATCTGGAATTATGTTAATAAATGATGAAATAATGATATAGTAATGAGTGGTAAATGATTAGAGATGTTAGGGTTAGGGTTTTGGTTTTAAAAGGTTGTACGATTTAGTTTTTAAAATGTAAGGGGGTGTTTTGTAATTAATGAAACTTGTGGGTTATTTTTATAATGTTAATTAGGTCTGTACTAAAGTATAAAAAATATAACATGAGGTCTTTATGTGCAAAATTATCAAGATAGGGATGTAATTGTGAAATTAGGGTTCGATTTGCAAATTAATTAAATAGAGGGGTTAAAAGTGTAAATTCAGGAAACTTATGGTTTTTCTGTGTAAATACTGTTATTAGAGAGGTAATATGTAATTTTGGGTATTTATGGGGTTAATGTGTAATTATAATGGAATTATGATTTAAATTATAAGTTTTATAAACTAAAGGGACTAAAGGTGTAATTATGCAAAACTTGGGGCTAAATTCGTACCATACATAAAATAGAGGATATATTCTGTAATTTAGCAAATGTAAAGGGTAGTTGTGTAATTAAGGATATAATATGGGTTAAATTGTGATTTATGTAATTATAAGGTTTATTTTGTAAATTAAATAACTAAAGGGGTATAAATTGTAAATTGCTAAACTTAAGGGATTAAAAGTGTCATTCTGAATAACTTCAGTATTAAATGAGTAATTGAGATATTTTTATATTAGACCTTTGACTTTGGAATATTTACAACTAAAACCCTAAAATATGGAAATTGGTTATATATAACCTTAAACTTTGGTAACTTGCTAAAATGTACATTATGACCATAATAATCCTAATTTAATGACTTAACCTGATTACTTTGTGGAATTTGTCTAAATAAGGAAACTTTCTAAAAATGGAAACTTAGTAATTTTAGAAACCTGCTATAAATGGAAAGTTACAAAAATGGAAAGCCGACTAAAACAAGTAATCTAATTTAAAGTAAGTTATTAATAATAAGCCGATCATTAATTCGTGTAGATTCGCTGAAGGAGGAGTGATTTCTTATCCTTATGTTATGTTTCGTTGGCGGTTAAGGTACAGATATTCTACCCTTTTTCAGTAAGGGTGTCTTCTTTCTCATGACTCATTGATCTTGATTCGTTTTAAGATTCCCTAAGCCATTGCTATGTTCCCCTACACTTTGGTTCGTTTGTTTGATTTGTTTTGACTTTGATGTTCGATATGACCCTTTTGCTTTGAGCATCTATAATGATCCATTTGATATTCGTTCGTTACCTTGTGATATTAGTATTCGAGACACTTGATACTTCGAAGGTTCATTTGATTTTGGGTAACTAGATGTGAAAACCTTTTTAATTATAACATGGGAATGTTTTGAGGAAAACTATTTTTAAAATGATGCTTATGGAATATGCAATGCCACTTTTATTTGGAATCTTACTAAACTTTTATGAAAATTACTTTTAAATATTACTTTTGTGAAAACAGTTAATAAAGATCATTTTTATGAAAACCAATTGATAAAGATTTCTTTAAATGAACCATTTGATTATGAACCTTTGATTTGTTCATTTGATTCATTTTGACCTTGAACCTTTGATATGAACCTTTGGCATTTGAACCTTGATTTGAACCTTTGATATTTGGACTTTGATATTGATTTGATGACTTAGACTATTTGAACCTTTGTAATGATTTGGACCTTTGACCCTTCAGTTTGATACCCGAGCCAAAATTTGTTTCCTAGCCATGAAGGTAACATGGCCATGTCATTGATGCACCAATGGCATGACTCTAGTGTGTATTTGAGTGATGTTACACACCGTCCCCATTTGCTACTACATGCGCGCTTTATTATTTATATTGGCCAGGATTATTTGTTTGGGGGGCGTATGGATGCATCCTAGATTTGTTTTGTTTCGAGGGATATATCATGATTTGATTTGACTTGATTTGGTGATTGATGTTGTGTGCTATACACGTCCTTCACATATTTGAGAGGTCGCTCCTCTATGGTTACTGATGGTTACTATATTTGATTTGTTTGGGCTCGTGGTGGATTACTGACCCTTTTCTCTTTCTTACTTTGTACTCTTGATGATACCTTTGTGAAACCAATGCACCAAACTATACATGTTCGTTATCTTTTGCTTTCATTTTCGTTTATATATATCTGTTCACTGGGCTTTTTAAGCTCAGCCGCATTTCTTTTCCTGCGGCAGGTTTTAGTTGGAAGCTGGGTATGAGTGAAGAGACTTTTGGACTTAGAAGACCTTGATAATTATTTTTGAAGTAGAGTCTATTAGAAGGATTTGCATTTGCAGACTTAGTATTTAGTTTTGTTTCCTTTGTAACCTTGTAATTTCAGTATTTCATTTGTAACCTTTGAGATTTCTTATATTACTTGAAATGTATGCTTTGTTTTGATCTGATATGAAACCATTAGTGTGACATCTTTACCCTTGTCGGGTTGGGGTGTTACAATGTTTCTGTGTTTTCACCGAAACAATCTGGCTGCCATTATCTTAACATTACAATAAGAAATGTGTTGAAAGTTTTCTCCAATGATGCAGTGTTGACGGTGACAGTTTAAATAGGTTTAACTAATTTGTGTTTGGTTGCTTGTATTCCTTGCTTTATTTTCAATCTGGCTGCCAAGTTTAACTAATGTAATGTCTTTTTTAGTTATATTGTTTTAATGAACTTTTTTCTTATGCAGTTTTTTAAATGAACTAATTTGTGTTTGGTTGCTTGTATTCCTTCCTTTGGTCGAGCAGTACCGGTCGAGCAGTTTTTTTACTTACATTATCTCATAATAGTTAAAACAAACAACTTTAAAACATTCAACATTAAAGAAGTAAAAGTCATAATAATTTAAAAACATTCAACATTACAGCATAATAATTAAAATTTTAAACATTAAAGCATACTAATTAATCTACCCTTAATTTTCCCAAGTTGTCATAAAGATTGTGAAGTAATGCAGCTGAAGCATCCGTGTGGTTTTCTGGATTCTTGTACATCTGGAGTGTTGCCTTTAGTACCATTATCTCATTAGCCAACAACTTGCAGTTTGAGCACTCCCGGTTTCCAGAACTTGATGTTGATGATAATGCAGAACAGCATGGAGGTGTTGACGGTCCTGCAGAGCTTGGTGTTGATGGTCCTAAGTGAACCGGTCATTAGTCAGATTCGTTCCTCCTTCCACATGAAAAATTGACATCCATATTCTTCTGTCCAAGGCTGTTAACGCGTAAAAAAAATAAATATATCTTTAACAAATAACAAAAATTATTTGTATATTACACAAATAACAAACCTTTGATATAGGACACGCATAGTACAATTGACCACGTGTACGCGGCTTATTTGATTCTCGTAGAACCACATTTCCTTGTCCACAAGGGCATGGAAAAGCTTCATGTTCGGCCATCCTCATGAAAGTCACTAGTTAAAAAAATATGGGTTACTTGTGCTTTTATTGTAAAGTAAACGCTCGACCGACGGCGCTCGACTGGCAATGCTCGACCAACAATGCTCGACCGACGGTGTACCTTATAATAGAATTAATAAATGTGATTGGTTGGTTTGGTAGACAGAAAATTTAATGTGAGTTAATGCATGGTAGGTAATTTATAGGTGTTATATTTAATGTGATGGGTAGATGGAAAAATTAATGTGGTATTTAATTCCACATTAATTTTTCCATCTACCCATCACATTAAATATTACACCTATAAATTACCTACCCTTAGTCACATCACATTTATTAAGTCGAGCGCCGTCGGTCGAACATTTTTATAGTAAAAAAATATTATTTTTGTTTTGAATTTTAGGCGGGAAAATTTGGCGCCATTTTTACCTACCAACTTATTGAAAATTGGCGCCACATTTATTAACTCTTTATTATAAAGTACACCGTCGGTCGAGCATTTCTAGTTGAGCGCCGTCGGTCGAGCGTTTAATGCGAGTTAATGACAAAAAATGCCCAACTGATCGACTAGGTGTACATACATACATATATATATATATATATATATATATATATATATATATATATATATATATATAATCTTTCCTAAAATGCTCGACCAACAGCGCTCGACCGACGGTGTACCTTATAGACTTAATAAATGTGATTGGTTGGTTTGGTAGACAGAAAATTTAATGTGAGTTAATGCATGGTAGGTAATTTATAGGTGTTATATTTAATGTGATGGGTAGATGGAAAAATTAATGTGGTATTTAATTCCACATTAATTTTTCCATCTACCCATCACATTAAATATTACACCTATAAATTACCTACCCTTAGTCACATCACATTTATTAAGTCGAGCGCCGTCGATCGAGCATTTTTATAGTAAAAAAATATTATTTTTGTTTTGAATTTTAGGCGGGAAAATTTGGCGCCATTTTTACCTACCAACTTATTGAAAATTGGCGCCACATTTATTAACTCTTTATTATAAAGTACACCGTCGGTCGAGCATTTCTAGTTGAGCGCCGTCGGTCGAGCGTTTAATGCGAGTTAATGACAAAAAATGCTCAACTGATCGACTAGGTGTACATATATATATATATATATATATATATATATATATATATATATATATATATATATATATATATATTATATATATATATATATATTCTTTCCCAAAAAAACTTTTGGAAGGTAATAAAAAAATGAGTGTTTCGGACAACAAATTCTGTTTATATCTGGTTTTTGAAGATGGCTCTAGTTATGGTGTTTCACTGATGAGAGATATTACATACAATGGGTTAGTTTCCTTTGTTAATAAAAAGTTCAAACTTAACAACGGTTACGTTTTAAGTTTTTCTTACAAAATGGCACACGGACCGGTCCACATAGTTGATGACGACGATGTTCAGTTTTTCGCTAATGAAGTTCGTAGGCCGAAAGCTGCATTGGCTAAACTTTTAGTTAAAATGGTTGTCAAAAACGTAAAGGTAAAACCATCTTCTTCCAAGTCATTAGATATTGACCTTAATGAATCTTTATTTCCTAATTATTTTGAACCACAAGCTTTTGATATTCAAATGCCAAAAAATGAAGAATTTGAAACCTACAACAAGTTTAATCATGAATTTGTAAATAATTCTAACCAACCAACATCCCTTTTGGAAAATAATTTGGCGCCATTACTTTTAAATGAACAATTTGTGCATAAATGGGAAAAAAATACTTTTGAAAACATGCCTCCTATTCCCGATGAACCAATGCCCACCATTAAGGTCCCGAATAACATGAAATACAACAGCAGTAGCTCTCGTGTCTTTTTAACTGGTGACGTATTTGATGATAAAGAGAGCTGCATGTATGAAATTGGTAAGAAAGCTCTAATAGATGGATACCAATTTAAGCAAAGAAAATCAAATAAGTCTAGGTACGATGTAATTTGTGTATCATCCGGGTTGCGATTGGAAAATAGTGACCGCAAAGATAAAAAATAGTGTTAAATGGAGGGTAGGAACAGTCCACGATGTTCACACTTGTCCCAAAACACAAATTCTTCCTAATCACCGTAATGCTACTGTGAAACTTTTGGGACGTTTACTCGCACCAAAACTGAAAGACAGCAGTCGAATCTACACGCCAAGGGACATAAAAGAAGATCTTGCTGAAGAATTCAATATCGACGTTTCTTATAAAAAAGCATGGGGTGGAAAAAACCGAGCATTGGAGTATCTCTCTGGTTGTCCAACGGAATCGTTTTCGCAGTTACCGTATTATTTTCATAATTTAAAGAAGTTAAATGACGGTACGGTAACTCATATTGATACGGATGATCAAGGACACTTTAAGATGTGTTTTGTCGGCTTTGGTGTTGCGGTAAGCATGTGTATACTATATATCCATTGCACATAAATTTTGTTTTTTGATACTATTATTTTATCCTTCGTTTAACTGATGTTTTGTACATCAAACAGATACAGGGTTTCTTACAGTATTTGCGACCACTGATAATAATTGATGGAGCGCATCTTAAAGGGAAGTATCTTGGAACAAATTTGCTTGTCGTTGGAATGGACGGTAACAACCAGATTGTACCAATTGCTACCGGTGTTTCTCAAGGTGAGACTGGGGAGTCATGGACATGGTTTTTGTCCAAGTTGAAAGAATGCATCGGGGAAGTTCCAAATTTGGCTATCATTTCTGATAGACATTATGCAATTGGACTAGCGTGTAAATCAATCTTCCCAAATGCATTTCATGGATATTGTTGTAGACATCTAATGATGAATTGTGCTTTGGGAGTTAGTAGGAAGATTAGGGCTTTGTATTGGAAGACATGCAAAACTTACACTAAGGATGATTTTTGGGCCGCTATTTCTGCTATCCAAGGATCTAAACCAGAAGCTTACGAAAAACTGCTTGAAGCCGGCATTGAAAGATGGTTTAGGGCATACTGCCCGGCTAATCGATACAACTATATGACATCCAACAGCGCAGAGTCGGTAAATTCATTAACAAGGCATGTCAGAAAAGAACCAATAACAAGGCTAATGGAGTGGTATAGAGGGCTTGTACAAGAGTGGTTTTGTAAGCGTCGAGACAAATATAAAGGTAAACTTAATTATTTATTTATTTATTTATTTTCTCTTTATTTATTTAGATGGGTTTATTTATTTTATACAAGTTGATAATTATTTTATACTATGAAAATAACTTTAGATGCGGTAGAGGGGGAAATTAGTGATTGGACTACTACAAAATTAAAGGGCAGGATGTTAAAAAGCACCAATTGGATTGTCAAAGGAATTCAAGCTAACGTACTTTATGAGGTTGTTGATGGTCGAAAAACGCATACTGTGGATTATAGTGAAAAGACATGTACTTGTTGTCAATGGCAATTTTCCGGTATACCATGCGGTCATGCGATAGCGGTTAGTAGATTTCTTAAACAGACTGATTGTAATCATTTGGTTTTGTTTTGGTTTAAAACAACAACGCTAAAAGGGACATACCAAGGATTGGTTTACCCTATAGGAGAAGCCTCCAATTGGGAAAAACCTGATTGCTTGCAAAATGTGAAGCCACCAAGTGTGGTTAAGCCCCAATCAAGAAGACCAAAAAACAAAAATCGTATTAAATCTCAAGGAGAGGTAGCAAGTCCTTTAACATGTACAAGTTGCTGGAAGGCTGGACACAAACGTGGATCATGTAAGGAACCATTGCCAAAGAAAAAGGTAATTGAATTGTATTTTCATTCAACAAATACTTTTTGACATTAGAGTATAAGCTTGTTAAATTGCTTTAATGTTAAATGTATAAGCTTGTTAAATTGCTTTAAATTCACAGAAAAACGTGGGAACATCATGTTGGCGACAACCATCAATGGCAGGAACAACAAGTTGGGAAGAACCATCAATGGCAGGAACTTCAAGTTGGGAACAAGCATCAATGGCGGGAACCTCAACCCCCACACAAGACAATGAAATGGATTGGAGCTACGAACATTTCAACTTAGATGACCCGTAATTGGTACAAAAGTTACCAAAGACATTGGAGTGTTTTTATTGCAATTTGTAGTACAGAATAATTACATAAAATTTATGCTTCTAAGCAGTGGGACTGCTAAATGTTTTGTGGACTGCTAAATTCAATTGTCTTCCAAGTTAATTCAGGTTATAGGCGAACCTAAATAAATGCAGGTGGAATTCAAATGATTCACACTTTTAGAGCTTTTATTAAACTAGAATGCAACATTTCTCTTAGCGCTTTTACTATGGTAATATTGAAATACTCCAGACTACATTCTTCTGTAAAGGTTACATCTATCATTCAGAGGACAATGTGCAAAAAGCTTGCATAGTCGATAACAATACATAAAACCTACCACGTAATAGACAGTCAACGATCTGATGTTATCGAAAACAAAAAGCAAGAACGTTGTCTTAACCCATCAAGACCCTTAGACACCGAGTACAAGAATAATCCACATTTCATGACCCATTCTTGGTCACAAATTTCATTTTAAAGTGTCTTATTACTTGGTCTGTAAAATGTGATTCCAAACAAGACACGTATGGAAAATAATAATAATAATAACAAATTTCATTTTAAAGTGTCTTATTACTTGATAACACAATTAAACAACTAACATAGAGTTAAACACACACACAAACATAATAATATTACAACGTTATTCTACTAGCTATTTTCCTAACAAGCTTTTTTCTTGATAACACAATTAAACAACTATCATAGAAGGCAACACACTAGAATAAAACCAAACCCTTTCCCCTTCATTCAATCATTTGGTTATAGACCTTTGCCATATAGCGACGCTTCTGACGAGCATCACGCTGCGCAGTCACCAGCATTGTCTTCAAAAGATTCTCTTGTTCCTCTTCAACCCCCACCATCGCCTTCAAATAAGTAACAGCATTCGCAGCTGCAATGCCACTTACTGCCTCAAATTCGGTAATATAAGCTTTCTTTTTACGGATTTTCTCTGCCGCATGCGCACAACGCATCTCTAGATCAACCACAGCCTGTTCCGCCTCCAAAGTCTCCCTATGTAATAACACATACAGTTGTTTGCTTATCAAATGAGAATCTGCAGCATTTGCAAGTTCTTCCAGTAACATTGAAGGGCCATCCATTTGTATACTATCCTTTTTAATTGAATTCAAATATATGGAGCAAACTAAGGAGAACCAACTCTTAAATAGGAAATAGAGAAGCCTACATTTACAACAATAAAGTGTGTAATAAATGTAAATCTACTTATCCATCTACCCAAACACAAGTCGAGCAGTCAACCATGTTCCTAAACTTAAGATTCAGTCAAACGGCATAAAAGCAGTAGTCGACCATATTCCCAAAGTTAAGATTCAGTCAACATGTCATAAAAGCGGGGATAAATACAAAATGTTGGGTATGCATAAACCCAACGTTATTCCGGAGGAATAACTATCCCACAACTACATGCTACTTCCCATGTGATTCCATCACTAACATGGTTTGCAAAAGGAACATACAAATGTTTACAAAATAACATTGATGCTAAAGACACGTTGGACTGCTGAATGTTTTGTGGAACATGCCATGCAACCTTCAAGGAACATGTAATTTATGCTTGTAATAAAACTTTATCAATCTCTCTCGATATGCCAGCGCTGTTTGAATAGGGTCTTCAACCTCCAAAAGCCTACCGTTTCCCAACCTGTAACATCGATAACAAGCTGTTTGAATGATTAACAAAATTCTAATTTAGCAATTGTAACATTCTGTTTTATGAGGCATTATATGGGCTTAGATACTAACAAGTATTAGAGCTAGTGGGAAGATAGGAAGAGCTAATAGGGTGGATAATATAGCCTTGTATTACATGAACTTTATAAACTTATATCAGTTTGTTTTAAAAGACTAAACGAATTGGTATTTCCATTACAAATTTTGGCTGAAAGTATCAAATGTTGGGTGTGCTTGCAATTGCACAAGCGCACGAATGACCAACCAAGGAAACGACCTACTATGCTTGATGTCGTGAAATTATTGAAGGAGCTTAAGGCGAAAACTGGATATTCTAACAAAAATAGCGTATGGGTTAGATTACATCCTGACATAGCGTATGGGTTTGGGATATTCTAACAAAAATATGTTGTTCGAAACTAAATAACTCATCAATCTCTTTATAGACATGATAAAAGAGCATAAGCATGTCCCTGATCGGAGTTTTTTTACCAAAGCTTTAAAACAAATTATGTTTTGACTATTACTCCATAACTCGATTGACCCACCCTTACCACCTCCAAATATAAGGGTGATGTTCTATAAACAAATTCTGTTTTGACTATTACTCCATAACTCTATTGACCCACCCTTACCACCTCCAAATATAAGGGTGATGTTCTATGTTCATGTATTACGGAAGCTTAATTCACGACAAGAAGAACTAAACAACCCATACTAAATGACATACCTGTATAAGAAGATGCAGAGCCACACCCCACAGTTGTCAAACAAACCACCCTGCTTGGGAACATTTTCAGCATTCATAAACGTAATCCTATAGGAGAGAGGATCGATTCCCTTATGCTCAAACACACATGCTTCTTTCATCACTTCCGGAAGCCTTGTCTCTAGACAATTCCTCATTCTCAGATAAAAATCACGCGTTTCAATCTCAGGATAGCCTTGGCTATCATAGAATGTAACGTTACCAGTCCGGATGTGAAACTCCGCAAGAGACCAATGTATTTCAGGTTCATTTATGGGGATAAAAACCCGCTCAACATCAGCCCATCCAAGAGGGTATTTTTCTCTGTTTGCATAAATCAAAGGCATCGATCCATTCATTAGTAGAGGTAGAAAAAAGCAGCTAACCATCGACCATTCCATATCGTCTGGTCTAGTATGCCACATGTAAGCAATCCATAGATCAATGTGCTGTAAAAAGAAAAAAGCAAAAAGGACAAAAAAAAATATTCAGTAAGTTATATAAAACCACGCGCTTTTGATTTTCTCTCCCTCCCAACGGATTTCAAGTTTATCGCAGTCAACACGGTTCGTACCACGACACACTTTGTTACTTTGAGCCTCCACTCGAATTCCCATTACCATGTCAACGAAATATGTGCAAAGGTTTGCGCCAAACCCATTGCTATGACAATAACAAGGGAATGGGTTTTCGAGGGGAAGCTCAAAGTACCAAAGAGTGCCGAACAAAAAATTGTCGATTCTAGAAAAGCCCAAAGGACTCGTGTTGAATGGGATAATGAAGGAGTGTGGCCTGTCATGAACAATACACACTATATGATTATCACAATCAACACGCCTCAATTATCAGAGCCCATATTTCTAAACATGTAGATGGGTTCCACCGCTTAAATTGACGGAGTTCCATAAAACCATTGGTGTACTTGATATTGATCACATTTTTTGTTAAAAAAAGAACCAAAACTTGGGATCAAGATCAAGCACAGAAATGGTTTTAGGGAACTCAGTCAATTTAAGCGGTGGAACCCATCATACATGGTTAGATAGATGTGCCCTAATAATTGAGGTTTTCAAAGTATTATAGAATCCACAACTATAATGTTGAACTCACTTTTACAAAATCACTTCATTATATGATTACAAATATGCACTTTGTCTCATATAAAAGTCACTTGAAATCAGTTGGCAAGTACAGACAACCAAAAGCACATTTTATATAAAACTGAGTAAAGTAAATAAAAGATATTTTTACTTTACCTCGTCACGCAGCCATCCTTTGCGTTTATCGTCAAGGCCGATTAGAGAATCCCAGAAATAACGATCCACAGTTATTTCACCGCACCAAGGAAACTTACAATTACGCCACCCATCCCTAGTGAGAAATTTATCAATTTCGTAGCCAAGATAAATTGTGTCGAGGTTTTGATATGGTCGATGAAGAATCTGTAATCATAAATGACCATTACCAAAAACATTACAAAATAATAAAAACAATAACAATCTAACGTGCTTATATTAACATAGGTTTTAGCAATAACTTATGTTGGTTGCATATGTTAACATTTTATTTTAAAAGTTTAAACTAGCATATGGTCTTAAAATTTTTATAGGTTCACGTAGGGGGGAGTTGGTTGAACTATTTTAGGCTCTTCTACGATAAAAAAAAAAATTATAAGAATCATGCAACCCCTACATCATTTTAACATACGCTGTGGCCTGTGAGTGAGGCATAATGTTTACTGTCTAAACTACATAATTAAGCTACATAATTAAGCTTATGTTGTGGAAAATTAAAGTTCACAAAATTTTTCAAAAGATTTTACAAGATTGTGTGTACCGCCGATGCACTAAGTCTTCGCGACGAGATCACAAGCTGTCAAAACAGTTGCCCGTGTAGTTTGAACCTGATCGGGAGTACAGACTACCTCCGCCGTGTCTTAATCACAAGCAGGATGAATAATCTGAGGCCCGATATCTGAGCCCAACTCTACAGGGTTAAGTAAACCGACTATCTATGGTTCAAGGTCGCCCGGAATCACCCCTTGATCCGTTTACCCTAGTTGTTTCCCATAGAATAGCCGATTACCACCGAGGTGATACAACACTTATATCCATCGCAAAGACAAAAGAAAAGGTTTCCAAACCTCGCACTTGAAAATTGTTTGGTAAAAATTGTGTGAACTTTGATTTTCCGAAAAAACACATTGGTCACCCTAAATTAAACATTGTACCACCAAAACTGAAACAATAACCTGAAACAATAACCTAAAAATAGTTAAAACAATTGGCCTAGATTAAAACTATTTTATAATACAGAAATTAAACATCTTACCTCTACCCAAGGTCTGACTTCCTGTAACATTTCAACCATAGTCGGATCAAGAATGTTCTTTCGATTTCTCAATTCATCTACGCTAGGAACTTTTGAAGGTTTTACTTCAATAAACGGCGGCCTAATAACTTCTTCGTACCTCCTCTTCTGTATCCCGTAACGCTCATGAGGAAGTTTCTTGTGAGTTGAATTTTTGAAGTTTGCTTCCTTAGGTTGACACAAATCATCTTGCTTTTCAGCTTTTACAGCATTTTCATGTGGCAGTCCATCTTTTGGGGATGATTCAAGATAAACAAATTGCGACTGAAACATATTAATAAATTCATTGGGTTCACTGCAATACTCATCACCGATATCAAGGTCCTGCGAATGATATCGAAAATAAGAATCACAAATTGGGATTGCTGTTCTGGTTTAATCCCACACGATATTCAGAAAATTACCTTTTTACCATCAGGTGTGGTAAGTTTGGCTTGCTGTTCTGGTTTATAAGTATAAAACTGCATACAAAAAGAATTTACCACATATTATTAGACACTCATATTTACAAGTATAAAACTGTTCAAAAATAAATAAATAACCTTTTCATAAGTCTCCATGTTACTCTTTTCTTCCTGTTCTCTTATACAAGTATAAACCTGCATACCAAATTGTTTACCACATATTAGTATAACATTTTAATTAAATCACAAATACATGATTAAAATGAATGAATTACCTTTTCATAACAATCTTTCTCCACTTTCTGTCTTTTACTGGTAAGTACCTGCAAATGAAAGTATTGTGGAACAAAACTAGCCTATTAGTGTATACCATGATAAGTTTCTCAAAAGAAAATATCTTGGTAAAAACTTGGAAAAGGTAAAACATTAACCTGAATTATAGTCTCGAGTTTGAATGTTTGGGCTTGCAAATCATTGACAACAGCCTCAAGAGCAACCATATCCACATCTTTACATCTCTCCACTGAAGAAGCATCTTGACTGATGTGTACTTCCTGACTCATTTTCTGCTTACCTCTCGCCACTTTCTTCCAGTAATGATCATAAGGTCCACCTTCTACAACTGGCCGCACTCTCGGGGTATACCACCTAAAAAACTCTAATGATTCTGTATACCATTGAGATTGACCCTCAGTAGTGGTTGGGTAGAGAGCGAATTTTGGTGTTGATTCCTAGCAAAAATATAGAAATTAGTTTTGTATCCACCAATCAATTATAAAAAAATTATATTTACCTTAGCAAAAAGTTGGTGGAAATCATCAGATTTCCCAAATGATTTGTGTTTCAACCATGAAACTGCTCTTGGGATCACCCCTTCATCCTTGGTCCACCAGCGATGACTTTTATCGGAGGTCTCAATAATCCATATCTTCAAAGAAGTAAACAAAACCATTATGAGTTACAAGGACTATAAAGATAATAAATAAGCATTCTTCTAAAAAAAGTAGTCAAATAGTTGCAAGTAATAACCTTGAATGCACAAACAAATCCAGACAAGCAATAGGTCGGAACATCCTTGGATTTTGTGTTGCCCAATGTTCCACTGTCAACAGGTCGACGCTTTGAAGTAACATTTTTGATTGAATCATACAGCTGCCTCCAAACGTGCTCTCCCCATGGGAATGCATTCCATTCTTCAAGATCCTCGACCATCCTCAGTAACATATCATCAATGACAGACCCCAATTCCTTACCCATAAATATAACCTCTAGGGTTAGCAACAGACACACCCTTACGGCATCTTCATCCGACAGATTTAACAAAACTGCTTCATCTTCAATAACAGATAGAAGATCGATGTTTTTCACATACTAGCCAACCTTATCCGGAAAAACACGATCACGAAAAGGGATATCACCACTTCTCCATTTACGAAAGCTGAGAAGACCAAATCTAAATCCAGTTATCAAGCAGAATTCGCGTCGACCAAAGCATTTGCTATGTCCATTCACACAATATACAATTAGAAGATCATAGCTATCATCATATTGGTGGACCTGTTTCTTAAGCATATACTGCACCAGAGATTCTTCATTATCAAGATAGGTAAGATCCAACCACGGTCCAAAACATGTGGCCTTAAACATTGTCTGTCGTGGCTGATCTAAACTATTTTTCATGAGTAAGAAGTAACGCATTTTACTTCTCACGATAACTGTTGAATCATAGTCCTATAAAAAAGAAATATTGTACAACATGTTAGCTTAAGACTTACAGTTAAGAAAAGCTTGAAAACATTATAAACAATAAGAAAAATGAGCTGTCAAGTAAGGAAAACCCTTAAGTAAGCTAGTTAGCAATCCCATAAGAACTTACAACTAAGCATTAAGCTTAAGTATACTAAAAAAAGACATAATAACAACCACTATAAGCACTAATTAACTTGAAAGCTTATAAGTACAAGGTGGATGATTGATACATCAAGTTCCTACGGTGCGATGAAACTTTACTACCCACATGTCATAACCAAACTTCAATCATATTTTGACTAGTAGTGTGTGTTAGGGGGTGTCTGGATAGTTAATATTGAGGGCGTAAGGGCTTATTTGAAATTTGAAATCTCATAAACTCATAATCCCTCGAAATAAGCTAATCAAAACACCTAGTTAAAACATAATCTTCATATACTAATCAAACTGTGAGAGTATTGATTCCCCTAAGTAACCATAGCACCAAATCAGAAATTGAACTAAGGCCTAACGCTTCACAAGAAACTAAATGACGGAACAAGCGTCAATAAACCAATACCAAGGTAATAAAAAGATTTTTGCCTTTTTTTGGGTTTTTGGCTTTTTTTTATAAATCAAAAAAACTAATAAACCAAAAAAATCCGAACAAGTATATAATTAAGAAGTTTGAATAAACACTTTTCTGACATAATAACTTAACAATAACTAATGACATAATCAAGAAGTTTAAATACTAAAAAAATCCGAACAAGTATATCAATAAGAAGTTTAAAAAATCCGAACAAGTATAACAATAACTTAACAATAACTAATGACATAATCCATATCTTCAAAAAATCCGAACAAGTATATCAATAAGAAGTTTAAATACTAAAAAAAGCTAACAATAACTAATGACATAATCAAGAAAACTAACCATTTTGGGTTTCGCTCAATGACCTAATGATGTATACCAGATTCAAAGTATTTACGTCTCAGCTTCTTGAGTAACCATTTTTATCAGTCTCAAATGCTTTGTAGTAGCTCACCCTTGATGAGGAATGGTTGATTGATAGTTTTTGGCGACTGGTTTGTTGATAGATTTGCTTGATCGATCGGTTGCACGTATCCCAAAGAAAGGAAGTTAGATTGCCGAGTATTATTTGTTGATAGGTGTTAGTTTCTGTGTGTGTTTTTTTGAAAAAAAAAATGGAATTAGAGAAAAGAAAAAAGAAAAAAAAAAAAAAAAAAAAAAAAAAGGTACAAACCAAAATCTATACAAAAGATTTGGCAAGTACAAATGAATCCAAAGTACAGATTTTCTGACAACTTTTTACTTTTCCAAGGACAAAAAGTGCGCCATCAGTCGAGCATCCTTGGTCGAGCGCCGTCAGTCGAGCATTGACTTTCAATAAAAGTACAAAAGGTGTACAGTTACTTATATTCTGTGTGGGCCTGAATTATATTAATAAAATAATAAAGGAATGACACGTGTCGCAAGTTTTATGGAGTCAAGCAGTCGAGCGGTCGAGCATGGACTAAATGGGAAATAGATGGTGTTTTTGGCTCCCTCTTGAAATAGGCCAAAAATTTTGGCCTAGTTTGGGAATTTCCTCTTATAAAAAATTGTTCTCATGCTCAAACTAAAATTTAAAAGCTCAACAATGCTCGTTTATATTTTTAACTTTTTTATAGCATAGTAAAAACTCTCAAATCCTGTTACTAAATAATAGAAAAGTGGGTAGAAAGAAGAAACTAATATGATATTCCCTATGTCTGTGTTTTTCACTTTATAGTGGTATTCATGTTGTTATATTTCTTTCCTTGACCGATGTGGGATGCTAATATGCAATTTGGATTTCTCCCGTTAGTTTTTCTTCTTTTACGTACAAGAAAATAATGGCAAACATCTTGAATGGAATAATTTATAATTTCAAGTAATGGTTATCCATGTAGTAGTTAATAAATATATATCCTTGAAATTCCATGTAAATATCTAATTTTGAGTTACTGATTTATCACTTTAGTATAGTACCAGATATATATTATGTTAAGAGTTGCTGGTTATCCATGTTTGTTAAGGCAATTAGACAAGTTTGTGGAAAACTAGAAGGGGGTTGAATATTTTTACGCCTTTTTTAATTTTATTATGAAAACTTTGTTTACTTTTAAAAACTTAGATTCGAATTTATGTGAACTCAACTCTTGAACAATATGAACAAATATAAGTAAATCTAAATAAACAATGCAAGTAAAGTAATGAAATGAAAAGAAAGATAGAGATGGAAAGATCTAACCACGAGACAAAAGATTTATAGTGGTTCGGCTACAAGGACACCTTCCTTGCCCTACTCCACTCCCCGAGCATCTAACTCGAGAGTTTTCTTCACTATGTCAACAAGCTCCCTTATGGCGGAGAAAACCTTACACAACTTTTGCTTACACCGGTTTAACGACACAAAGCTAGATGTCGGGTTCTAATCGTAGCTAGAACCAATCTCACAACTTCTACACAACTTCTACACAACTTCTTCACAACTTATTCACAACGGCTTCACGACTTCTTCACAACTTCTTCACGACTTCTTCACAACTTCTTCACAACTTCTTCACACCGACTTCACAACTACTTCACAACCTAGCACTACTTATGTACTCTTCTACTTCTTTACACATTCACTACTTACACACCTTAACATTTTCACAACTTCACTACTTACACACTAATCTAGCCTAAGCAATTATGCTCACACCAATCTAACAAATATACACAACTTATACAAAAATGAATGAATGATTATACAAACAACTTAGGTAGCAGGATGATACTAAGTTGCAATACTTCTTCTCTAGTTGTTGAAGGAGTATTCTTCTTTTGCACTTGAATGGTAGAAGCTTGGATCACTTGGAAACCAATGCTTAAGAATATATGATCAAAGGATTTAGAAAGGATTTGGAAGGATAAGAAGAGATTTAGAACAGAAGGTTTGGGGGTGGAAAAGGTGAGAAAAAAGTCCAGAGATGAACCAGTATTTATAGGCAAATCTGAGGACCTAGAGGAGCGGGGCGGTCCCCTTAATTAGGTGGCCGGTCCCCTTAAAATTAAGGGGGCCGCCTAGTAAAATTAAGGGGGCCGCCCTACCCGAACGTTGCTCAGATTTGTCTTTTTGTGGGGAAGGTTTTTCTGGAACATTTTTGCCATTTTTGGTTGAAAATTTGAATTCATAAATTTATAATGGATTAAACATTTTTATTTAATACCAAAAATGATTTTCTAAAAGATATAAAATGTTTGTGTCATTTTATAAAAAATCAAGTGATTAAGAAAATGTTCCTTTGATCATATAATGCATTAGGCATTTGTTTATTCATACCTTAAGTGATTGAGTTGTAGAAATGAATATTTACAACTAAATACTTGTTTATTTAATAAGTTTACATTTTGTGATTATCAAAACATAGAGATATCAAGAAGTATTAATAATGTTTTTAGGCATTATTTATATCAACAATCTCCCCCTTTTTGATGATTACAAAACTTAAACTCATTAAATCCAAAACATTATTTTTGGACAAGTATTTAGTGAGTTTATATTCACTTCTCCCCCTTTTTGTAGAATCAAAAAGGTTATGCCGACAAGTTTTAGATACAAAATTTGTCGGAACGAGAACTCCCCCTTGATGTGTGCTCCCCCTCGTTTGAGGGCATCAAGAAATCGAGATATGGAATACTTGCAAGAAAAATATTAGAAGCACAAGCATACATAGCAAAATATGGAATATAAAAACAACAATCATGGCAAACAAATATTAAGAACACATAGCAAGACATTCATTAAATCAAAATGATTATGTGAAACATTTATTATGTTTAAAACATACAACAAGTAAAAAGGTCCTAATTTGCCAAAGAGAGCCATCGGACTTGCTTGCAGCACAAGAGCTTGAATTATTTTATTTGATGGTAGAGTGTTTGGGATGAAAGCGGTTGAGTGAGGGTAAGGATGTCTGATTAATAGAGGTATATTTTTGGAGGTGGAGAGTTTGGAGCGGAATCGGTTGATTGAGGGTTAGAGTGTTGTGCTAGTGGAGGTGTTGGATGAGATCTAGTAAGAAGTTACTCAATCCAAGTGAAATGTTTATTTAAGGCAATGATTTATTTTTGGAGAAGGACACAACAAGGACAATAGTTGACATGATTATCAACTTGATTCATGTGGGAGTTGGTAGGGTGAGGTGAGGATGATGGAGGATGGAGGTTGGCCCTTGTTGCGTTGTGCAAGGTGCATAGCAAGGAGGTCATGGATTTGGTTTATCTCTTCACGGAACTTTTCTTTTCCGTGGGAATGTGGATTTGGTCATTTGGTGGAAGTGGATGAAATTGGGGTGTGTAGTTGGAAGTAAAGTTGGATGTTTGACCAATATGATGAGGGTTTTGAAAGGTTTCAATGAGGTCAGTTTAAGGTTGAGATTTGTAGTTTGGAACGAAGGTGGAGGTTGAGGTTAGTTTGTGATGAAGAAGAGCTAGAAGGAAGTTGATCCAGCAAGGTTTAAGGCAAGAAGAGCACTAAGCTCTTGGGCTTCATTAAGTTCTTCAATGAACTTTAAGTGTAAGAAAGAAGGTGATGATGGTGGAGTGTGGTTGTTATTTTGGATGGATGTTTGGATATGCAACATAGAAGTAGCATGTGAATTGGTAGGAAATGGTGGTGATACTTTTGGTGGTGGAGACATTTTTGAGTTTGGGTAATCATAAGTGAATGGGGACGGAGATATGGAAGAATGGGATATTCCAAGAGTGGTGAGTGTTTTGGATGGTGCATTGGTAGGTTGAATAAGATGTGAGGTGTTGTGAATGAGATTGGGATTATTGTTTAGGGATTGATCATGCTCTTCCTATGAATGATATGGATGAGATGAAGGTGTATTTTTGGGAGTAAAGATGGATGGCTGGTTATTATGATGAGGTTTGTGAAAGGGTTCATTGGAATGAGCTTGAGGATTGGGAGTATAGTTGGGAACAAATGTGGGTGGAGGTGTTGTTTGTTTAGCCACATCATTTGTTGAGATGGACTTGTTTCGGGGGTTAGGTTTTCTTCTCCAAACGGGTTTTTCGGTCATCCTTGCTAACCTTGAGGTTTTTGGCTTTGGTTTGATGGGAGATGGCATGATGAGATGATGGAAGATTATGAGGAATGGGAGTGTTTATAGTGTAGGATTGATGGGATTAAGGAATGGATAAAATTTGTTGGATGGATTGGAATAAGATATGTTTGTGAATTTTGGGAAGTGTAGGATGAAATGGGCTAAAAAAATAGCATCTTCGACCATCAGTTGGATTCCAGATTACTGGAAATGGGTTTTTGGCAGAAAATTGTAGAAAGGGTTGTGTTTTTGGGTTTAGTTTCAAGCAAGTCCAACTCTTTGAGGCAATTAAGCATGTAATAGATATTTATGCAAAACATGTTAATTAAAGAGATTAAGCAAACAAGTAATTTCATCTAGCATGTAAACATACTCATCAAGCAAGTAATATATATGGACTAGGAAACAATAAACTACACCAAGTATTTTCTTAATTATATGTAAGTGGGAAGATTAATGAACTATTTGATGGATCCTAATGTGTGCCTATGTGCAATAAATGGGAACTTAAGATAGCATGGACTTCTAGACTTGTTACAAACAAAATCTTAATAGACAAACCATGGTCCGCTTGATTTGACTTAGTTCACTTATAAATGTCATGTACATAAATATAGATGACAAATATGAGATCACATGCATGATTTTAAAAAAAATGTTTTTAGCATTATTCAACAATGTTTGAAAGTGGGTTTTTATGTAGATGTTAAAGTTATTTGAATAAAATAGATTTGGTTTTATTTCAAAATGTGTTTTATGAAGAATGGGTAAGAAAAAGAATTCACAATCTTTGACTTTGATCGAAACAGAATTATGGACATAGATTAAGAAGAAAAATGAGATAGTAAAACGTGTTAATAGAAAAGTGAAATAGTCATAAAAAAAATCATTTTTCCAAAATGTGAAGTTTCTGTATATTTTTAAAGATACTAGATTTTTGACAACAAATACCATTAAACCTAGATTTTTTTTTTAAAAAATGGTTGTTAAAGATCTCATGCTCAAGGGAATTGGTTAAGGCTATTTTCACATGCTACCCCTTTTCTACATATCCTATGGTCATAAGGAAGCGATGACGAAATTCTATATGTTTGGTGCGAGAGTGCTGAATGGCGTATAACCTAACATCTATGGCTCCTTTGTTGTCGTACACTTATCTAACTTCATGCCATAGTCTAGGAGAGCTTGTTTCATCCATAGTTTTCTAACGCGAGAAATCTAATCTTACTTCTATGTTAATGATTAATCCACTTAACTCATTTCACTTCATCACCATGAGTTTTCTAATAGTGGACATAGAAGATTTCCATTATAAACGTTATAGCTTAAGAGGGCCAAAGGGAAAAGAACAAGTGATTCTAGGTTCTAAGTAGATTCATATAAGCTATTATGTGTATATATATAACTAGGCATTATGAGCTAAATAGGCATGAAATAACTAGTCATTAATCTAAGCATATATTATAACAATAAACTTAAAAGGAAAGCGTACCTTTTAGTCTTCAGTAGATTTTCTTCAAACGCTTCAAGGTGTCATATTGACTTATGGAAGCCAAACATAGATGAGTTACCGAATTATTCAATGAGTGACGATTTAGCCACTTGGTCCCCATTGTCCCATTTGTCCAAAATTGTTTGAACCAAACATGGTTTGCATTTGCATGTATGGTGAAAGTATTCCCCAAGGGTTGAAACTTGGTTGAAGTGAATAATTCCACATTAGGTGATTATTATTATTAGGAAAGTTTTGTCTACCTTGATTTCTTCTAGGTTGAGGGGTTTTAGACCAATGATGAGGATTATTTGGTCTATTTGGAGGTGGAGTTTTAGATCTTAATTTCGGTTTAGAAAATCCGGTTTTGGCTTTTAATGATGGTTTATAAAAACTTTTTACTTCCTCATCACTCGTAATAGGTATTTTTCTATCTTTTATAAGTATATACTTAGGTTTTGACTCTAATGGTTTTTGTTTACTAGATTGACATTCAAACTTTGCATTTTTATTTTCACTAGTTGAAACATTATTTAAGTTGAATCCTAGACCGGTTTTATCTCCCGAAGTTCCTTGAACACTTATTATTTTCTTAAGTGAGTTACTACTATTTTTAAACTTGTCAAGTTTGGAAATTTCATCTTTAAGTTTTTCGTTTTCATTTTTGACCTCTAGACATGTTTTACATTCTATAAAAACTTCTTTTCCTTTTTCTAAATGTTGTAGTTTAATTTTTAATTTGAGTACTTCATTTTCTAATCGATTATTAATATGTTTTAGTGATTTATTTTTAGCCATGACTTTTTGACCTAATTTGCATAACCTATTATATTCATTATCTAGATCTTTTTCGTCTAATGATTGATTTTTGTCACTAAAGTATTTGGTTTCGGAAAGTACCTCATTTGATGTCTTTGCCATAAGACATTTTTCGTCGTTTACTTTGTCCGCTTCGTCTTTGTCGCTATCACTCTATGCTCCACTAACAAAGGCGCTTTGGTAATCATGACACGGTGGCTTTGGACATTCGCCAATGAGATGGTTTGGGCTTCCACATCTAAAGCACTTTCTTTTCCCGCAGTTATCATTCATATTTCTTTGAAGCGATCTTCTTTCATCTCGTGGTTGTCTTGTGAATTTTCCTCGTCTCTTTAGAAATTTCTTAAACTCTCTTACGGCCATTGCATATTCTTCGTCATTAGTTTCGGAGGTTGAGCTATCCTCTTCACTAGATTCCTTCCTAGCTTTCAATGCAATTGACTTGCTTTGCTCTCTTTTTCCTTTGACCATCTCGGAGTCTTTCTTTATTATTACTTCGTAGACTTTCAAGTTGCCGATCAACTCGTCAAGTTGAAGAGTTGACAAGTTCTTCGATTCTTCAATCGCCATAACTTTAGCCCGCCATTTTGGATGAAGAGCCCTAAGAAATTTCCTAACAAAATTCTTACTAAAAAAACTCTCATCAAGTGCTTTTAAACTTGAGATGATAGTGTTAAACCTGGCAAAAGCATTATCTATTGATTCCTCTTCCGGAATCATAAATTGTTCATATTGTTGAACAAGAAGATCTATTTTATTATCTTTGACTTGACTATTACCTTGGTGAGTTATTAGTAAGGAGTTCCAAATTTCTTTTGCGGTTTCACACATAAAGATCCTTTCGTATTCTTTACGTGGTAACGCATTATAAATATCCATTTTTGCCTCATTATTTTTAGCTAGTTTCTTTTTCAAATCATCATTTTGTTTTTCAAAAGGTACAATTTCATCTCTTTTAGTTAAAGGATTATTTTGAATAGGGGGAAAATCAGCATAGGTAATAACATGCCAAAGATCAAGATCTTTTGATTTCACATAAGTTTCGAATCTATTTTTCCAATAAAGAAAACCATCACTTTAAAATAGCGGTGGTCTTTGCATAGATTGCCCTTCTAAATATTTTTCCGATTCCATAGATCGATTCAAGTTTTAAAATACAATATATTTTAAAAATCTTGTTTGACGTGGCTCTTGATACCAATTGTGGAAAACTAGAAGGGGGGGGGGTTGAATAGTTTTACGCCTTTTTTAATTTTATTATGAAAACTTTGTTTACTTTTAAAAACTTAGATTCAAATTTATGTGAACTCAACTCTTGAACAATATGAACAAATATAAGTAAATCTAAATAAACAATGCAAGTAAAGTAATGAAATGAAAAGAAAGATAGAGATGGAAAGATCTAACCGCGAGACAAAAGATTTATAGTGGTTCGGCTACAAGGACACCTTCCTTGCCCTACTCCACTCCCCGAGCACCTAACTCGAGAGTTTTCTTCACTATGTCAACAAGCTCCCTTCTGGCGGAGAAAACCTTACACAACTTTTGCTTACACCGGTTTAACGACACAAAGCTAGATGTCAGGTTCTAATCGTAGCTAGAACCAATCTCACAACTTCTACACAACTTCTTCACAACTTATTCACAACGGCTTCACAACTTCTTCACAACTTCTTCACGACTTCTTCACAACTTCTTCACAACTTCTGCACAACTTCTTCACACCGGCTTCATAACTACTTCAAAACCTAGCACTACTTATGTACTCTTCAACTTCTTTACACCTTCACTACTTACACACCTTAACTTCTTCACAACTTCACTACGTACACACTAATCTAGCCTAAGCAATTATGCTCACACCTATCTAACAAATATACACAACTTATACAAAAATGAATGAATGATTATACAAACAACTTAGGTAGCAAGATGATACTAAGTTGCAATACTTCTTCTCTAGTCGTTGAAGGAGTATTCTTCTTTTGCACTTGAATGGTAGAAGCTTGGATCACTTGAAAACCAATGCTTAAGAATATATGATCAAAGGATTTAGAAAGGATTTGGAAGGATAAGAAGAGATTTAGAACAGAAGGTTTGGGGGTGCAAAAGGTGAGGAAAAAGTCCAGAGATGAACCAGTATTTATAGGCAAATCTGAGGACCTAGAGGAGCGGGGCGGTCCCCTTAAATAGGTGGCCGGTCCCCTTAAAATTAAGGGGGCCGCCTAGTAAAATTAAGGGGGCCGCCCTACCCGAACGTTGCTCAGATTTGTCTTTTTATGGGGAAGGTTTTTCTGGAACATTTTTGTCATTTTTGGTTGAAAATTTGAATTCATAAATTTATAATGGATTAAACATTTTTATTTAATACCAAAAATAATTTTCTAAAAGATATAAAATGTTTGTGTCATTTTATAAAAAATAAAGTGGTTAAGAAAATGCTCTTTTGATCATATAATGCATTAGGCATTTGTTTATTCATACCTTAAGTGATTGAGTTGTAGAAATGAATATTTACAACTAAATACTTGTTTATTTAATAAGTTTATGTTTAATGAGTTTACAATTTGTGATTATCAAAACATAGAGATATCAAGAAGTATTAATAATGTTTTTAGGTATTATTTATATCAACAAAGTTGATTATAACAATTAGACATTAATCTAATCTATTGTATTAAAACATACAATCCTCGTATGAAAAGAAAAAAAAAATACAGTCCTCGTCAAGATTACACGATAATGAAAACAAGCTTTAAGACCATTCACCAATTCAAGACTAACTCTTTTTAGTAAATTCGATTCGCGGTAGTTTCACAAATTCACCAACAACCACACTAAAGTTCCTTGTTTAATCAAACTACTTAGGAAATGGTCAATACAAAAGATAGCTGATTATAGACAAAAAGGCTACAACTAGTTGAATAACAATGACCCTTTCGACATATGACACTATTAACAACCAATCAAGTTTGATAAACAATTGTCACATGAAACTTAAGCACAATTGGCTCATAGTATTAGCTTGAAACTGATTAAAAACATAGAACATTGATTGGCATGCCTAATTCGTGCGCCTAATTATATGTCTAATCTTATATGGCATTATTCTATTGGTGATAGTAGATGAACACACTTCGTCACAAACCAATAAAACACTTCCACATCATTTTAGGCATAAAATTATGCACACATTTAAGCGCCCCCCCCCCCCAACCCCAATCATTTTCCAAAAACATATGTCACAAACTATGCAAAACCTTATACCACAAACATCATCCAAACAAGTGCATAAAGGCACTAGCCACTCATGGCAAACAAAGTCACGTATATATGATGAAGGCAAGTGATGAAGGCAATGATTAAAAGGTCATACAAAAGTGTAATAAAGATTACAAGTGATGAAGGCAATAATGCCTCAAGATTTGGTTACGATTCCTTGTCGTTCTTGACCTTGGAATGGTGTGTTCTTGCTCCTCAATGCTCCTGCGATTTTTTTTTTTTTTTTTTTTGTGGTTTGAAGGCTGGGAAACTGCTTTGAGAGAGTTGGTATATGAGTTGTTGATAGAATGAGCTCTCGTATTTAAACTTTAGAAGATGGACATTGAACACTTCAAGTAAAAATGATTTTAAGTATTACTTAAATAGTTTTTGAGACGTTTGTTAATCTAAACAACCAATATTTATTAACACCTAATTGAATTCGAAATGATGTTATGGACTTAGGGCAAAGGATAATGTTAGCTATAACAAATTTTCAATCATTCTCTTGGGTTTTATATGTAACCATTGTAATAGTTTAAGGTTTGGATGTAAGTTTATGTTACGTTTGTACAGGTTAGGTTAACGTCTCGTGACTAATATGTAGTCACGAGACACGTTTATGTCTAGCAAGAATCGCGAGACTCTATATGTAATAGGAAAAAGATTGGGAGACCTATGACTAATTTTGTGCCAAACTTATGTGTCATTACCTCATTGGATTGTGAAGAAGTGGTTCCGGTTGTTACAACCACTGAATTGTTGCACCACATGTTTAGGCATAAAATTAGGTATAACTTTTAGGTGTCTCAATCATTTCTCTATATAATAACGCCTCACTAGTTGAGGTGTGGAACTCATAGTGTATCATTGGTTATTTCGGTTAAGACAAAAATTAGCACTAAAATTATTTAAATGGAATATCAAATGCATGGATGCTCAATAATATATTTAACATATAGTTTATCGAATTTAGAATTATATTAGTAACTTATCCATATGCGATTATGTACTTTTATACAAGTTACCATACTATCCATGAGTTGTGATACTGGATAAAAATTTAGAAATAGATTTTAGCTTTTATCCCGCATTGGATTAGGAAGCAAAAGCAACCAAATGAAAGGGGCTATGGGCCTGTTTGGTAGGGGCTTTTTGGAGGAGATGTTAGCTTTTTGTTAAAAAATAATTTCCTCTAAAATAAATAGCTCCGTTTGGATACATTAACTTCAAGCTTTTATTTCAAACAAATAGCTCATAAATGAAAAGCTGATTCATGAAGCTTTTTAAACATCTTGGAGCTGTTAAAACTTTAAATTACTGATATACCCTCCAAACATTTATTTACAATTATAAATATGTCCTTTTATGTCATTTTACATCTTATATTTACATTTAACAGCTAACTTACCAAACACTTTTATTGAAAAAAAGATACAGCTTGTAGCTCATGTTAACAGCTTTGCAGTTTACAGCTTACAGCTTACAGCTTACAGTTTACAGCTTACACCATACAGCTTACAGCTAATTTTGTCAAACATACCCTATATAAACAAAAGCCTAAGAAAGTAATACTGTAGCTGCGAGCACAATTGTGGTAGACTGGTACTATCTCATTTCATGCTAGTAAAATGCAATATATTATTAGTAATCGTTTTGAGTTCAAATTAACCGATTATTACATATCTTAAATTAAATTAAAGTATTTTGTTAAGTATTTTGCTCGATTAGCTCGTTCGACTCGAATAATTAAACGAGTTTTCGAACGAGCCGAGCCGAATATTAGTTTTTCAAGCTCGGCTCGTAAAACTAATCGAGCTCTAATTCTTGCTCGAGCTCGAGCTCGAGAACTATCAAGCTCGAGTCGAGTTAAACGAGCTCGAGCTCGAGTAGCTCGTTAAAAGCTCGACTCGTTAACACCCCTCTAGCTTACTAATACTATCTGTGATGCCTATTTCTAATTGGGATCGGGTTTTTAATAATTCTATGCTCTACCACATACCCACTGGTAAAAAAAAATAATAATAATAATAAAAATAAAAATAAATGTTTGATAACTTAGACGAATAAAGTTGAAAAATTGGGTAACCTATTTATATAAAAACCCTTTTTAGAACTACCTCGTCCATGAGAAAAGTCCGACATCAAATCAAATATAAAACAAAATTAGTATTAAGGTTATTTTGTTTTTTATATATTAACTATGACAAGGTACTTAAGTTTTTTCTTTAAGAAACACATGACGACGTAGGTGATCTATGTAAAACTTGTAATTCAGATTTTTCTCCTTGTTAGTGCAACTCTTTGTTAATTAAATTAAAATCTTTGTAGATCAGAGACACCCAGCAAAAGATTGAATGTTGTTTGTTTAATATAGCATTTTTCAATCTGCTCACCTAGGGTAGAAAAAGACTCAGGACAGTCCCAAGTTAATATATGATTTTTTTTTTGGTAAAGGGTTTTTATACCCGGTGTGATGTTACTCCAGAAAAGCATTTAAGTACAATGGATGCGGGTGAATTCTGTATCTCAGCCTGTTACACAGGCGGTAAAGCCAAAATAACAAGACAATACTCTTCCTGTATGAGGAAACATACTCCTAACCACTAGAAATACATTTGACTCAAGACCAAATATAATCTAACGTCTGACTTGACCAAGAAGCCTTATATCAAATGCATTAGAGAATGCCATTTGTTCGGGAGTTAGATCTTCGCATCCATAATCATCATAAGGATTATCTTCATAGCTCTCATTCCATTGTTCATATAAGCTCGGCTTCCCACTTTTACCTCCACCAAAAGAGGTACTTGTACCCTTTGGAATCCATAAAACGTGCAATTTCATTGTCATCCTCAATAACATCATTATCACTGCCCTTATCATCCATATTAACTTTCTTATTTATTCCAACATTCACATCAACCTTGTCATTTTTGGAACTAAACGTGGCACTAGAAGCAGCACCTACAACATTATCAGCCAAATTTAGAGCTTCAAACGAATTTGGAGTCATAATTTCCATTCCATTATCCACATGGGATTTATTTTTCGTACCACTAATAGTAGCCACATTAGCTAGCTTCCTTCGATTTGGTCTGCCTTGTATACTTACTTGGTGATGACATTTTCGAGACATGCATGTGCACAAATTTAGATTTGGTATTAAAACTATAATATCCTCTAGCTTGTTTCTTGCCACCATTTCCAGTATCGATTCATTTCATCTTCTTAATTCCTTGGAAACCCTCAGCTTGAACCTTAACTCGATTCATGGACTTACTAGGAACCACTTTTGGGCATAGGTCCAAAGAATGGCCAGATACCATGCACGTTGGACATCTA
The DNA here is from genome assembly GCA_021014915.2 of Artemisia tridentata subsp. tridentata. Lineage (NCBI taxonomy): Eukaryota > Viridiplantae > Streptophyta > Magnoliopsida > Asterales > Asteraceae > Artemisia > Artemisia tridentata. The sequence goes on from CP139507.1 coordinate 451,527,906, forward strand.
GTTGGTTTCCACTTGTAGCCAACGCGAATTGAATGCAAGATATATCCACCACCTTCAATATTAGGCACCGCTACGACAAGAGTGTCTTTAACTCAACATCGACTTGAAGATCAATCATTGCTCTCGCAAAACTAGACCGACCCCATGATTCCATGCACATAGAGGTTGTATATCTATCTAACAGAAAAGGGGTGCAAAGTTTTGTAGCAATAGCACTCAATCCATCCTCCGTGAATGCCGTGATAGGAACATCATGGAGTTTAACCCAAAATGGGACACTCTTTAAGTCTTCCTTAGATACATTCGCCATATAAGACCATTTACGAAGAATCAATGGCATTACGAATCAACCATGGTCCACTTTCAAGCATTGCTTCCATACCTGTGTTTGAGCTAAATTTAAAGAAGAAAATGCCTTTCGCATTCATCATAGTACGAACAAGCCCAAAACTACTCAACGTGTTCTTACCCAGAAAAAACCCATACACAAAATTCTCGAAACATTCCTTGACCTCTAGGATATATTTTATGGGAATTGCAACATCAGCCCCATTAACAGCCGGGGCTATTAAGGTACGAAATTTAACAATTTTCTTACTTGGTTCACCATTAATGCTAGATTTAGCGTTACTCGTCTTAGCTCCTCGTGTGTTCAATAGCTTCCCATCATCACCCAATAGCACTAGTTTACCTTCCAGCATTTGTTATTCAATGTTACGAATCTTATCAGCTAAGGAAACATTCGTGTTCGCATCAACATTCAATACGTTGGCATAAGATGGAGACCCATACCACTCGACTTGGCGCCCTCGTTCACTTTCACTAAACCATCTTCCTTATCATTCGATGAGACATCCATCTGACCAGATGAAGTCATATTACCCATCAAAGGAACATCCACTTGACCTGAATTAGTTGTTTGCCGAAGAGTTTTTCCTACCAAGAGCATCAAATAGGCTTGGAAATTGTTCCTCTCCAACATTACTTTTTTCAAGAGTCGACGCGACCCATAAAACCCTCTCATTTGCATCCAACTTAGATGCATTCGCCTCCTTTGTTTGTCCTTTTTGCTACCACCTCCTTTCCCCGTGAACCCAAAAAACCACTTTTCTTGTTGACACCATGCAATAGCATGTTACCAAACCAACAATACACCAAACAAACCAATCGTACTCCCATAAGAGACCAAGTAAGCCCTAGTTGGTATGTTTAGGTCATGAACAACGACCAATAAGAAACCTTAATCAAGTTTATTAATTTGTAATGATGGCAAAATGATCGCTGCAAGATATTATACAAGTAAACTTATAAATCCAAAGCATAACAAGCGAACTGATCGAACAAAAACCTAACCCTAGAAAAACCACAAAACCCTAATCGGAGTTAAGTAACTCGATCTATAGGTAATCAATACTAGGATTAATTACAAACAAAGTAGATTCAATAAACAATGATTAGAAGTTCATCAATCTATTTATAATTAAGGAAGAAGTCAATCGAGTGGAGTTAGGGTTTGTTTCGCCAAAAATCACCAGAGGGACGGGGATTATGATACGCCAGGGCCAAAGCCCATTGCAGAGCCACGACCCAAGAGGGCCAAGTCCAAGCCTGTATGGCATAAAGATTATGTCGTACAGTAAACTATCTTTATTTACTTATTACGTTTGAGTTTTATTTGGAAAGTGTCGTTATATTTGTATTGTCTTGGACTACAAGCTGTCTTGTATTTGGTATAAATATACCAAATCATTCATGAATAAAGGCATAGTTTTCTGTCAAAGCAATCTCTTCTCGTAACCCTAATTCTTAAGGAGCCTATCACTCTCTAAAAGTAGTGCAATCTATCGATATAGGTTAACCGGGTTGTATCAACTGGTGCTTTCATCATGAACGCCGACGAAATTCGATTGTTGCTGAAAGATCAAGCCACAGCTAATCAACGTCAGGCTGCTGCACTTCAAGCATAATTGGCAGCTTTGAAATTGGAGATGCAAGCCACGAAGGCTATGATTCAGCAGGGACGTTCTGGAGGGGACGCTCTTGCTCTCCAACTGCCTCGTTCCATGAGGCTAGACGTGCCAAAATTTTCATGGGCTGATCCCGATAGTTGGATCTTCTCAATCACCGAATACTTTTCACTTTTAAACACACCGGTGGAGCAGCGACTCCGTGTGGTGGGTTTTAATCTCAAGGGAGACGCAGCGGAGTGGTTCCGCTGGATGACGCGTAACAATTTAATCACAGGGTGGGATGCACTTTTGGAGAGTGTGCGGAACCGTTTTGGACCTTGCAAGTACGAAGATTCTCAAGGGGCGCTTTCAAAGCTGTTATAAAAAGGAACGGTTGCACAATATCAAGCTGAGTTTGAAAAATTAATGAACCGTGTCACAGGTATAACCGAAGGATTATTGATTTCTTTTTATATATATGGGCTTAAACCTACATTACAGCGAGAATTGTTGGTATCCAAACCAACTTCTCTTGGCGATGCACTCTCTTGGCACGTGTTACTGAGGCACATTTGGACGATCAAGGGATAAAATCGACTTCCAGTGGGTCGGCTGTTACCAGTGTTTCCCAAACCTACTCCAAGTCGACTTCTCATTTTGGGGCGCCACGGTTTGAGAACCCTAAGCCGCCTCTATTACCGACACTTTCTACCGTTGGGGTTGCTTCTTGAACAACACCACTTCCAATTAATTGGATCTCGCCTGCTGATCGACATGAGCGTATGAGTAAAGGTTTATGTTTTAACTGCGATAACAAATGGGTGCGCCGTCATAAGTGTTCGGGTCAAGGCAAATTCTTGTTACTTATGGCGGATGAAGAGGATATAGCGGATCAAGTGACACCAGGAGAACACGATGCGGCTGTGGAGAGTGGAGATATCTCCATTCTAAATTCATTAGTGGGGCACGAGAGTCCTCGATCCCTCCAACTTTGGGGCACGATTAATACCGGCAATGTTCATGTGCTTATTGACAATGGGAGTACCCATAACTTTGTTCAACCAGGCGTAGCCGAAGGAATGAAGCTACCCATTACAACAACCAAACCTTTTAAGGTTTACATCGGGAGTGGGGAGATGTTATTGTGTGAACACATTTGCTCTAAAGTCATGATCCAGATGCAAGGGTTCTCGATGGAGTTTGATTTGTATGTACTTCCTATGAAGGGACTAGACGTTGTGTTAGGAATACAATGCTTACAGAAGTTGGGTAAAGTGACTCATGATTATGCCCAACAGTCAATGGCATTCACACTTGCTGGTACGGCGTACACATTACAAGGGGACGCATCGTTGTGCATGCAATATATCAGTTTACATCATATGTAGGCGTTGTTGGACACAGACGAGGTTTATAGGGTATACGAACTACATAGCGTTACGGTACAGGATGAAGGGCCCGAGAGTGCACAGGTGGCGGAAGCAGCAACACATCCTGAGATTGAATGACTTTTGGTGCGCTTTGAGTCGCGCGCTCTTTCAGGTGCCCACTGCTTTACCTCTGCATCATCTTATTGATCACCATATTCATTTATATCCTGGTACTAAACCAGTGAACGTTAGACCTTATCGTTATCCTCATTACCAAAAAGGTGAAATGGAAAAGTTGTTTAGTGACATGCTAAATCAAGGAATCATTCATTTTAGTTATAGCCCCTTTTTGTCGCTTGTATTGTTAGTGAAAAAGAAGGATGGTAGTTACCGTTTTTGTGTGGATTACCGAGCATTGAATGCGGTCACAGTAATGGATAAATTTTTTATTCCTACGGCCGATGAGATGTTTGATGAGTTAGGAGGAGCGGTTATCTTTACCAAACTTGACTTACGAGTGGGGTATCATCAAATACGCGTGAGTGAACGGGATGTCTACAAAACCTCTTTCCGTACACATGACGGTCACTATGATTGTCTGGTAATGCCATTTGGGCTCACCAATGCTCCGTCTACCTTTCAAGCAACTATGAATCGGTTATTCTCTCCATATTTGCGTAAATTTGTGATTGTGTTTTTTGATGACATATTAGTTTATAGTGACACTCTTACCGCACATTTGGGGCATTTGCAATGTGTGTGTCAAATTTTACAGGACCACCACTTTTATGTTAAGCAATCAAAGTGCGTGTTTGGCGCCACGACACTTGAATACTTAGGACACACACTACTAGAAAAAGGGCCTTTAATGACACACTTTTTATGACACACAAAATATAATGACACGCAAAAGTGTAAGTCATTAAAAAACTGTCATAAATTGTAAAATCAGAAGGCCAGACGACAGGCATTTTTGTGTATCATAAAATTCGTGTCATATCTCAAATTTTTTAAAAAACACCGACCAAGTCTTGATTCCACCATTCGACTCTCACCCTAACTCATTTCATTCACACTCTAAAACACACACAATAAACTCTCCACCACCGACAGCACCACCACCATCCGACGCACCACCACCATCCGACGCACCACCACCGGACTCCACCTCCACCGACACCACCGAAACTCTCCACCCTAAAGTTTTGAGGTATTTTGATATATCTATGATTTTTGAACATTATTTTTGTAGATCTATAATATTTTTCGTTATTTATAGTTTTTTTTGATCTTTTTTTGTGGATGTATAGATTTTTTTGTCGATCTATAATTTTTTTTTATAGATCTATTCATTTTATTTGTAGATCCATTGATTTTATTTATAGATCATGTCCCGGAAATTTCTGTAAAGATTGGTAAACAGTTATTAACAGTCAACACGTCACCTCAACAAATTCAGGTATAATTCTTTGACCTTTTTATGCGTTTTATATGTTTTCGACTCTACTTCTGTGGGTCATTTTAATTTGGCGACTAAAAAGTTCAAATAAGTTGCTAGTTTCATCTTTTATGTTTATTCAGTTGGTTCCTTTTAGTTGCTGTTAAAAATGTTAGTAGGCTGATGATGTTTGCTTGTACGCCAATGTGGGTCATTCTTTAACTATGAGCTTTGCTAATTCTACTATTATTAAGGATCATTTGTTGGCTGATATAGACCGCTTGGTTCGACTAAATTTGGATTCTTGGACAGGTCGGATTCTACTTATGGATGAAGCTAAAAAGGTAATGATATGTTCTTATTTATTACTATGTTTTGATAAACATGTAAGAAGTTTTGAAAATGTTTTGAAACTGTCTTGATAACTTGATATTGTATTATTGGTTACATGACTATTATTTGTGGTTCTAGTAAGCAAATTGCAGCAAGAAGAATAGTTTTATGTGAGATGTGAAAATAAGTTCATTTAATGGTCTTTAAGTGTTTTGATAGAACTTTATCAGCTTTTTAAAGGGTGAAATTGAATAGAAAGTGTTTCTTGAAAATATGAATATGAGTATTATTTTCAGTGAAAATCGTTTATCTCATTTGAACTTGTTTATCTAATTGTTATAATAACCATTAACCAACATCATGCAATCCCAAGCTGACTCGGTTTGTGGCTGTGCTTGACAACCAGTAGTCCGAGTTAGCTAAAAGGGTGCAACTTGATTGTGACAGAATGCCAAAGCTAAATTTCATGTGGTTGTTTATTATTTAAAAGACACTTCTTCTACCTTTAAGAATTATAATACTCCGTAAATGTTAATGATCTCTTCCAAAATGAAGATAGCGATATGATTTTATATCTAACTAATTATATCTTTTGCATTCCTCTCCCCTTCTTTTCCCTCACGTATCGTCGCGCTATTTAGGTACTCGTCCTTTTGGCCTTTTGTTTCAATTGCAGTACACCATTATTCGATCTGTTTCGACATATTTTGAGGAATAAGTTGTTCACAACTTGAATCAATAAATGGGACAAGTCATGGTTTATACGTCTATGAAGTGCCTTGATAAAATTAGTTTGAAATTTGTTTAGTTATTACTATTTTCCTCAAGCTATGTTATACTCAAAAGTAACAAATGATCCTTAATAATAGTAGAATTAGCAAAGCAGATGACAAAAGGTTTTTGTGGGTGCAGATGACAAAAAAGAACCAGAAATACAAATTGGGCAGCCTATGGATGTTAAGCATGTGTCACATATTGGCTACGATGGACCAGCCATTGAGTCACCGAGCTGGGTACCTATCTTTCTTTTCTTTATACTGATTTGGATAATTGCTTTGTTTGTTTTATGCGTAAATTTGTTATGAGATGTAGATGAAGGGGTTTGATGGACGAGCGGAATCTAAATCTGGACCACTGAACAAGACGGGAGCCACGGTAGAGACTCCTGAGGTTAATTGGGTATCTGAAGGTAAGTTGATTCATATTGTTTCGTAATGCTGCAGAAATTATAATTTAGTAAAAAGTTGTATGTATTATTACAAGATGAGCTCAGTTCATTTTGTTTCGTAATGCTGCAGAAATCAATGAATGAGAAATGTCGCAAGTTGTCAAAGCGAGTTGCGTTTTACACAGTGGATTGTAGGGACTCTTGTGGTGAAATATTTGTTGATTTGCAGAAGTATTCTTATGCCCAGGTGATTATATCAGTTAATTATTTCTCTCATGATGTACACACTCTTATGTAATATTTGTTAGTTTACTTTCTGGCTGTTAATTTCCAGTCATAGGGTTTAATGGAACATGTCACCACAAGAGAGTTGTCTAGTTGACGTTTGAACTTTAATTTGAACAGTTAGAGTTGAAGTACCCTTGGTGGTTGCCACAGATATTTATGTCCAACTCTGTAGATACGAATAGATTATAGGACTTAGTAGCCATGTTTTAGATGTTAAACTGATTATCACTTTTTCTATAACTTACATGTGACTGGTGTTACCAGCGGAACCAGGACTAAAAGAGACCGGATGCACAATAGAAAGCACACTCCGGGATACTTCAGACTGCGTGAGATCCTTTGTTTCAAGTCTGGTATGTTTCAACATTTAAATTTGAGTGTATATACTAATCCGAGGAGTATAATATGATAGACAACAAACTAAAACCATAAACTGCCATGTGGTGCAGAACTTTGTAGATTTAGCTGGAAGCGAAAGAGCATCACAGACAAATGCCGATGGTGCTAGGCTGAGAGAAGGTTGCCACATCAACCTTAGCTTGATGACTCTGACTACTGTGATTATGTAGCTATATATGTTCTACACATTTACCTGTATATCACCCATATATGTTTCTACAATTTTAGAATTTGAAAATAACTTGTAGTTGTATGAAACGCATTGTTTTGATATATATGAAATGCGCTTTTTTGCTATTTGTGTATTTATTTGTATTATGAGATTATCTGTTATTTAATGTGGGGATATTATTAATTTTATAAAAATTATTTTTTTAAAAAAAAATTTGAACCATGACACGCAAAAAATGGGTCATAAAATAGTGTCATAAAAGCGTGTCATAAATTTATGACGCGCGAAATGCGTGTCATAAAGCTTTATGACGGGTCGATCAATGACACCAAAAAGCGCGTCATCTGACCCCTTTTATGACACGCAATGCGCGTCATTAAAGGCCTTTTTTCTAGTAGTGACATTATCTCAGGACGTGGGGTTGAGATGGATCCAAAGAAAGTGTCCGTAATAGTTGAATGGCCCGTGCCTAAAACGCAACGACAAGTGAGGAGTTTCCTAGGTCTCGCGGGATATTATCGACGGTTTATTAAGGATTATGCATCAATTGCAGCGCCATTATCTAGCCTCCTGCAAAAGGATGGGTTTAAGTGGGGGTGGAGGAAGCCACGGCTTTTGATACTCTCAAGCATCACTTATCTCATGCGCCAATTTTGGGTCTTCCGAATTTTGATGAGACGTTCATTGTGGAGGCTGATGCGTCGACAGATGTCATTGGTGCTGTTTTATTGCAAAAGGGCAGCCCCTTAGTTTCTTTAGCCGTAAGCTGGTCCTTGCATGCGTATTGCTGCTACTTATCAGAAAGAATTGTTTGCTATTGTGGAGGCCGTCTACAAATGGCGACAATATTTGATTGGGCGCCGTTTCATTATTCGAACGGATCATAAGAGTATTAAGGAACTCATGCTCCAGGTTATTCAAACACCACTCCAGCAAAAGTATGTCAGGAAGCTTATGGGATTCGATTTTATTATCGAGTACAAACCGGGTGTGTCAAATCAGGTGGCTGATGCTCTTTCACGAATATACGAAGAGGATGAAAGTGTGACCGCAAAATTCATGGCTATGAGTCAGACGTTGGTGGCGTTAGTGACCGGCCTGCGTGGTGAAAATGAAGCTTTGGAAGAGTTGTTGCAGATACATCAGAAGATGGATAAAGGGGAGGAATTGGTAGGGTTTCGTCGTGAGCAAGGATTGTTAATCTACCGGGATCGCTATTACAATGGTGCGGAGTCCAAACTAAAAATTCCATTGATGTCTGAATTCCACAATACGCCTAGTGCAGGCCATGGTGGTGTAAAGAAAATGCTAATGGGACTATCCGCCTTGTTTTATTGGAAGGGCATGCGTAAATCGGTTGAGGAGTACATCAAGCAATGTCTTGTCTGTCAGCAAACTAAGTATACGATGCAGGAACCGGTAGGATTACTACAGCCTCTACCGACTCCAACCGCGGTTTGGGAGGATGTTTCTATTGATTTTATTACTGGGTTGCCGAATTTCAAAGGGTTGACAGTTATTTTTGTAGTGGTGGATCGGTATTCCAAATATGCACACTTTGGAACACTACCAACTAATTTTAACGCTTCTAAAGTAGCTGAGTCGTTTATGGAGATGGTGGTTAAACATCATGGTTTTCCTAAAACTATCGTGTCCGACTGTGATCCCATCTTTGTTAGTAAATTCTAGAAGCACTTGTTTGATGCTAGTGGTACTCAGTTGAATCATAGCACGGCATACCACCCGCAGACGGACGGTCAAACGGAGGTTGTCAATTGGGGAATTGAACAGTATCTTCGCGCTATGGTGTCGGATCGTCCTCAACAGTGGGTGAGGTTTTTACCCTGGGCTGAATACTGCTATAATACTAGCTATCTTAGTAGTATTAAGATGTCTCCTTTTCAAGCTTTGTACGGTCGGGTACCACCATCAATTATTCCGTATCCACCAGGTTCGTCTAAAGTGGCTACTGTTGATGAAGTGTTGACCGACCGGGATGAGTTACTACGACAGCTTCGGCATAATTTGTTGGTTGCAAAGCATCGCATGGAAATGAAAGCCAACCATAGCCGACGTGATGTTGAGTTTAATCAAGGAGATATGGTGCTTGTCAAGTTACAACCATATCGACAAGTAACATTGGCCAAGCGTCTTTCCAATAAGTTGGCCAAGAGGTATTATGGGCCATTTGAGATAATGGAGCGTGTTGGAAAGGTTGCTTATCGTCTTGCGCTTCCTCCTACAAGTAAGATACATCCGGTGTTTCATGTTTCGCTACTCAAACCTTTTGAAGGAACCGAACCTGAGAAAGTAGCAAATTTACCTGAGGACGTATATGAAGGGCATCCCGTGGAACAACCATTATCCATCTGTGATTCACGGGTAGTATTACGAAATGGGGTACCAATTCAACAAGTCCTCGTTCAATGGCTTGGAAGTTCCCCGGACGAAGCAACATGGGAAGAGTTGACCGAGTTTCAAGCAGCTTATCCAGCTTACCACCTTGAGGACAAGGTGACTTTTGAAGGTGAGGGGAATGATACGCCAGGGCCAAAGCCCATTGCAGAGCCACGACCCAAGAGGGCCAAGTCCAAGCCTGTATGGCATAAAGATTATATCGTACAGTAAACTATCTTTATTTACTTATTACGTTTGAGTTTTATTAGGAAAGTGTCGTTATATTTGTATTGTCTTGGACTACAAGCTGTCTTGTATTTGGTACAAATATACCAAATCATTCATGAATAAAGGCATAGTTTTCTGTCAAAGCAATCTCTTATCTTAACCCTAATTCTTAAGGAGCCTAGCACTCGCTAAAAGTAGTGCAATCTATCGATATTGCCTAACCGGGTTGTATCAGATTAACTTTTTATATGAGTTTTGTTTGTTTACACACTTTAGTGAGAGCATTCTTTGATCGTGTTGTCCAATTCATATAAATTTAGTGACCGGTCTTGAGTGGTACGTAGGTATATAAAAATTGTGGTTTAAAGAAAAAAAAATATATTTTGATTCAATATTAACATTTTGATTAATATATATATATATATATATATATATATATATATATATATATATATATATATATATATATATATATATATATAGGATAAAGATCAAACAAAAAGACAAATATCCGTACATTACATAAAAAGATTTTTTTTTCAAAAATTTTCTCTAAAAATTCCAAAAAAAAATCCACAAGATCAGGTATGTTGGTGCATGAAAAAGTTGTGAAGGAAGTTTTTCTAAAAGTAGATATTTTTTCCGAAAAAAAATTATGAAAAAATACGTTTGTGCATTAAATCGCTTTTTTGTGCATCAAAAAATCATTTTTACACCCAAGTTCTTTTGACTTTTTTAATCAAAATAACATTGCGCATCTAACAAAAACAAGTTGAAAATTTTGTGCATCAAAATTTTTTTGCGCATCAAAATTCGTTTTTTGTGCATTAAAAAAAACGTATAAAAACTCGAAATCAGAAAAACTTCTTTCACAAAAGTTTTATGAACCAACATACCCGATCTTGTGGAATTTTTTTGGATTTTTTCGCAAATTTTTTTTATAAAAAATTTCTATATATATATATATATATATATATATATATATATATATATATATATATATATATGTATGTTTTTTTCTTTTTTGAAATTGATAGTTCCTACAAGTGGTAAGCCGGATTTTTTTGTGTGGAGACACAAGCATGCACGTAAGTAATATAAAGTTATAAATGTGGAAGGAGGGTGGGTTACATGCATGTAATCCCGGCCCATATATGTCTATAAAAGGGGACTCAATTCGGGATATATGAGTACAGAAAAATGAGACCGAGTAGTAGTACAGCTTTAAGGTTGAGGAAAGGTGCATGGACTCCCCAAGAAGATATGCTTCTCAAGAACTGTATTCAGAAACATGGCGAAGGGAAATGGCACCTTATTCCTCTTAAAGCCGGTAAGACATTCTTTCTATTATTTTTTGTATTACAAGTTCATCTAGCTTGCTTGTTTCTTTCTTGTTATTTGAGAAAAAAAGGATACGTGTTATTTCACACTAATTTATTTGTTGTTGCAGGTTTAAGCCGATGTAGAAAGAGTTGTAGGTTGCGATGGTTAAATTATCTAAGGCCAAATATAAAGAAAGGGGATTTTGAAGAAGATGAGATTGATCTCATTCTAAGGCTTCACAAGCTTTTAGGCAACAGGTAAGTAATATCCAAATGTAAACGTACGGCAAAAGAAGTAAAATACTATACACACGATTTTATCCAAAAGTAACATGCATGAATTGAATGTCAAATACTTATAAATATGATATATGTTTTGTTTCAAATGATGTCAATGTCTCTTTCATTCACTTTGATAAGAAAGCTCTAGACTAGAAGTTGATCTTATACTAAGGCTTCACAAGCTTCTAGGCGCAACAAGTCAGTAGAACCATAATCATATTCAAAAGTACAAAAATAGATATTACTATATATACCGACAGCGATTTTACCTAAAAGCGACATGAATGCCAAGACTGATATTCATAGAAGTCGAGGATGGAATCGAGACTAAAAGCGATCGAATGCACAATTTTTTTTTAAACCATAATATTAGGCACAAGGTTTTGGGACCAGGTGCATTTAAACAGAATCGAGGTTTTTCAGAAAAATTAACACTACGAAGCAAAATTTCAATGGTGTCTCGTGACCCTACGGGACCCTCTAGTTTCGTCCTTGCATAAAACTAGGTATCCGTGACCACCTGGTTTAGTTTACATTTCCTTTTCACCTACGTAAGTTAATTAGATCATTACACTAGTAGACGGATCATTAAGACATTGTAGGATGAACTTGGCTAGCACGTTCTTCCCACCTTGATCACACTCGTAATTTAATAGCTTTTGTTATTTTATTTGTTTTAGTAGTTTAATTAATCAAACTCGTGCCAATCTCTCTTAGATTGAAACCCCCTTTATAAATATGTGTTAGATGACAAAGTATCTTTTATTCACTGTTGTAACAAGAAAGCAAAAACATAAAGGCTTACGAAAAAAGAGCTATTAAATCCACTATTAACTTGGATTGTAACTTTATTAGATGGTCATTGATTGCTGGGAGAATACCAGGAAGAACTGCGAATGACGTGAAGAACTACTGGAACACACATATTCGCTCACGGTCCAACAAAAAAAATAATGAAGCTAAAGAAATCACCACGGCCGTCACAGTTACTAAGCCTCATCCACGGATCTTGTCCAAAGCCGTAAATTCTAACCCACCCATTGGAGCTCCTCAAGACTATAACTTAATAAGGTTAACACATGATGGTGTCGAAACTACCTTTAATATATCCTCAGGGTTAATATCATCACCCATAGTATCGGATGCCAAAATTAACAAGTCTTTGGTTGAGTTATTTGACAATGGGGAGGCGGAATTTGACGGCGAAATAGGGTGGTCATTAGATGGTTCTCCACTCGAAGGGGAGGCTTTAGATGCGGATCAAGAAGATGGTGAAAGCAGTGTGTTTGATTTACCCATAGACGAGTTCATGTGGGACTTTTTAAATTCGGACCAACTATGATATTTGCAATCCTTTATCACTCGTCCTCATGTGAGCAATTAATGGAATTGTTGGATTACTAAGATTGAAATACAAAAGATAAATGAGAAAAGTTCGATACGAAACAAAAAAAAATCAAAGAACAAACCGCTCCATCCTGGCCATTGATCTTTCTTTCATCATGCGATCTATATTAAACATTGCATTTAACAAAAGGACAGTTTTGTAATTTTATTGTTCTCTTATTACTCACTTTCTTCACTCATCTCTCCTCTCATTCATAACCACACACTCTCTCTCTCTAAAAAATCTATCCTCCCAAAAAACCTGTTCTAAATAAGCTACAGCTTTTCCGGCGAAGATGTTTCTCATTCCGGCGCCGTCATTTTCAGGTGAGATCCGTGGTTGATTCATGGTGGCCGGATCTGTGGTTGATTTGATGGGTTTAGATTCGTGGTGGCCGGATCGTGGTGGCCGGATCGCGATTGACTTACACGCGTATTGCTTGCCCGTGGTTTTATGTAATTCCTTGTAGATTAAAAAAACTGCTGTTCGGTTTAGAAAATGGCCATTTCCCCATTAAGACAAGCTTTCCATCATCTATGGTAAAGAAAGAGTTAGGGACCTTAAACTAGATGGTATTGGAGGTGAAGACCAACGCAAATACTGGGTTTGGTCTTACTTGAAAGATGGGTTTTTTGCTGGGATGACAACAAGCGGACGAAGTGAGAGTATTCATTCCTTTTTTGATGGATTTGTTAATTCTAACATCATGTTGAACGAATTCGTAGTTCAATATGATAAAGATTCGAATTGTGCAAGTTTCAGCATCAGCTTCGAATTGTGCAATGTGTATCTGTTTTAGTCAAGATGAAAATATTTTCATTGAAGTGCGGAACAATTACTGTATCTGTTAGTTTGTGGTGCATTTTCAGTCCAACATCAGTCTTTGTGGTATTCTGTGATGGTCCCACTTGGTCTTTTGTCTCTTGGTGGGTTATTTGCAGCAAAACACATTGGCATTCTATGCACCACAATGTGGCATGTGACATATAAAGCAAATGGATGGAATAACATGCCATTTAACAAAGATAGTACATACTAGTAATAAAGAAGTCCTTTTATTAAATGGGTTGAAACTTGTACTATACCTGCATATCAGAGGTCCACAAATTGAGGTTGTCATGTAGAAGTTGCATGATCAAGGTGCTATCTTTGTAGGACTCCTTGCATGATAAATGGGTTGAATCCCATAGGATTTACTAATGAATCCCATGGGATTGACTAATGAATCACATGAGATTCATGTTGAATCTCGTGTGATTCATTATGAATCCCATGTGATTAATTAGTCAAACACATGGGATTCATATCCCATGGGATTGACTAATGAATCACATGTGATTCATGCTATGGATTCATTATGAATCCCATGTGATTCATTAGTCAATCCCATGGGATTGACTAATGAATCCCATGTGATTCATGTTGAATCGCATGTGATTGATTATGAATCCCATGGGATTGATTATGAATCACATATGTTCGTAACACAATTACATAGATTCTAAAATTAACAAAATAAACATCATATTTCCGTTGATTACAAATACCCTAATACTTGTTCATAACTTATTTGTGAGGTCAAATGGAATTTCATAAAGAAAAATTTGAAGACACATAATATGTGTCGACATAGAAAACCGTATCGGGCAAAATGTCTACAAGTACTTACCACCGACCCATCTTCTATAGTACACAGTACCTTTTTAAAACACAAGAATTAAAGAATTAAAATTCATCATAAACCCAATGGGATTCATAATGAATCCCATGGGATTCATAATAAATTACATGGGATTTTCATAATGAATCACATGGGATTCATGCTTAATAACATGTGACTATTTGATCCTGAACCCTATGTGATTCATGCTGAATCACATGAAATTTATGTTTAATAACATGTGACTATAAGTGATTAATTAGTCAATCCCATGGGATTCAAGATGAATCACATGGGATTCACAATGAAACCCTTTGAGATTCATACTGAATCCCATGTGATTTCATACGGAATCCTTTGTGATTTATCGACAAGATAAATCATACAGAATCCCATGTGATTTCATACAGAATCCCTTGAGATTCATACAGAATCTCATGTGATTTTGTACTTACAGTTTATATAAAGCAAAATGAAAATCCCATGGGATTTATACAGAATCCCATGTGATTCTCTCTGATCCCTTGTGATTCATATAGAATCCCATGGGATCCATACAGAATCCCATGAGATTCTTTGATGAATCACCTGTAATTCATAAAGATTACCCATGTGATTCATACAGAATCCCATGTAATTCTATATGAATCCCAAAGGATCAGAGAGAATCACATGGGATTCTGTATAACAACATACAACTTTTTAATAAAGAGATTCAAATAGCTCATTTCAACAATCATATAAAAAACATCTACCCTTAAAAAGTTGTGACATAAAAGTATAAAACTCAAAAACAGTGATTTACTCATTTTTACAAATCACTTGTGATTTTAAAAAAATAACAAATCACAAGTGATTTTTTTACGAATCCCGTGGGATTTTTTTACGAATCCCGTGGGATTTTTCTGGACGGAAATTTTGAAAAAAAGTTCGTCGAAAGTATATAAAAGTGCATATCTATAGAAAGATGATTTAATTCTCGTCGCGATGGTGTATTTTTCGTAGCTTGAAGATTTACCGTTTGCAAGATATGTTGTTTTTTAAAAAAAGTGAAAAGTGGGTTTTTATATTAAATAAAAGAGGAACTACTTATATATAAAAGTTTTGCTTTGAAAAGTCAGTTGTAAAAATACAAACGATTATGTTTGCTCCACTAAACAAATCGTATTTTTTTTATCATCTACCACATGAGTTGCAGTTGGTCCCCACTAAAGCTAGAAGTTTATTTCAATTTTTTTTACAACTAGAGGAAAGACTATTTGATGGTAATTGATTTCTTTTTTTTAATGTTTTTCATTGTTTAGAGATATTTATTGGGTATAAGTTTGACTTCCTCGATAGTAATGTAATGTGAGATGATTGGATTAATGTAATTGTCACTGCAAATTCTTAAAAAAATATTCCCTTGTGATTTCATACATAATCTCATGAGATGCACCAAAGAATCCAATGGGATTCATACAGAATCCCATGGGATGCACCAAAGAATCCCATGGGATTCACAATGAATCCCATGTGATTCACCAAAGAATCCCATGGGATTCATACTGAATCCTTTGTGATTTATCGTCTTTTTACGAATCCAGTGGGATTTTTCTGGACGGAAATTTTGAAGAAAAAAAATTCGTATTTTTACGAATCCCATGGGATATTTCTGGACGAAAATTTTGAAAAAAAAAATAATCTTTTTACGAATCCTATGGGATTTCTTTACGAATCCCGTGGGATTTTTCTAGACGGAAATTTTGAAAAAAAAATTCGTCTTTTTACGAATCCCATGGGATTTTTACGAATCCCGTAGGATTTTTTTGGACGGAAATTTTGTAAAAAAATCGTCTTTTTACGAATCCCATGGGATTTTTTACGAATCCTGTGGGATTTTTCTGGACGGAATTTTGAAAAAAAAGTTCGTCGAAAGTATATAACAATGCATATCTATAGAAAGATAATTTTTTTCTCGTCGCGATGGTGTATTTTTCGTAGCTTGAAGATTTACCGTTTGCAAGATATGTTGTTTTAAAAAAAAAAGGTGGAAAGTGGGTTTTTATATTAAATGAGCTAAAATGTCAATTTTGCCCTCCTTTTTTTATTTTTTGATTTGATCTTAGCCATTAGATGAAAGGTGGATGGATGGTTGAGATTGATTTATTTGTTTTTTAAGTGATACTTGTTTTGCATCGATCTCACCTCAAAGATAAATAAGAAAATAAAAACACGTTGAAAAAGTTTGAGAAATCTACATATTAATGATGTTCAAAAAAAAAATAAAAAAAAATCTACTTATTAATGGTTTTTGTTTTTTCCAGATTTTTGAAAAGCTTTTCTTTGTACATTCACTTAGAGCATCAGCAATGCACCAAGTCATAAAACACTTGATGCATTTAACACCATTATTATTCAAGTTTACTCCACAAATCAAAAAATTATTGGTCCAATGCAAAAAGTTATCATCAAAAGCTTTTCAATTGTTTTATATAATAAACTAAGATGAAACTTATGCTTTAAAGGATGAAATGCTTTTGCTTCAACCGCTTGAAGTTTCTTAAGTCTTTGGGTAAGAAGTCTTTTATCAAGCCATTGATGCAATGCAAAAACTGATATAAAAGACTTTTTCAAATAGTACCAAGTCATTCTTCAAGCGCCCATTGCAGATCCTCTTATTAAAATAGCAACAACTTTTGTCAGCATTCCAATTTAGTAATTAAACTTTTTGTGTTTTATTGTAGTATTTATACTTTTACTTTGTGTTCTAATTTAGTAATTAATTTTTTTTTCTTTACATTATATGATATTCATACTTTTACTTTATGTACTAAATAAAGTATTAAGATGAAATATCACAAGCATAATGCATATGTGACATTCATTGAGTGGCGTAGAATAATGGCACGACAATAAAACTCGACCCGCTTTGTTTAGTTGAACCCAATAAACTGACATGTGCCAACAATTTAACATAGTTAAATCATAGGATTGAAGCATTGGGGCTAATGCTTTCGACTTATGAACAATCAAAGAGAACGATAACGTTTTAATTTCATTCATGATAGTTTCTGGCGGTTTTACATTGAAGCATAGCTTGTTCGTGTAACCTAATCTAATGTTTTCCACTACCAGAAAAAGTGCCAATAGCAAAGAAAATTTTATAACAAGCAATAAGTCGTTGCTAAATTGACACATTAGCAACGAATATAGCAACGAATTTTGGCAAAAATGAAATCTTCGGTTAGTAACAATTTTTAGTTGCTAAATTCGTTGCTATCTTCTCAATATTTGGCCGGAAAATTCCCTCTCATTTTTAGCAACGACTTTCTCTGAAATTTTCGTTGCAAAAAAATTATCAATGAAGTTTTATAACTTATTAGCAACGAAATTGCAAATATAGCAATGAATCGTTTGTTGCAAAAATTATTGGCAAAAAATTTTGAATATTTTTGCTGCTAAATCTATCAAAAAGTGGAGGGAAAATTCCAACCTTTTTTTTGTGAACAAGTTAACTAATTTTATGTTAAATTATTTTTCTAGTTACTACATTTATAAATAAGTAAGGGAAAATAAATTTCCACATTTTTATTAAGTGTTAAAGGTGTTTAGTATGATACAAGGTCAGAAAAAGTTGTGACAACTTATAAAGAGTTTGTTCAAGCTATTGATGGTGTTGGTTTGGATTCATCAGTTGATGTTGGTTTGGATTCACCATCTGGTATTCCTTTTGACTCCGAAGCATGGGAATTACTCAAGATCATTAGATTTTGCATGGCCATGGAACTTCATCCTATTCAACACCAGTCGACAATGAGGCCAACATTCAAGCACACGTGAATGCTAGAGTTGAAAGCCGACTTGAAGATGTGAGGAAAGAAATGAGGGCTGAAATGAGAAAAATGCTTAGCAATCAAAAAAAGGCAACGTCTTCTAACAAGTGAGTTCGTGATGTCTAACCCTTCATCGGTATATAAGCTCTTAACTTTTAGGTAGCTAATTTTGTAATGATGTTGTGAATTCATCACTTTTGTCTATATGTTTGATTAATTAGTAGCAGGTTATAAATGGTTTGTAATGAAACAAACCAATTTGTCTATTTATGTAAAGAACTTGTTTAGCAACAACTTCATGTGGTTGCTACTATAACCAAAATTACCAACAACTTTACGTTGCTATTCCAAAACCTGAAAGTTGTTGCTGATTAGATATTTAGTTTCTAATTTAGCAACGAGTAAAAGGTCGTTAGTAATATCATCCATAATAATTTCGTTGCTATCTTTTGATTTAGCAACGACTTGTCCATATCCCAAAACTAGCAACGATTTCGAAGGTCGTTGCCAAATAGCAACGAACTGAGTCATTTAGCAACGAAATGTGGTTTCGGACGATTTAGAAACGAACTTGTTTCGTTGGTAATATCGTTTCTAACAGCATTTAGCAACGAATTTAGGCAATATTGCAACGACTTTGGGCTGTTGCTATTGGCACTTTTTCTAGTAGTGTTCGGCATATGAACAACCCGCATCATTATGCTAAGTCTTTATGTCAAATCCTAATAAATGCAACTTAAACACAAAACCCGTGACATTTCACCTTAATATTGAGAGCATAAAGTGAGAATATAAATACTACAATGGAAATAGAAAGTGTAATTACTAAATTGGAATGTAATGTAAAAGAATAAATACTAAAACAGAGGAAAATAAATTAATTACTAAATTGAAACATTGATAAAAGTATGTTGCTATTTATTAACATTTTTTTTTTTTTTTTTTTTAAACAAAATAGTGTATTTATTTAACTTACATGCCCTAAGGATACATATCTATTATTCTAATCGTATCATATGAACCATATCAACTTTTGGTTGCATGCAACTTACCTCAAATAAACTGATTAAACTAATCCAATATTAACTCTTCTAATAAGAGAGTAAGGCCTTGTTTATTTTTTTAAGAATAAATTACACCGTTCGTCCTTGTGGTTTGCGTTGACTGAAGCCGTTCGTCTTTTCACCAAAAAAATTGCATCGTCCAACCTTAAGTGGCAAATGTTATGCGTCGTTTGTCCTTCTCTTTAACGACCCTCACTAACCTTCGTTAAATCTCTCATGTGCAATGCACACGAGGGTATAATTTTCATTTTACCCACTACATCTCCTTGCTTAACTTCATCTTCAAACTATAGCCACCCACCATCATTTTCTTCCACATATATCAGCTACCACCACCTTTATATCAAAAAACTTCATCTTCAATCATCACCATCCCATTTTTGCACCACAACCATTTTTACATTCATCACCCACCACCAAAATCTACACATTCATTATCAAATTAAAATAACATGTTTAAAAACCAATAACCCACCACCAAAATCTACACATTCATCATCAAATTAAAATGTCATGTTCAAAAACCAATAACCCACCATCATAATCTACACAAACCCATAAACAAAAGCCACCGTCATAATCGACCATCATTTCAAACGAACAACAACCTTTTTTCCGGTAACCACAAAAACCACCATCACCCTCATTAGTTATTATCTTCCTCATTACAAAAACCCATTAAACATATCAAAACACATTCACCGCATCTCTTTCGTTAATTCATCTTCTAACTATAGCCTCAAACCACCATTGTCTTCCACATATATCCGGCTACCCCTACCTTCATATCCAACAATCAATCATGCCATACCATTTTAGCACCACAATCATTTCCAAATTCAACCTCCCCCCCCCCCCCCCAAAAAAAAATAATAATAATAATAATAATAATAATAATAATCTACACATTCACCATCAAACTAAAATACCCGAACCAAAAGCCAATTACCAACCACCATAATTTACACATTTATATTCTCTCAAATCCATATTATATCTAACAAAAATCAAAGATGTTAAAAAAAAAATGTTCAGTACACATTCATCATCAAACCCACCTGTTTCAATTAAATCAAACCTTCAAACTCATTTATCTTCTCTCAAATCTTTAATCAATGCTAAAATAATACACTCCTTTATGATAAAATCACCTGAATCCAACTAGTTAGCATATCTGATCCATGTTTTTGTTCAAGAATAATATTTCCTTTCTGCTAAAAGCTTCAATTTAACAATCTAGAACAATATTTCTAATTCAAAACCACAATCGTCACCACACTTACACCCGCCACCGATCCACCGCCGTTGCTCCATATACATGGGTGTGTATAGTTTTGGGGTTTTGTATATATTTGTTTTAATTTTTTCAATCAAGATTTTTAAAAAAAAAATGAGGTTTTTATATATATTGGTTTAAATTGGGTTTGATGGTAAGAAAGAGGGTGTTCTTTTATGGGTTTTGGTTTGATGCTGAATAAGATGTTAATGGCGTTGAAGAAAGGTGGGTGTTTTTGTATAAAGAGGATGATATAAATGTTATAAATGTTTTTTTTAAAGAGAAAGAATTAAGGATGGATGAGATTCAGAGATATGAAGTGGGTGAAGAGGTAGTTGAGGTGTTGGGAAATGACGGGAATACCCTCATGGGACTTCAAGTTAACAAGACTTAACAAGCGTTAGTGGGACCCATTAGATGGAGGGACAAACGACGCATAACGTTTGCCACTTAAGGTTGGACGGTGCAATTTTTTTGGTCATAGAAACTATATCTTATGTGAAGCATCGAAATACATTCAGGAACTCTATCATGGTCCTTAATGTATAAACCTCCATAATTTAAAATTTTGTGTTGCAAAATAATTATCGAATAAAATTTTGTATCTGCCAGGCTTGTTTGATTTAAAAGAAAAAAAAAGAAATTAATAGAGCTGATGGATCAGTTTAACACTAACTGAAATTATGAACTGGAGTGGTGGTAGTTGATAAGTGCGGCTGATTGTAACGAACACGCGAGGTACCATATACATTTTGCAATAGTTCAGTGGTACCTGGTAAAGATCAGTGATACATAAATTGGTGTTTGTACAATACATGCGCCAATTTTAAAGTATTAAAATGAAGTTAGCACGGTACTTTTAATATTCGAGTGGCGGTGTGTGTTGGTTAAATTAGCAGTAAGCCTCGCATTTCAGCTACCAAAATGCAAATTCCCTGCAACTGGGTCAGGTGCACACATCCGAATGCAATACTGGTAGGTAGACGTTTGTAGGGAAGTATAATTTTGCACTACGGCGCATTAAAAGTAATAATTAGCATAAACACATTCAAACATCTCTGGCGTGAAGTAAGAGCATTAAAAAAGAAACTAATGTGTACGTGTACCGTTAATACTGCGAGCAGCAAGAGTATAACCATCCTAAACCTCTGCCACCGCCATTAGTGCGAGTAGCAATAGTATCACATGTACCATATGTTACACCCCGTGAACGATTAGACCAAAAATTAAAACTTTTTGAGCGGAAACGCTTGCCTTTTACGAACATCCTGTTATTCTTTTGACCATTGACAAAAATCTATAAACTTCCAGACCTTGAGACTATTTTTAAATGAAACTAGACTCAATTACCTTCGAAATGCCAGGTTGCGCGACCCGTGACAACTTACGGTTTAAAAGATATGAATTTTCAAAGTTTGCCGAAATCTGGCGAAAACCGCCCATCCGATCGGCATGCCCCCGCATCCGATCGGATGGAGGGTTCTGTCCTCCCGAAACCATTTTCAACACCCGTACTTGGAAACCCGACCTCCCGAAATCGATATTTCACCAAACCTTCCAGATTTACTTAGTATATCAATAGGCTCATTTCCATACAAAAATATTTATTGTTTGACCCTCGAAATAGTACTTTTCAAGTTGACGGTGTTTGCTCCAAAACCCGTTTTGACCCATTTCATGACATACGACTCGTACAACGTTCCCAACACATCAAACTTACCCAAAACCATTATCGTAACATATTAAATCTGTTTCATAACCAAATGACCCGTTCACAACCCAAAATGGGTTAAAACATACTTATGCCAAACACCCCTTTATTTATCAAAACAAAAAGTTAAATCCATTTACAACACGAACCGTTAGACCAGCTTGACTTTGACCTATTACAACATGAATTTGACGCTTGATTATGACCACATAACCTTTAAACGACTCACGGGGGCCTCAATGTTGACTCGAGCTCGGTATTTCTAACTAAGCTCTAGCTTACTTACATAACTTCTAGTCTTCCGCATAACCACGCCTTAAACCTTATTCCAAGCCATCGTACTATCACATGAACCTACAAAACGGTTAGACAACTAAACCGTAAGCACAAAGGCTTTGTAAGTAAAACGATCATAACATACCATTATACTTAAATTAACACATAAGCATCATATACATTAAACACTTACTTTACGGGCTTACTACTCCAAGTCTTATCTAATACATAACATCAACTTACACCACAACATCAACTCATCACTTAGGCCACATACATTACATCACTTAAGCATATCTCAAGTCCATAATACTTGACACAAAACATACATAATACATATATGTTAGCAATCCACATAACACATGTCACCATCATTTTACTTACCTTAGCTCCAAGCTAAGCACATCGAGGCCTCGTCATCAACCTTATCATCATCATCGTAAACACCCTAAGTCATAACATCATAAAAACACTTAAAACACATAACATAACAACTATAATAATGGTTTAAGCAACCATCAACTTACTTCTAACCATCTCTAATCATCATATAATCATATATTGATTACATGATAATCAATCCCATCATTTACTAACTTAAACCCATTATCAACCCATCACATAATCATCATTACCTCTTAATTATACTTAAAACACCATTTACCCAATTTCCCCAAATTGGGTACATAAACCCTAATTCTTGAATTAATCAATTAAACACTAATTAGAGGTTACTTACTTGCAAGGATCATTGCTAGGCTTAAACTCTTGATCTTGGACCTTAATCCCTACACTTGATCATCAAGACCTCCATTTCCCTCTTCTTTTCTCTCTTCATATCCGGAGCACAAACACACCCCTGGAAAGTGGTGGAATTGTGTAGAAACTAGGTATTTATCTAGTTAATACTACTAGTTTGAAACCTTGGCACATTTGGTCCTACAAGTCTCTTTTCTCTTATTTAGGCCACATTACATAATATAACACTTTCAACTCTTGGCAATACAAACCCTCGAAGTCTATTTCTTTTCTAGATGTGGCACAACCTACTTTATATACCCCTTATATACATACTTTGACTATCGAGTTTGACCATTACGTAACTGCCGTTGACGAACCAATCACATTAAGCCTTATTCAACTCATCTAGAGTGGGGTCTACTTGTATACGGGAAACGGGTCAAACACCATATTTAAAACATTTAGGTTACACATACTTGAAGTAAACATAAAAAGTTTTGTTGCATGAAGAAAATCATATAGTCAAATGCATTCAATTTTGGTTTTGTTAAAAATTTTTTAATAAAGATAGGATGTTACTTACATGTGTCTCTGGATGGTTTAATCTAATGATATAACTGATGGTGGCGAGAATAAGAGATACAGATATTTCACTGTTTCTGCTAGAAAGAAGCTTTGCATCAAATTGTCTTTCACACCTGTATTAACGTGTAGATAAGATGAAAAAAACAAATTATTATTTGAAAACAACCCATAAGGGGGTGTTTGGGTAATTATTTCATACATAATGTTTTGTTTTGTTTAAACTGGTTATTTGAACTCACATAGTAACTTGTAAAATGCAATGCCAAACAAACTAAGTGTGGAACCAAATCAGTATTTACATCCTTCAGTCCAACATATCCCCCTCCACACGAGAGTTCTTTTCGAATGTTTGAAATATGTTCTGATGTGTTACATGTGTGTACAAGTTTTAAATTTATAAAGGTCAAATTACCGAATCTAGAAATAACACATACGAGCAAGTGAACTCGTCTGTTATAGCAAGATTATAATGGTAAGTCGGGATCGTTCGTAGGGATTTGTGAGTAAATCGGATTGTAAGCTACTAAAAGTAAATTTCTTAAACAAGAAATGATGAAAATATAATAATTCAAATGATTAAAACTACACTTGCTTAGACAAATATACTACTCTTGATTAGCATGATTGTGATAACTTTTGACAGCATCTTGGTTATGATAATTAGTTTAGTGAACTAATCTATTGTTTCTACAAATTAAACCTTCGTCAAGATTTTAGTTCATAAAATCAAAAATAATGTTTAACCAATCAATTCAAGATCAATTCGCGGTTCATAAGTTTGGTGTAAACTTAAACACAAAAATAGTCTTTTGTTTTATCAAATTCGCTTAGGAAATGGTCAATGCAAAAGGTAACCGATTCATAGACAAATAGGTTACAATCGATTATAAACTACTAATCTTTCGACCCTTGAAATGGTTTACAATCAATCCAATTTGATAGACAAAAAGCATTCTTATTACAATCACAATTAAGTTTCTTTGTTGAATCAAGAACAATGGGTGAAAAGCAATCATTCATAGACAAATGATTATAACTAGTTGAATAACAATAAATCTTTCGACCCTTAAAATTATTAACGACTTGTAAAACCCAAAATTTACCTCAATCTGAAATGTTCAAAATACCCTCTAATTTTGAAATTTTTAAGAACATGTAAATCATAAAAAAGACATATCATTTGTACTGAACCTAAGATAATTAATATCCTAAGTTAACTAATGAAATTTAGCAACTAAAACTTTACATTATAACTTAAAAGATCACAAAACAATGTTCTCTAATTCTAGTCCTATTTAAGCGACTTGTATATGTGACTAAGACCAATTTCGGCTAAGTACAAAGAGATAAGAAGGCATTAAAACTTGATTGATATCACATCCCACAATTTTAGGCCCTTTCCTTGTTTAACTTAATCAATATACACGGTTTTCCCTTACCTCTATATACCGAATATTTTACCACTTCACAAAACCCTAAAACACAAAACATTCGGCTGCCTTTTGTTCCTGCTGATTCGATCCAAAGACCAAGCAAAAAGGAGATCTCTTGTGACTGCTAATTGGTGTTTAAAAGTGCCTTGAATTCCTGTTCGAAGTGGTGTATTGGTTGTGAGTTTTTGGAAGTCCATTCGAAGGTATAAGCTAGGGTTTAGCGGTTGGAAATTCTTTTGGTGTTCGATCCTTGTTTTCTTCTCCTTTGATCACGCTACGAGGGTAACTTGTGTCAATCCTTGTTCAATACAACCTTTACTTGCTTTGATTCTTGATATGTTTCGTGTTCTACCTCATTGTTTTGTCGTTTATAGTACACATAAAATCATAAGTAAACCACATGAAATAACGATTCTAAAAAGTCTATATAATCGACTTATGTATATGATTCTGAATTCAAGTAGTTATGAACATGTTATAACCACATATAAATCGACCTATATCTATGTTATTTAATTTATAAATGCTTTGTATCAATTGGTAATTTGTTAGAATGGAAAACCCTAATAGATCACATGAAATCATAAACCTAGTTTCTGTCCAGAAAAATTAATGTCGACTTGAACTGAGTGGATCTTGATGATGGTAACGTGTCTTTGAGTGTTTCTTGGGTATAAAAGTAAGTTTAAGAAAATAGCTTTCTGAATATATAAGCCTTGTAATTTTTAGAGGTCGAGAAGATATACTTTTTGATTTTACAAGTTCAAGAGTCAAAACTGAATTCGGATGTCTGGAAAATCAGTCCGTGTTTTTTATTTTTAGTTTTCAAACCATGTCGAATTAGAGGATGAAAATTTACAGGATTCATATTTCATATGTTTAGTAATTACTGGAATTTTTTTATATTTTTATGAGTTATTTTTATGGAGTAAAGAAATACAAACTTTTCGTATGTAAAATCTGAACCGAAATCTGGACGAGTTGACTTAAGGGATTTTTTGACTATAGTATACTAGCTAATAAATTCTGGAAAATTTTGTGTGAGTCCTAAAGACGTTAAATTAACTATGCGAATTTTTGTGGATTTTATTTCTGAGTTCTAATGTGGTTCATAAATTCGTCAAAGTCTGGTCTGTTCAAGGTTAAAATCTGAGTAATAGTTAAAAAGGGCTAAATAAGGATTTTGTGTATTATTAAGGGTTGAACTTATCTCTATTTAAACTAAAAGGACTTAACTTGTTAAATCATATAACTTTATAATATTTACATTTCATACCCTAATCTTACCATAATGACACTATAATCCTTAAACTTGTTATATTTGCATAATAAACCCTAAAACTTATGAAAACTACACTATGAACCCTAAACTTATATAAATGACATTATGAACCTTAAGCTACTAATATAGTCACCTTAATACTTTAAATTGATTAAATGATAAACTTGAATGTTAATAACTAATGTTTCAAAATATGGAAACTTACTATTTTTGGAAAGTTGCTAAATATGGAAAGTTGCCTAAAATGGAAAGAAAACTAAAATGAAACCTTTATGATTAAGAAACTTATAAGTGAACTTATGATTATTGTAGATCGGGTGAAGAGGGAGTGATCCACTGCTTCCATTCATTTCTATTGCTTTGATTTGTGTGCTTTGATAAGGTACATATATTCTTTCCCTTTTCAGTAGGGATATTTCTATCGATTCCTATGCCTGATATGATTCCCTTATTTGACTCATGACTTTCATTGTATGATTGTCATTCTATTTGATTCATTCTGACATTTGTTTAAATGTCTCTGCTATGATATGCTTATGTTTTGCTATGCTTATTGAGTTACTACCTTGTTTCTCTTGCCATGCTAGTTGTTATTGTGTATGCTATGATAGATCTGTGCCTGAGCTTAACTAGTTGTGGAGGTACCATGACCATGTCTTGGATGGCACCCTAGACATGACACTCCCGTAGAGGTGTGATAGATCTACGGCGTTCCCCTTATGATATGATTTATTTTGCGTGCACTATTGGCCAACCTTATATATGTGTGACCAGTCTAGTACTGGCATCCATATTTTGATAGGGAGCGTATGGATATATCCTAGGTTTATGTATGTATATGTATGGTGACCAGGTGGTGTGTGCCTTACACTCCTTCTCACACTTATGATTACTTAGAGGTCTCCCCTCTTCGTATACTTGTATGGCTTTAGTATGATTTGACGGATTATGTATGTATGGAGTTCCTATGGCACATCCTTATATGAACTTTTCCATTATTTCATTATTTCTCTCGATTCATTTATTATTCAGTTCTCATGCACTCTTGACTCTTAGTTATCTTTGAGTTTCGTATGACTTTCATGATTATGTTTTCGTTTCGTATTCTTATTCCTTCGTTGCTTATGCTTATTTACCGTTATGTTATGTTATGTATATATCTGTTCACTGGGCTTTTTAAGCTCAGCCGCATGTTTTCTTTTCTTATGCGGCAGGTAATAAGCGGGGCGACGGGCTTGGGAATGAGAGAGCTTAGGACTGAGAGACCTATTTATTGATCATTTCGTTGTCCATTGTTTCGGACTTTCATTTGTTTCAGTACTTTGAATATTATCTCTTTATTTGGTTTTGTTTGGTTAAACCACTATGCATTTGGGATTATCTTTGATACTAGTCTTGATGTTCGAGACTTAGTTATTTATTTAAAGACTTCCGCTTGCGTATGTATGCTTTGTATGACACCATAATGTGACATCTTGGCCCTTGTCGGGTTGGGGTGTTACACGACTAGTTAAACTTGATCAACAAATGTCACTATGAAACTTAATCACAATTGGATCTTAGAATCAACTTGAAATTGAATTAAAACATGTTATCACAATCATACGCAAATCAATAAGCAATACACATCATCTAAGCAAGTGCACAAAGGCACTAGCCACTCATAGCAAACACTAACATAAACTCAGAACTTTGAACATTAGAAACCATAATTGAAAGTCTTACAATGATTGGAAATAGATTACAAATGATAAGGTAATGATACCCAAAGTATTGGTATTGACTTCTTGATGTTTTGACCTCCAAATGTTGACTTCTTGAACCTCCAAAGTTCCCTTGACTTTTAAGGACGAATTTGAAAGTATTGTGAGAGTGGGTTGATGATTAGAGAGTTAATTGGTAATTATGTTTTTGAGAGTTGTGTCTAAACACTTCACAAATGGTCCTATTTATACTACTCTCAAAGCCTAGGGTGATAAATGCTCCAACTTGGCCTCCAAGCAAATTAGAATGGCCTAGAATCATCATTAGAAGGCCCTAGAATCGGTGGTATGAAGACACATAACTTAATGATGAAGATTGGTAAAACAGGCACCATCCAACCGATCGGTATTGCATCCAACCGATCGGTTGGTCTTCAACCTTGGCCTCCATCCGATTCGGTTGCGGGCTGCATCCGATCGGATGGAGTGATGCTGTTTACTCATTCTTGAACTTTTGTCGTTTGGCTTGTATCTTGTTCATGGCTCATGGTTCTTCATCCAAACTTGATCTTTTCTTTATCTTGAAGCTTGTCAACTTTGAATACTCGGACCTTTATTCTTTGAAATGCCTATTTGATGTGGAACTTGACACAAGAATCTTCGTACCATCATAAATATTTCCTTCTTCCTCATTTTTTCATTTTTTTTCTTCCTTTTTCCTGTTTTTGGCTACATACACTTTGCAAACATACTTTGGTGCGATTTAGTAACAAAAGCATATAAATATAACCAAATAACATATATAAAAGCACGAATAACGCTACTAAAAACATGTACAATTTGAGCGTTATCATATTCCCCCACACTTAAACTTTGCATGCGCTCAAGCAAATCTAGAAGTAAAAACAATTATCCACATGGTACTCAAGTATGTTTAAGAAAAATGTGATGCAAACCTATCAGGTACGAGTACAAGTTAGATTCATCGTTTTAAGCTTTTATGGTTGAAGCATCAAGATGTTTGACAATACCCAAATGATTTTCTTGCTTGATAAACATTACTAAACACCTCACGAAAAGGAAATGAAATATAATTCACTCAAAACACTCATTTGTATGGTTGGTGGAGTATATAAGAGAAATCACACTCATTTGCTCAGTCATGATCTAAATATTACCATAGGCTTGTACAAGAAACAAAACTACACTGATATGGTGTGAGCACCAAGTATACATATCAAAGAGGTCTTTTATTCAGGTTTTAAGGCTTCAAGGGTTATATTAGACTTATGTGCAACTATCTTATGCAAAACATAATAGCTCGCTAACAACGAATTCTTGCATCACCAAATAACGGATGGTCACTAAGGATAACCTTAGATCGCTAACAATGCTACCTAATTCCTCAAGAAATCGGATGGTCACTACATGTCAATACACTTGATAATTCCAAAAAGTCAAAAGGGTAGGATAAGACATGGGATATGTTTTAGAAAGGGTTGATAATAACGAATATACAAACTAGTCAAAGTCTACTAACCAGATGTTGCTAGTTATTTTGAACCACTATCATGCAATCTTGAGAAAAACTCCATACTTTATTGATCAATACATTATTCCATAGCTCATTAGCTATCCTTGTCACCTTATAGTTGCGATGACTTATTCTCTCTTTTTATTTATTTATTTATTTTTTTTTCAGAAACTTTCACTTGTCATCATATAGTTGCGATGACTTTTCTTTCACTTTACTTCGATAACTGCTCTTGGAGTTTGCAACTTTCTTCAAATTTTCATGATTTCCCACATAACATCCATCTTGCCAAATAGCTAGCAACCAACCAAGACTTGACTAAGGGTAAGGCTAGGCTAAAAAAGTGTAAAATCTTTTTGTATTTTTCTGGATTTTATCAAAAGAAAAAGATAGGCTCAGAGGGTGTAACTAGGGGTATCTAGCGTTAAAGATAAACGCTAACAAAGGGGTTAATATTGGTGGTTAACTAGTCAGTGTAACTAGCTAAATATTAATACGGAAGGCTATTTGGGTTAAATCCTAAGGTTGCCTCTTATCACGCATATACACTTATATCACACATGAAATGTGATCTCACAACAGTCTCGTAATGATTTACAAGCACAAGTTCTAGAATAAATAAAATCACCGGCACAATCATAGCAAAAGAATCAAAGCATAAAAGATGTATGCTTAATACGAAACAGGCTTAAATTCTCACATTTTAGTGGAAAGGGCTATAATATGTGCTAGCTAATTTTATCGATCCCAGAATGGATTGCAATATTAATCGGGATACATCTCAATTTTTCAAAAATTACAGGTTTTACCAGTGGATTGATCCAGTTATGCTAATATATAATCCTTAAAATGACAAATAACTAGATCACAAGGGCAAACAAAATTTAAAATTTAGCTCAAAATTTACAATCTATTCTTATTTTCCTATTCACCCTCCACACTTAAGTTAAGCATTGTCCTCAATGTGATAAACGAACTTCAAGGAATGAAAATAGGGAAATGAGAGAATAAACCACATTTTTCAGCTCCAGATGATTCTTTGATCCAAGCATCCAAGCTTTGTAATCATTATCTGCAGTAATCTTAAAAACAAGAGAAACACATGAAATATTTCTATGTTTTATTCAAAAGTCAGTGATACACCCCCACACTTAAGTTCAGCTAAGGGATTAGAGAAACTTTGGGGTGAAATCACTTTGAAAAATAAATTAAGAAGTAAAATTAGCAAACACATGGGTTACCTCCCGAGAAGCGATTGTTTTATTAACGAGTCATCAGCCTGACTCAAACTTCCTTCAGTCTACGTTGGTGCAATTTTTGGTTTCTTCTTTGAGAATTTTGGAACATACACCACGTTTCCTATCACTATTCCTTCTCCAGTTTCATCTATGTCTTCCAATTTTATTCTTTCCCAAGGTCTAGGAAGAACAGCATAGATATAACCAGATTCTTCGGCCCAAGGAGTGTTTTTCTTATAATCGGCCGGAAAGGGTGCCATGAATGTGATAACTTCATATTCTGATTCAGGCGGAATCTCTTTGATAGAAATCTCGTTCATTTGCTCCTTATCATAGTACAATTTAATTCGGTGACCATTAACAATGAAACTTCCACCTTGTTTGTCATATAATTCAACATATCCAGATGGAAATCCATGTTTCACTATATAAGGTCCGAACCATTTCGGTTTTAGCTTAGGGGCTTTAAACTTGTATTTCATATTGAAAAGCAGAACTTTGTCTCCAGCTTTGAATTCTTTCCTAATTCTAAGCTTTCTATCATCGTAAGCTTTGGTTCTAGCTTTGTAAAGCTTTGAGTTCTTGTAAGCTTGGAGTCTTAGTTCATCGAGTTCATGCAATTGCAAAAATCTCTTCTCTCCAGCTATTTTGAGATCAGGGTTACAACTTCTGATTGCCCAGTAAGCGCGATGTTCGATTTTGAACGGCAAATGACAGGTTTTCCCATACAAGAGTCTGTATGGTGTTGTACCAATTGGCGTTTTATAAGCCGTGCGAAATGCCCACAAAGCATCATCTAGTTTTCTCGACCAAACGGCGGGATTGTCTTTGACCGTTTTTTCGAGTATCCTTTTTAAGGCTCTGTTGGTATTTTCGACTTGACCACTGGTTTGTGTGTGATAAGCTGTAGCAAAACGATGATGAACTCCATATAGTTTCATAATTTTCTCCATTTTTCTGTTACAGAAATGGGTTCCTCGATCACTTATTAAAGCTTTAGGAATTCCATAACGAGCGAAAAGCTTTTTGAGAAAATTAACAACAACTCGTGCATCATTTGTGGGTAGAGTTTCGGCTTCAGCCCATTTGGAAACATAGTCAATAGCAACGAGAATGTATTCGTATTTTTGCGATTTAGGAAATGGTCCCATAAAATCGATTCCCCAAATATCAAATATTTCGCAGACTTGAATGCTCTTTTGAGGCATTTCATCTCTACGAGCAAGAATACCAGATTTTTGGCAAGCATCGCAGTTTTGAACAAGAGCATAGGCTTCTTTGAAAATCGTTGGCCAATAGAATCCAGCATCAAAAACTTTTTTAGCTGTGGTGGAAGGACCATAGTGTCCCCCAGTTGGGCCATGATGACATTCATCAAGAATTCTTCTTGTTTCAGAACCATAAACACATCTTCTGATCATCCAATCGGAACACATCTTGAAAAGATAGGGCTCTTCCCAATAATAGTGTTTTAGTTCTGAAAAGAATTTACTTCGTTGGGCATGAGTTAATCCTTTTTTGAGAATTCCTCCAACAAGATAATTTGCATAATCTGCAAACCATGGAATTTCGTTTTCATCAACTGTATCAACAGTCATGAGAGTTTCATCAGGGAAATAATCATCAATCTCGTCTTCCTTTAACTCTTCCAAATTTGGATTCTCGAGACGAGACAAATGATCAGCAGCTAGATTTTCTGCTCCTTTCTTATCTTTGATTTCTATGTCAAATTCTTGGAGTAGCAAAATCCATCGGATAAGACGCGGTTTTGCATCTTGTTTGGTAAACAGATATTTGAGTGCTGAGTGATCAGTAAACACAATCGTTTTTGAAAGCACAAGATAAGATCTGAATTTGTCTAAAGCAAAAACAACCCATGTAATTTTGTTGAGCATTGTTGAGTATTTTGCTAGCGAAGTATATAGGACGGAAATGTTTTCCTTCACGTTGTCCTAATACAGCTCCAACAGCAAAATCGCTTGCATCGCACATGAGCTCGAATGGTAGTGACCAATTAGGTGAAACCATAATGGGTGCACTAGTCAGTTGGGTTTTCAATGTTTCGAATGCCTTCATGCAATCTGCATTGAAGTCAAAAACAGAATCTTTTTCAAGAAGTTTCGTCATTGGACGAGATATTTTGGAAAAATCTTTAATGAAACGACGGTAAAAACCGGCATGTCCTAGAAAACTTCTAACGGCTTTAACGTTTGTTGGAGGTGGTAATTTAGTGATAACATCCATTTTCGCTTTGTCAACCTCCATTCCTGCACTGGAAATTTTGTGTCCTAGCACAATTCCTTCAGTCACCATGAAATGACATTTTTCCCAGTTGAGGACAAGATGTGCAGCTTCGCATCTTTCGAGCATTTTATCGAGATTAGAAAGACAAGCTTCAAATGAGCTTCCAAAAAATGAAAAGTCATCCATGAAAACTTCCATAGATGTTTCAAGCATGTCTTGGAATATTGCAATCATACACCTTTGAAAAGTCGCAGGTGCATTACAAAGACCGGAAGGCATACGCCGGTAAGCGTAAGTTCCAAAGGGACATGTGAATGTAGTCTTTTCTTGATCGGCAGGATCAATAGGAATTTGGAAATATCCTGAAAAACCATCAAGGAAACAAAAGTATTCGTTCCCTGCTAATCTCTCAAGCATTTGATCCATGAAGGTTAAAGGAAAATGATCTTTTCTGGTGGCTTTGTTTAATTTTCTGTAGTCAATACATACTCGCCATCCAGTGACAGTTCTAGTAGGAACTAATTCATTCCGTTCGTTAGTCACAACAGTCATTCCTCCTTTTTTCGGAACACAGTGAACTGGACTCACCCAAGGACTATCCTCGATGGGGTAAATGATACCGGCATCAAGAAGTTTGATGATTTCTTTCTTTACAACTTCTTTCATGTTGGGATTGAGTCGACGTTGTCTTTCTACAACGGGTTTAGCACCTTCTTCGAAATTGATTTTGTGTTTACAGAAATCAGGGCTAATTCCTGGAATATCAGAGGTTTTCCACACAAAAGCTTCTTTATGCCTCTTGAGAACAGAGATGAGACATTCTTTTTCAAAGTCATTGAGCAATGATGATATGACTACTGGAAGAAGTGAATTATTCCAAGTAGGCATATTCAAGATGATCGGGGAGTGGTTTAAGCTCAAGATCAGTTGGTGGTTCTTGAAGAGATGTTTTGATCCTCATTTGATCATTAAAAGTGATTTCCTCAAAATTCTCTTCTATTATTTCTCCTTCTTCAACTTCTTCTTCTTCTTCGAACTTTACTTCCATAAAATCAGCGAATTCTTTATCATGATCTGTTTCACTAATTTTCTCTGAAGTAGTCATGAATGGATCAGAATCATCAAGTAATGCATCCAATTCTTCATCAGTGACTTCATCGATTACATCAATGTTAAAACAAGTGTCATCACTGGAATAGGGATATTGCATTGCTTTATCGATTAGAAAGGTGATTCTATCTTCTCCAACTCCAAGGTTGAGTTCTTTTCCTTTTAATTTGATGATCGCATCAGCGGTGTTTAGGAAAGGTCTTCCTAAAATAAGAGGTACTCTACTATCTTCCTCCATTTCTAAGATTACAAAATCCACAGGAAAAATGAATTTACCAACTTGGACAAGTATATTCTCAGCAATTCCAATAGGATATTGGTAAGAATGATTTGCTAAGCGAATACTCATCTTTGTAGGTTTCAAAGTATTGATGGAAAGTTTTGAATTCAACGAATAGGGCATCAAATTGATACTTGCACCAAGATCGGCTAAAGCATCGCATGTGATGTTGTTTCCTAACGTGCATGGAATAAGAAAACTTCAGGGATCTCCGAGTTTTGGTGGAATTTTGTTTTGAACAATGGCTCAGCATTCTTCATTGAGAAAAGTAGTGGATATTTGCTCCAACTTGTTTTTGTTATTAAGAAGTTCTTTCAAAAATTTCCCATAATTGGGCATTCCAGCTAGAACATCAACGAGGGGTACATTGAGTCTAACCTCTTTGATCATTTCAACAAACTTCTTATAACACTCTTCCATCTTTTCTTTCTTAAGGCTTTGAGGATATGGAATTTTTGGTGTGTATGCTTTAACTGGTGGGATGGGTTTGGGTGGTGTTTTTGTAGTACTTTCCTTCTCGGCTTCTTCAGCTTCATCCTCACTCTCATCATTGATGATCGTGGTATTATTTGGATTGGGTGGTGGATCATAAGAGAGACCACTTCTTATGAATACAGCATTGATATGCTCATTTCTAGTTTGTGGTGGACGATAAGTTTTATCGTTTGATCCAGATGATGTTGGTTTAGGGTTGGATTGGGTATTACTTGGTAATGAACCTGATGGTCGGGAAGCAAATTGATAAGAAAGTCTACCGAATTTGTTTTCAAAATCCTGAATAGATGCTTGATGATTTTTCTGACCTTGCTCAACTTTGGTTTTGAGATTGAAAAATTGGTTCTTGACGATCTCATTGGTTGATTTTTGAGTAGTTACGAATTCTCTCATCATTTTTTCAAAATTGGATTCTTCTGGTTTTTTATCAGAGGTCTGTGGAGTTTGATTGTCTACTCGTGGTTGAGAATCACGGTTGTTATCCCTTTGTTGGCAATCTCGCCAATTTACAGAATTTCTTCCGTAATAATTTCCACGATAACCGCCTCTACGGTATCCTCCTTGAACATAATTGGCTTCTCCTTCTTTAGGTCTATCCATTGGTTGATCGTCACATTCTAATGATGGGTGATTACCTTCACAGTTGTTGCAACCGTCTCGCATTTCTTTCATTTCTCCTTTTAGGTCTTTGTATTGCGAGTCGATTTTGGAAGTCAAGGCTTCCATTTTCTCCATGAGTTTAGAGGTTTCGGAACTTTCGGCAAAAGCAACAGTTTTTCTTAAGGGTTTGGTTTTGGTATCTTTTGACCAATCGAGTTTGAGAAGTACTCGGTCTTCAAGCAATTGATATGCCTGATTAGGAGTCTTATAGAGAAAAATTCCTCCAGCATCAAGAATTCCTTGAGATGCTTCATCAAGTCCATGGTAGAAGATTTGGATAATGGTTCCTCGTCCTAAACCATGTCCATGATAACTACGAAGCAAATCTTTCATACGAAGCCAAGCTTCGACGAGTGATTCGTTAGGATTTTGTGTGAAAGCACGAATTTCTCCCATGAGTCGGTCAAACATGGCAGGTGGAAAGAATCGGCTTACAAAAGCTTGCCTCATCTCCTCCCATGTATTGATAATTTCTGGGGTTAATTCGTTATACCACACTTTTGCATCTCCAGCAAGTGATGATGGAAAAAGTTTGAGTTTAATGGCGTCGACATCTGTTTCGCCATATCGGAACATGCCACAAATTTTGATGAATTCGGCAATGTGTTTGTGAGGATCGGCCCTCGAACGGCCATCAAATTGACGGTCTTTGATCATAGAAAGGTGATGTCCTTTCACAGTGAAATTGTTACCAAGGTTAACAGGAACAATAGCAGATCCAGGAGTGGGTGCTACGGCTCGGTTGGCGGCCCACATGGGTTGATCGTCAGCCATGGGAAAAGGTTGGTCAGTGAATGGGTTATAAACGACTTTGGCTTCAAAAAGGTTATCAAACGGTTGGTTTGGTACTCTTGGTACACGGTTGGTTAATGAAACAAAGGGTGTTCTTCTTCTTCTTGTTCTTGTTCGAATTAGACTTTCGGGATTGGAAAGAGGTGAAATTGGTTCTACTCCAGTTGAACGAGTGTTCATACAATTCCCAAGAGAATCGAGGCAATGTCTAAACACACGGGCAAAGAAGGAAAACAGTTTGAAAAATCAAAAATTGGGATCCGATCAGATGAGTGTAATACCGATCGGATGGTGCTCTCGGTAAAATTGGTTTTGAAAGGATCCGATCGGATGGATGTAATACCGATCGGATGGGAGTCTCGGTAAAATTCAAAATTGGGCAACCGATTGGATGGATGTGATACCGATCGGATGGTCAGCTCGGAAAACTTTTTTTTTTTTTTTATGAAAACGAACTTGGTGAGAAATGGACTTCTAAAACTTACGGAAACACAATCAAAATCCCCGGCAGCGGCGCCAAAAACTTGATGTGTTACGTGTGTGTGTACAAGTTTTAAATTTATAAAAGTCGAATTACCGAATCTAGAAATAACACATACGAGCAAGTGAACTCGTCCGTTATAGCAAGATTATGATGGTAAGTCGGGATCGTTCGCAGAGATTTGTGAGTGAATCGGATTGTAAGCTATTAAAAGTAAATTTCTTAAACAAGCAATGATGAAAATATAATAATTCAAATGATTAAACCTACACTTGCTTAGACTAATATACCACTCTTGATTAGCATGATTGTGATAACTTTTGACAACATGTTGGTTATGATAATTAGTTTGGTTAACTAATCTATTGTTTTTACAAATTAAACCTTCGTCAAGATTTTAGTTCATAAAAACAAGCATTACGTTTAACCAATCAATTCAAGATCAATTCGCGGTTCATAAGTTTGGTGTAAACTTAAACACAAAAATAGTCTTTTGTTTTATCAAATTCGCTTAGGAAATGGTCAATGCAAAAGGTAACCGATTCATAAACAAATAGGTTACAATCGATTATAAACTACTAATCTTTCGACCCTTGAAATGGTTTACAATCAATCCAATTTGATAGACAAAAAGCATTCTTATTACAATCACAATTAAGTTCCTTTGTGAATCAAGAACAATGGGTGAAAAACAATCATTCATAGACAAATGATTATAACTAGTTGAATAACAATAAATCTTTCGACCCTTAAAATTATTAACGACTAGTTAAACTTGATCAATAAATGTCACTATGAAACTTAATCACAATTGGATCTTAGAATCAACTTGAAATTGAATTAAAACATGTTATCACAATCATACGCAAATCAATAAGCAATACACATCATCTAAGCAAGTGCACAAAGGCACTAGCCACTCATAGCAAACACTAACATAAACTCAGAACTTTGAACATTAGAAACCATAATTGAAAGTCTTACAATGATTGGAAATAGATTACAAATGATAAGGTAATGATACCCAAAGTGAATGGTATTGACTTCTTGATGTTTTGACCTCCAAATGTTGACTTCTTGAACCTCCAAAGTTCCCTTGACTTTTAAGGACGAATTTGAAAGTATTGTGAGAGTGGGTTGATGATTAGAGAGTTAATTGGTAATTATGTTTTTGAGAGTTGTGTCTAAACACTTCACAAATGGTCCTATTTATACTACTCTCAAAGCCTAAGGTGATAAATGCTCCAACTTGGCCTCCAAGCAAATTAGAATGGCCTAGAATCATCATTAGAAGGCCCTAGAATCGGTGGTATGAAGACACATAACTTAATGATGAAGATTGGTAAAACAGGCACCATCCAACCGATCGGTATTGCATCCAACCGATCGGTTGGTCTTCAACCTTGGCCTCCATCCGATTCAGTTGCGGGCTGCATCCGATCGGATGGAGTGATGCTGTTTACTCATTCTTGAACTTTTGTCGTTTGGCTTGTATCTTGTTCATGGCTCATGGTTCTTCATCCAAACTTGATCTTTTCTTTATCTTGAAGCTTGTCAACTTTGAATACTCGGACCTTTATTCTTTGAAATGCCTATTTGATGTGGAACTTGACACAAGAATCTTCGTACCATCATAAATATTTCATTCTTCCTCATTTTTTCATTTTTTTTCTTCATTTTTCCTGTTTTTGGCTACATACACTTTGCAAACATACTTTGGTGCAATTTAGTAACAAAAGCATATAAATATAACCAAATAACATATATAAAAGCACGAATAACGCTACTAAAAACATGCACAATTTGAGCGTTATCATGTTCCATCCCCATTCTTGATACGTCTTATTTCTTAGTCAAGAATAATAAAGAAAAATGTGTACCTTTGGATCTCTTGAAACTCTATATCTTGTGTTCTTATATCGAATAAAATAATTTTATCTTTAAATCAAAAGAAAAAAAAGACCGAACAGCTTAAGAAGTGTGCGTAGTATCATTTTATGGAGTCCAAAGATACGACTCATTTGCGAGCTCTGCATTAAAGTAACTTGAGTTTAGACGCAACAACATGCAATAAAAGAAATGTAAGCAAAAAGTAGATATCCTTACCGAGTTCCAACAACCACGTCATGAGCCTATTCATAAGTAAAAAAAAAAACTAAATTTGATAACACTAACCTCAAGTAGTTAATAGACAACTAAATACGAATGTGAATACTAATGTGCTGATAAATAAAATAGAAAATTACCTTAAATTTTTTTGTTAGCACAGTGGCATTCAAATATAAGAAAACAAACATTCATGCCATTCTGTTTTGCCAACAACTCTTTGGGGAAGATGTAGAGGCGGTGCGAGTTAGTTGGGTCCAGCTGGACTGCAAGGTGAGCTTCCTAGAGTGAAGATAAACATATATTTTGCATGCAAGAGATCCTAGAGTGAAGATAAACATATATATAAACATATATATATTTGCAAGACATATATATTTGCATGAACATGAACATCTTAACATAACCATGAACCACAAAATGTAACTTCAGGTTTTAGCGAATTACTTACAACAGTGAATATCATAATAAACATACTTGCTTGATCAAAATAAACATACCTGCTTGATATCGTAATAAAATAAACATACCTGCTTGATCAAAATCATTGATAGTACAAACGTAACTTCAGGTTTTTAGCGAATTACTTAGAACAGTGAATATCATAATAAACATACTTGCTTGATCAAAATAAACATACCTGCTTGATATCCTAATAAACGTAAACATACCTGCTTGATCAAGAAGGATTATTATAAACTTACTGATATTCTCACACAAGAGTATGAATAACATGTTGCACCACACAGTTAAATATCTGCAAATATAACTGATGCAAAAAGAAGTGAATAAACCCTTATTATATTTGCAAATTTTTACCAGTTCAACTCCAATGGATAACTAATACAGTAATTATTCGACCCATGAGAATAATATTCACGTAAGATTAAACTATCACATCAGTTATATACGTAAGATTTCTCAGTGCATTTATTTAAAGTTATCCATTTATGACAACTTCGGTCTCGGATGGCATTTTCTTTTCTCATCCAAACTCAAGTCGATGTGTCAGTTCAATAAACATGTGTTGATGAAACCATCCTGCATCAATGACAGCATAAACATGCGCCGATAAAGTCTGAGAACATGATCGCCTTGTTATAATAAATGTTTCGATAAACATGTCTTCAACTTCAGCTCAATCTATCAGGCTGGACGCAGTCAATGACCCAAGTGATCTGGGTCACCGGCTGCCACATCAGCTTTCTCTTTTCGGCGACCAGACATGACCAAAGTGCCACAGTCGATGACCGACATTTTTTTTTAATCAAACATTTAAAAAAAAAACATAAAATTCATTAAAAATAAAAACATTTCATATATTATTCAATTAAACATTAAAAACATTAAGTAAATTATTCAAATAACAATAAAAACATTACAAAAATTCTTCATCGTCGTCCTCATCGTTACCATCACTACCGTCTTCGTCTTCATTCCCTTGATTGACTTGATTTCTATGATTTCTCCAAATGTGTTCGACCAAATCAGATTTTAAGTTTAGATGAGTTGATGAGTCCATAAGTTCCTGGGTAACTACTAACGATTCTTCATGCGTTCTTAAGGGATCGTGATCATGATGGCCCTCAACTTCGAACCATGTAAGACATATCGCCCGCTGCTTGTGTCGAATGATCATATTATGTAATATGATACATGTATATATAATATCTTGGAGATCCTTTTTATACAGCTCTCGAGCCGAAACTTTAAGCATTTTTCACTTCTTCTTCAACACACCAAAAGCCCGTTCCACATCTTTCCTTGCTGCTTCGTGCTTCCTCTTGTACAATATTCTTTTTTCATCACCCGTGGGAGGATTTGAAATGGACTTAATAAGAACGGACCATTGTGGATATATCCCGTCAGTAAGATAATATCCCATTTTATATTGTACATCGTTAGCCTCGAATTCAAGGTCTAGTGCTCTCCCAGATTTGATATCATTGAAAACAGGGGAACGACGTAAAACGTTTACGTCGTTATTCATACCGGAGACACCAAAGAACGCATGTCAAATCCATAAATATTGGGAGGCGACCGCTTCCAATAAAATGAATGGATGTGGCCCATGATCACCCCTAGCATATTGACCTCTCAAACCATTTAGACAATTCTCCCACTCCCAACTTGTATAATCAATGTTTTCCTTCATCCCAGAAAACCCATGCTTATGCTCGTGATGAGCATATAATCTTTCAAGGTTAGTATACGTGGGCTTTCTCAAATATTCAGCACTATATAACTCCATGATAACCGTGCAAAACTTACGGAGACATTCACGGGATGTTGTTGCAGCCACTGCCAGATTCTCGTCAAGAGAATCAGGAACGGCCGCGTATCCCAATTGACGAATTGCCGCAGTACACTTGACCAACGGGCTAATACTAGGTATGCCCCTAGCATCAAGAGTTTGTTGAAAATAAGGAGAATAATCGGTTACCTCTCGAACAATTTGTGTGAAAAGTTCTCGGCTCATTCGGAATCGCCGAGAGGATGTTCTTTCGTCGAACTGCGGGTTTTCGGAGAAGTATGCCGCCACTAAACGATTATGAGCACCCTCATGATCCCTACGTATGTACCTTCTTGGAACTTTTGGCTGTGATGCTTGGTAAGCGTTCTAAGCAAACTTCCCGTACTCCATAAACTCACTTAGAACTTCATCATCGTCGGAAGACGAAGAACCGAATAATAGCTCGTAAGACATAATTAAAAAAATGTGTTTGAAGGTATTTATAGAAATGCTGCTTGAATATGGATGAGAAGTTGTTTGAATTGTGTTTGAAATTGTGTGTTTAGAAGTGTGTTTGAGGTTGGTATTTATAGGTTGAAAAAGTTTTTTTATTTTATTATTATTATATATATATTTTTAATTGCAACGGTTCTATTGTTTAAAAATCGGTCGAATAATGGACCGACTTTGATTCTCGGATTAACTTGACCAACACTCGACCGATGTTCCACATTCGGTGTGACCGATGTGAATATCGGTCCACCAACTCGACCGACCGATTATATCCGATCGATTGCTACTAGCCTTAAGAAATTATTATATAAATATGGCTCGAACATGATGAAACCATGTATTGATATTACGTGGCTTTATAATCTTCATAAAAGGCTGCAAGCCTGAAAAATAAATGAACAAAATTAAGAAAATCTTAACACACACACAAAAATTATCTCAAGAAACATGTGCAGTTGATATCAGTATAATTAAATATTTGATTTTTGGAAGTAAAATAGATTAAATATTAAAAATCATTAAAACCCTAAAATCATAATAGAGTTTTCTTCATGGAGAGAGTTATGCTTATTAGGGTTTTTCTTTTGTGAAATAAAATATACGTTTGTTTTTTTAGGGCTGCAGAATGGAAACCGATTAGTACCTCATCATGTGGTTTTTTTTTTTTTTTTTTTTTTTTTTTTTTTTTTTTTTTTTTTTTTTTTTATGATTATTATTGTTGAAATAATAGTTTTTGTGACTTTATCAATTTTGCCTTGAAAAGGGAATAACAAAAGTTCCATTGTTCCAGTGGTTGAGATGTTTGTTAGTGTTAGTAGAGATCCAATGTTCGAATCCTGTGCACTACATTTTTACACGAATTGTATCCGAATTTTAGTTGCTTAAACATTGCTTAGGTGGCTTTAATTTTGATGACTTGGAATTAATAGATGATTAGGTGGACTTTCGTGTCATTGATGACGTCGTACACCTCCAGTTATATATATATATATATATATATATATATATATATATATATATATATATATATATATATATATATATATATATATATATATATATATATATATATATATATTTGCGTTCAAGTGGTGAACACTTTATAGTGAAAAATAATAGGCACCAATAGAAGAAGGGCACGTGGCATTGTCAATTAAAAAAATCATAATTAATTTAGAAATGTTTAGGGGTATTACGGGTATTTAGACCCTACTAATTACAATTAATAATTATACATATACATATAATAATAATAATTAATATTTTCTACAGTTCAATGAACAGTAATTTTTTTTTTCCAAAAAATAATTTCGAAAAAATAAATTTTTTTTTGGAGTTTACTGTTGCATGAACAGTGCTTTCTACAGTACAATGAACAGTAAATTTTTTTTTCTAAAAAATAATTTCAAAAAAATAAAATTTTGAAAAAAAAAAGTTTTTGAAAAAATATTTTCAAAAAAGTTTATTTGAAAAAAAATTAAAATAATTTTTTTGTTCCATGAACAGTGCTTTCAACAGTACAATGAACAGTAACTTTTTTTTTCTTTTTTTTTTTTTTTCTAAAAAATAATTTTGAAGAGGTTACTATTCCATGAATAGTGCTTTCTACAGTTCAGTGAACAGTAATTTTTTTTTCCTAAAAATAAAATTTTTTTTTGGGAGGTTACTATTCCATGAACAGTATTTTTTTTTCTAAAAAATAATTTCTAAAAAATAAAATTTTGAAAAAAAAGTTTTTGAAAAAATATTTTCAAAAACTAAATTAAATTAAATTAAATTTAGTTAAATTAAAAAATATTTTCAAACAACATTTTCAAAAAACTTTATTTGAAAAAAAAATTAAATTAAATTTTTTGTTCCATGAACAGTTCTTTCTACAGTACAATGAACAGTAACTTTTTTTTTCTTTTTTTTTTCTAATAAATAATTTCGAAAAAATAAAATTTTGAAAAAAAAAGTTTTTGAAAAAATATTTTCAAAAAACTTTATATGAAAAAAAATTAAAATAAATTTTTTTATTAATTTTTTTTTGAAAATTATTTTTCAAAAACTTTCTTTTTCAAAATATTTTTTTTCGAAAATCTTTTTTCTAAAAAATAAAATTTTGAAAAATAAAATTTTTGAAAAAATATTTCAAAAAAAAAAATATTTTCAAAAAAAACATTTTCAAAAAACTTTATTTGGAAAAAAATTAAAATTAATTTTTTCTTAACTTTTTTTTTAAAATTTATAAAAAAAAAAAAATTCGAAAAAAAGTTATAGAAAAAAAAAATTCAAAAAAAGATTTTTTATAATATTTTTTTTCAAGAACCAAACATGTAATGATTATATGAATTCAATGACCAACCATGTAATTAACTAACGAAGTGGGTTAACGATTTTTTTTTTCGAAATTATGTGTTTGCAAGGTAGGTCCTTCGGGGACTAACGATGCAACGCGCTAAGAAGTTTAGGGACTTTTTACGTAAAAAACCATTTTATTTCCAAAATTAATTTTAAAAAATAGTCTTTTAATTTATCGATCTTTTTCAAATTTACTCCATTTTCAAAAATAGTCCTTTGGTTTTATCGATGTTTTTAAAATTTAGTCTTTAATGACTAACTTTCAAACAAGACTTAGCACTACATTCCCGCAGCAACACGCGGGTTTCCCAGCTCGTTAAATATAAATGCAATCTCTTTCTACCATAACCACCCATTTATTTCTATCTCGTTCTCTCCGGTAAAAACACAAACCATTTCATTTTCAAGATCTGAGAAAACACAAACCATTTCATTTTATTTCTATCTCCTCTCATTCTACCAAATAAACAGGCACTACTATATGTCTTTCTCCAAGGGATGCCGTCAAGGTGTCGCAGTTAGTTTTAGCCGCCAACCCACCGTCCTCTCAAAATCTATTAAACCTACCATTGAAAGAATAAAATGAGACCAGTCAACCCTCCCTAATATCATTTCTCTTTTTGTGAATCGCTACACAAGTCAAAGATTCCATTTTTGTTGTTGGT
Organism: Artemisia tridentata subsp. tridentata; assembly: GCA_021014915.2. NCBI lineage: Eukaryota > Viridiplantae > Streptophyta > Magnoliopsida > Asterales > Asteraceae > Artemisia > Artemisia tridentata. Next base: position 451,572,879 of record CP139507.1, read on the forward strand.
TCATCATGATTGTTTTTTAAAGTATTATAAAATATTTTGTATCATGAAACTCAACATCGATGGTGTAAAAGATTAGGGATATTGGGTTAATGACTGCTTGCAACTACCCCATTTCCTTCGTTATAATATTTATTAAATCGGTACCCTAGTAAAAAAACTATTGTCACACTATAGATGTGTCAAAAAGCTAATATGTCACTATACGTATCAACATATTTATGTATTAAAAAATTGGGGTTTCAAAAAAATTTGTGCTTTTCCACATATTTGTCAAGAAAATTTATGTGATAAACATAGTGTGTCATCGTAAATGTATTAAAGTTTAGTGTGCCAATATTTTAATGTGTCACTATATATATTTTAGTGTGCCAATATTTTAGTTTGTCACTATATATGTATCAAAAAATTAAGTGTCACACTACAAATGTGTCAAAAAAAACTAGTGTGTCACTATATATGTATCAACATATTTAAGTATATATGTATCAAAAAAATTAGTGTGTCGCTCTATATATATCAAAAATTGGTGTGTCATTACATATGTATAAACAAATTCGTTTAGAGAGATAGTTCGTAAAAAGAATGAGAAAATTACTTTTACAAAATAAAATAATGACAAATAAATTTATACATAATAAATAAGTATAAGAAATAATTAAGAGTAAATTACACGGATGGTCCCTGTGGTTTGTCGAAAATTTCATGTATAGTCCCTCAAAGTTTAAAGTTGCATGTATCGTCCCTCTGACTACAAAAGAATAACATCTATGGTCCCTGTATTGGATGGCCGTCTATTTCTCCGTTAAACATCATCCACGTGATAAACACGTGATGGTAATAACGTCTTTTTCCCCTAAGTACATGACTAATACTTAAAATTTTTTCTCCTTCCCAATGAACACTCAAATCAGTTTCTTCTCACATTTAATTTTCCCTCTCCTCTCAAATCAATGAACACTCAAATCAATTTACTCTAATACTAATATACATGAGAAAACATTAAAAAGAATGGATTGGCACAATTTTTTTCCAAGGGTGTAGATCACCACATGAGAAAAAAAAAAAGTGTTGAGGATTTACAACGATCTTCAGCAAAATGCATATGAAGATGAGTGGAAAAAAAAGCTTCAGTTCACGATCCGGTTTTGTACAACTCATCATCTACCACCAACATATACTCTAAATTTAAATATCAAAAAATTAATTCAATACAAATAACCACCTGCTACCATTTCTCTAAAAATTAAAAATCAAAAATTAATTCAACCTATACTCTAAAAATAAACCACCCATGAATTTCTTGATAAACTCTTGAATTTTTGTTGGGGACAAAAACGAAAATCCAATATTTTACCAGATCCATGGTTGGGGATAAAAAACAAAAACCCAAGAGCTGGAGGGGCGGTTGCGGTGCATGGTGATGGTTAACTGTGGTGATGGTGGTGGTTTTACGGTGAGTGGAGATGGCGACGGGTGTGGTGGTGGCGAGTGTAGACGGAGATGGGATATGAGGATGTAGATGGAGATGGGTGTGGTGTGGTTGGCCAGACATGTCCGCCGCTACCCTTCACCGTATAGCACTGTCGTCACACATCGGACCTTGGTGGCCACAAACCTGCAACCCACTTTCGCCACTTTTAAACTCTCGTCGGTTTATTATTATAGAAGAAGAACTTCATTTTTTTAAAACAAGATAAAGGTTTTAGAAATGAGAGTGTCTACACGATTTTTTTGGTGGTTGGAATTTAACAGGCCATGGTTCTATCTTTCTCTTTTAAATGAAAATGAGGAGTGATTGTAGATTAGATCTATGGAGTGATTGTGGTTGTAGATTAGATCCATGGTGGTTGCCGGAAAATTAGCCGAAGAAGATAGTGAGGTAGAAAAGGATTTAATGGAGTTTGGAAAAAAAAATATTGAAAAGATATGTTTGATACTTTGATGTATGATGATGATGATGTGTTTTAATTTGTATCACAAACTTTGTGTTTTTGTTTGGTAGAAGTAAAAAAAAGACAAAAAAATGTGTTGGGACAAAATTTAAGTATCAGTCATGTACTTGGGGGAAAAAGACGTTATTACCCTCACGTGTTTATCACGTGGATGATGTTTAACGGAGAAATAGACGGCCATCCAACACAGGGACCATAGATGTTATTCTTTTGCAGTCAGAGGGACGATACATGCAACTTTAAACTTTGAGGGACTATACATGAAATTTTCGACAAACCACAGGGACCATCCGTGTAATTTACTCAATAATTAATATGTGAAAAGTATTTTGAAAACCCAGTGAAATACTAACGAAAAGTATTAAGCTAGTTGTGGGTTGTGTTGGTCAACTATTAAATTCAATGTATAAAAGATGCCATAGTTTTTCACTTATTCACAAGATTGTCATTGTTAGTTAATTATTTAATTAGCATTAAATCTCATCCATAATGGTTGATCCAACGGTCCAAAACTGTGCCTATTATTTTTCATTTATATATATATATATATATATATATATATATATATATATATATATATATATATATATATATATATATATATATATATATATATAGTTCCTACAAGTGGTAAGCCGGATTTTTTTGTGTGGAGACACAAGCATGCACGTAAGTAATATAAAGTTATAAATGTGGAAGGAGGGTCGGTTACATGCATGTAATCCCATAGGCCCATATATGTCTATAAAAGGGGACTCAATTAGGGATATATGAGTACACAAAAATGAGACCGAGTAGTAGTACAGCTTTAAGGTTGAGGAAAGGTGCATGGACTCCCCAAGAAGATATGCTTCTCAAGAACTGTATTCAGAAACATGGCGAAGGGAAATGGCACCTTATTCCTCTTAAAGCCGGTAAGACATTCTTTCTATTATTTTTTGTATTACAAGTTCATCTAGCTTGCTTGTTTCTTTCTTGTTATTTGAGAAAAAAAGGATACGTGTTATTTCACACTAATTTATTTGTTGTTGCAGGTTTAAGCCGATGTAGAAAGAGTTGTAGGTTGCGATGGTTAAATTATCTAAGGCCAAATATAAAGAAAGGGGATTTTGAAGAAGATGAGATTGATCTCATTCTAAGGCTTCACAAGCTTTTAGGCAACAGGTAAGTAAAATCATATCCAAATGTAAACGTACGGCAAAAGAAGTAAAATACTATACACACGATTTTATCCAAAAGTAACATGCATGAATTGAATGTCAAATACTTATAAATATGATATATGTTTTGTTTCAAATGATGTCAATGTCTCTTTCATTCACTTTGATAAGAAAGCTCTAGACTAGAAGTTGATCTTATACTAAGGCTTCACAAGCTTCTAGGCGCAACAAGTCAGTAGAACCATAATCATATTCAAAAGTACAAAAATAGATATTACTATATATACCGACAGCGATTTTACCTAAAAGCGACATGAATGCCAAGACTGATATTCATAGAAGTCGAGGATGGAATCGAGACTAAAAGCGATCGAATGCACAATTTTTTTTTAAACCATAATATTAGGCACAAGGTTTTGGGACCAGGTGCATTTAAACAGAATCGAGGTTTTTCAGAAAAATTAACACTACGAAGCAAAATTTCAATGGTGTCTCGTGACCCTACGGGACCCTCTAGTTTCGTCCTTGCATAAAACTAGGTATCCGTGACCACCTGGTTTAGTTTACATTTCCTTTTCACCTACGTAAGTTAATTAGATCATTACACTAGTAGACGGATCATTAAGACATTGTAGGATGAATTTGGCTAGCACGTTCTTCCCACCTTAATCACACTCGTAATTTAATAGCTTTTGTTATTTTATTTGTTTTAGTAGTTTAATTAATCAAACTCGTGCCAATCTCTCTTAGATTGGAAACCCCCTTTATAAATATGTGTTAGATGACAAAGTATCTTTTATTCACTGTTGTAACAAGAAAGCAAAAACATAAAGGCTTACGAAAAAAGAGCTATTAAATCCACTATTAACTTGGATTGTAACTTTATTAGATGGTCATTGATTGCTGGGAGAATACCAGGAAGAACTGCGAATGACGTGAAGAACTACTGGAACACACATATTCGCTCACGGTCCAACACAAAAAATAATGAAGCTAAAGAAATCACCACGGCCGTCACAGTTACTAAGCCTCAACCACGGATCTTGTCCAAAGCCGTAAATTCTAACCCACCCATTGGAGCTCCTCAAGACTATAACCTAATAAGGTCAACACATGATGGTGTCGAAACTGCCCTTGACATATCCTCAGAGTTAATCTCGTCACCCATAGTATCAGATGCCAAGATTAACGAGTATTTGGTTGAGCTATTTGACAATGAGGAGAAGGAATTTGACGGCGAAATAGTATGGTCATTAGATGGTTCTCCATTCAAAGGGGAGGCTTTAGATGCGGAGCAAGAAGATGGTGAAAGCAATGTGTTTGATTTACCCATAGACGAGTTCATGTGGGACTTTTTAAACTCGGACCAGCTATGATATTTGCAATCCTTTATCACTCGTCTCCATGTGAGCAATTAATGGAATTGTTGGATTACGAAGATTGAAATACAAAAGATAAATAAGAAAATAAAAACACGTTGAAAAAGTTTGAGAAATCTACTTATTAACGAGGCCTTACTAACCCGTACGATATACCGGCTGGGTCATTAGTTGAAATTTTACGTGTTTTGTACGTAATGTTTGTGCAGATATTTATATACTTTTTATCAAGTTTGCGTTAACGTTTGTAATATAATTTTTATATAATCAGTTATATGTAATGTGCATATGGTTTGATTTATATCAATGTGTTATAAAGATTGCGTCATATGTTGTTTGTTGCTTTTTTTTCAGTATAAGTTTTAGATAATTAGTTATATGTAACGTATTGGATTTATTTTAGTTGATTTGGGCTTAATGTTTCATAATATATTATTGGTCTTAGATGACCCACATTTCATACGAAGTAATTGGGCTTTGTTATGCCGAATGATACAAAAATGAAATTTCCATAACTTGTTTTTTTGTAGTTAATTACCATATTCTTAATGTTGCAAAAGTGTATCTAAGTATTCATGTCGTAATATTTGTGTAAATTGCCGAATATACAACAATCTATAACTAAGGTTGTCACGGGAAATCTTTGTTGGTTGTTGATTGTTCAGACCCGTGCGTTACACCGGTTTTTGTTTCCGATAAAATATTGAACTCTTGCTTATGTCTTAAACTTAACTTTCTTTAATTTGTTATTATAATTTACAAATGAGTTCGAGTAAAAATTATGTAGTTTTTCCTTTATATTCATTATTCAAGGTGATAACCGTAAGAAAAGTATTTATTTGTGTTTCTTTTATTTCATTTCATCAATTCATAAAAATATCATCTTTCATGGTATCTCGATGAGCTCTTCTATAAATCAATTTACTAAGCTACATTAGATGTGGCTAACTTATTAAACCAAATAACTTCCTACGTATGAAAATGAAGTCGCATTGAGTTTGACCAATAACACTTCAAATATGTACATTTTTATGGTTACAAACAACTAATGATACCGTCAATCATAAGATATGATTTACAAATAACATATTTTGATAACTAAATAAGCGTATAATAGCATTTAAATACATCGGTTTAATATCACTTTAATCCTTTATCTTGCACTTTTGCGCTATATCACTCTCAAGTAGTGCTTCGCTCATCATATGTACCAACTAAAAATTTGTTCACTTTCAATGTACCAAATCTATCATGTTGCATTCTACTCTCGTTTATAGCAACTGCCAAAACATAAACACAATAAACTAAAGAAAGTAAGCATAAATATTCATTACTCAATATAATGTTTGTGACCATACTGGCTTGAAATGATTTATGATATCCAACATATTTGCTAAGCTTTTAATTAACATTGGGAAACTAAATGTGAATTTACTTCTTTGACTATTAATAAATATTATTGTATATGTATGATAAAATTATTGATAGCGAAACTTTTGATTTCTCGCAACTAACAACTCACAATTTCTAATAAATTTTATTTATTGATTAATAATAATGTTTACTTTGCAAGAATAACATATTATGCCTTATCTTAAATTCATCATATCTAATTGTTGATTGCGTAATGTTTGAGTAAATTGCTGAGTTGTTACCGTGATGGTTAAGCTAAAATATACAACAATGTATAAGTTGGGCTGGCTTGAACAATAAAAAACAAATTGGTTGTTATGTGTTGATTGCAATCTTTAATATGTTGTCATGTTACTTTTATAATAACAAATTTTTTTAACAATGTTTACTCATTTTAATCATTTATCTTATTATTTTTGCATCGTGTTTTCCAAATATTTTAACATCATTCTACTTGTTACTTAAAAACTACAAATATATTTGTACTATATTGTTAATAAATATTACTACTACTAATAGGTATTGAACTAATATAATTATACTTACACCATTTTAAAAACACTACCTTAAAAGATGTAAATTAAAAACTACAATTCAAGATCTTGTATAAGATGTAAGGTAGTTGTTTATATGTTTTTTTTCTTTCTTAGAACAACAAAAATTATCCCAATATTACCAATAACCAATTTTCATTCTAAAACACTTGTCATATTCAGATAATTAGAGACCCAAACTTATCAATAACCAAAACACCAAGCCCATAGTCGTGTCCAACACTTATACCGTTATAATGATATATTACCCTAATTTGTCTCACAAAAATAACCCTAAACACACTGTTATGTTGATCCGCCCCTTTCTCTTACCAAACAAATCATCTCTCCCACCAAACCGATCAAGACTAATCTTAATCTCATCTTCATCATCTAGCATCAATAACCGATCACTCAAACATCACATAAACACAACCGTACGCCACCTATATCTTCATTAGTTACGCGAGACGAATCAAGAAAGTGTTTAAATGCTTCAAGATCCTTCTTGGGGTCTCGGGTAGGTTAATATTGTTTGTTATTGTGTTTCATTTTAACGAACTAAGAAAAGAGAATAACATAATTGTTATTTTTCTTTATCTTTTAGATTCGGATATAATTGAAGCTATGCTTCAGAAATGAATCGATGATGGTTTCTTTCCGTTTATTTGACATTCAAGGTCTGATATTTATGTTTGACTCACGAAAGAATATCTGAGATGATTTGATTGTATATATCTTTTAAGATTTCGAGTCTTGAATGATATTGAGTGTTGAGGAGAGACGTGAGGTTCATCTTAATGAACTTCTCTGTAAAGTCTGTTACGATTAAAGAGAAAATCTGAAAATTGTATTTACTTTTTAGTTTCAAATGTTTGTTTGTTGTAGGTAACTGTGAGATGGTTATAGAGATGGGTTATAGATTAAAGTTTTTTTTTTTTTTTTTTTTTTTTTTTTTTTTTTTTTTTTTTTTTTTATAATTGAGGCTGATTGTAGATCGTGAGCTGATGGGTTCTTGATGTCGGTGGTTGTTAATTTTTTTTCGTTTTTGATAATGAACCATCAAATACAAATCCATCAACAACAATAACCGAATCAACAACCCAAAACAACAACGAAACCACCCAAGCTCGAAACACCACCTCTTAAATTAAGTTTCGGTGGTGTTGGCGGCGGAAACAGTTGATGTTGACAGCAGTTCGGTAGATGTGGCGATGGAAGAATGAGCCGTGAGCCTGCTGAATTGTGCTATTTATACTTCAAAAAAGAAGTTGAAAGAGTTGAACAATAAATAGACTAATCTTTTGGTTTTCTTATTTTAATGGTGAGTTGTAAATATTCTTTGAGGTTTAAATTCTGCAATATTTGATTTCGGAATATATTTTAGAGTTTAAGGATGAGAGCCGGATCATTAAAACTGCAACAACAATGGTTGAAGCTGGTTCAACTTCTTTTTGACAGCATTCGATTCCATGAATTGAAGCCTCGAAATTGAATGAATTGAAGCCTGGAATGTGTATTTTATATAGCTTTTAGAGATGGTGGTGTCATTAATACTCCACACTCATTTTTAGGACCTAAAATACATAGTAGTCTTAATTGGTGTCATTAATACTCCCCACTATTTTTAGGGCATAATCTTTATATATATATGATGATGTTCAAAAAAAATTAAAAAAAATAAAAATCTACTTATTAATGGTTTTTATTTTTTCCAGATTTTTGAAAAGCATTCACTTAGAGCATCAGCAATGCACCAAGTCATAAAAGACTTGATGCATTTAACACCATTAATATTCAAGTGTACTCCACAAATCAAAAATTCGTTGCTCCAATGCAAAAAGTTACCATCAAAAGCTTTTCAATTGTTTTATATAATAAACTAAGATGAAACTTATGCTTTAAAGGATGAAAAAGCTTTTGCTTCAACCGCTTGAAGTTTCTCAAGTCTTTAGGTAAGAAGTCTTTTATCAAGTCATTGATGCAATGCAAAAACTGATGTAAAAGACTTTTTCAAATAGTACCAAGCCATTCTTCAAGCGCCCATTGCAGATGCTCTTATTAAATAGCAACAACTTTTGTCAGCATTCCAATTTAGTAATTAATTGTGTTTTATTGTAGTATTTGTACTTTTACTTTGTGTTCTTATTTAGTAATTAAACTTTTTTTTTCCATTATATGATATTCATACTTTTACTTTATGTTCTAAATAAAGTATTAAGATGAAATATCACAAGCATAATGCATATGTGACATTCATTGAGTGGCGTAGAATAATGGCACGACAATAAAACTCGACCCGCGTTGTTTAGTTGAACCCTATAAACTGACATGACCCAACAATTTAACCTAGTTAAATCATAGGATTGAATCATTGGGGTTAATGCTTTCGACTTATGAACAATCAAAGAGAATAATAACGTTTTAATTTCATTCATGATAGTTTCTGGCGGTTTTACATTGAAGCATAGCTTGTTCGTGTAACCTAATCTAATGTTTTCCACTACTAGAAAAGTGCCAATAGCAAAGAAAATTTTGCAACAACCAATACGTCGTTGCTAAATTGACACATTAGCAACGAATATAGCAACGAATTTTGGCAAAAATGAAATCTTCGGTTAGCAACGGTTTTTAGTTGCTAAATTCGTTGCTATCTTCTCAATATTTGCATTCCCTCTCATTTTTAGCAACGACTTTCTCTGAAATTTTCGTTGCAAAAAAATTAGCAACGAAGTTTTATCACTTATTAGCAACGAAATTGCAAATATAGCAACGAATCATTTGTTGCAAAAATTATTGGCAAAAAATTTTGAACATTTTTGTTGCTAAATCTATCAAAAAGTGGAGGGAAAATTCTCACCTTTTTTTGTGAACAAGTTAACCAATTTTATTTTAAATTATTTTTCTAGTTACTACATTTATAAATAAGTAAGGGAAAATAAATTTCCACATTTTTATTAAGTGTTAAAGATGTTTGGTATGATACAAGGTCAGAAAAAGTTGTGACAACTTATAAAGAGTCTGTCCAAGCCGTTGATGGTGTTGGTTTGGATTCATCTGTTGATGTTGGTTTGGATTCACCATCTGGTATTCCTTTTTACTCTGAAGCGTGGGAAAAAGCCATCGGCGATCCAAAGAAGAAGAACTTTTATGGTCACGGAATTACTCAAGATCATGAGATTTTGCATGGCCATGGAACTTCATCCTATTCAACACCAGTCGACAATCAGGCCAACATTCAAGCACAAGTGAATGCTAGAGTTGAAAGCTGGCTTCAAGATGTAAGGAAAGAAATGAGGGCTGAAATGAGAAAAATGCTTAGCAATTAACAAAAGGCAATGTCTTCTAACAAGTGAGTTCGTGATGTCTAACCCTTTATCGGTATATAAGCTCTTAACTTTTAGGTAGCTAATTTTGTAATGATGTTGTGAATTCATAACTTTTGTCTATATGTTTGATTAATTGGTAGCAGGTTATAAATGGTTTGTAATGAAACAAACCAATTTGTTTATTTATGTAAAGAACTTGTTTAGCAACAACTTCATGTGGTTGCTACTGTAACCAAAATTACCAACAACTTTACGTTGCTATTCCAAAACCTGAAAGTTGTTGCTGATTAGATATTTAGTTGCTAATTTAGCAACGAGTAAAAGGTCGTTAGTAATATCATCCATAATAATTTCGTTGCTATCTTTTGATTTAGCAACGACTTGTCCATATCCCAAAACTAGCAACGATTTCGAAGGTCGTTGCCAAATAGCAACGAACTGAGTCATTTAGCAACGAAATGTGGTTTCAGGCGATTTAGCAACGAACTTGTTTCGTTGGTAATATCGTTGCTAACAGCATTTAGCAACGAATTTAGGCCATATTGCAACGACTTTGGGCTGTTGCTATTGGCACTTTTTCTAGTAGTGTTCGGCATATGAACAACCCGCATCATTATGCTAAGTCTTTATGTCAAATCCTAATAAATGCAACTGAAAAACAAAACCCGTGACATTTAACCTTAATATTGAGAGCATAAAGTGAGAATATAAATACTACAACGGAAAAAGAAAGTTTAATTACTAAATTGGGATGTAATGTAAAAGAATAAATACTAAAATAGAAGAAAATAAATTAATTACTAAATTGAAACATTGATAAAAGTATGTTGCTATTTAGTAACATTTTTTATTTTTTAATAACTTGAGGAACCCAAAAATAAATAAATAAATAAATAAATAAATAAATAAAAATAAAAAAATCTACTTCAATAGGTAAATTTTTTTCAATGACTTTTTTTATAACAAAATAGTGTATTTATTTAACTTACATATGGCATCGCCTATTCCCACCCCCCCCTCCCCCCCCCTCCCCCCCAAAAAAAAAAAAAAAAAACAAAAACAAACAAAGGGGAACCCTTACTTTTTTGCCTTTTTTTTTATTTTTTTGCCTTTTTATTTTTTTTATTTTGTTTATATCAAAAAACTATAAACCTGAAAGTGCGGAACCGAAAATATAAAGTTTAATAAGTTAAATGCTTAAAACTGTCAGAAATACGGAACAGAAACTGACAAAAAACTGTGTTATACTGAAAATAAATGGAAGACAAAAGGAATATAGGACAAACCCCCCTGATGTGACATCATTTGGGGGGGGGGTTTGTATAGTGTCCCCCCTTACATATAGATGCCCTAAGGATACATATCTAATATTCTAATCGTATCATATAAACCATATCAACTTTTTGGTTGCATGCAACTTACGTCAGTGAGTAAGGCCTTGTTTATTTTTTTTAGTGTAAATTACACCGTTCGTCCTTGTGGTTTGCGTTGACTGAAGTCGTTCGTCTTTTGACCAAAAAAATTGCACCGTCCAACCTTATGTGGCAAATGTTATGCATCGTTTGTCCTTCTCTTTAACGACCCTCACTAACCTTCGTTAAATATCTCATGTCCAATGCACATGAGGGTATAATTGCCATTTTACCCACTACATCTCCTTCCTTAACATCATCTTCAAACTATAGCTAGCCACCATCATTTTCTTCCACATAGATCAGCTACCACCACCTTTATATCAAAAAACCAATCATCACCATCCCATTTTAGCACCACAACATTTTTACATTCACCACCCACCACCAAAATCTACACATTCATTATCAAATTAAAATACCATGTTTAAAAACAAATAACCCAACACCAAAATCTACACATTCATCATCAAATTAAATTACCATGTTCAAAAACCAATAACCCACCATCATAATCTACACAAACCCATAAACAAAAGCCACCGTCATAATCGACCATCATTTCAAACGAACAACAACCTTTTTTCCGGTAACCACAAAAACCACCATCACCCTCATTAGTTATTATCTTCCTCATTACAAAAACCCATTAACAATATCTGTAACAAATGATAATTTTCCATTTTAATAACTATGATTAATTATCAGAAAATGTACATTAATTATTTTCTGACACTTGTTAATGGGAGGTTATCTCATTTAATTACATTATCACACTACGATAACTCAAAAACATTGATACGTGATACAATGCATTGGAACGAGCTCACACACGAACTACGAAAATAAAAATTTCCATTAAATAAACCAAACGGACCATTGTTACTATTCTGGCCCAACTTTGGCCTGCTACTATTCATAAGCCCAAACCAAATTCATTAAAAATTCTATATAACAATCGTCCGAACATGAATAGCTTTATCTCGATATCATTTTATTTCGACACATAACATGTGAAACTTTTTACACAACTCAATTCTCCACACTACAAACAATCAGGATGTTGAATCTCATTACTTAATTCGAAGGTTTGAGCATCAAACGAAACACAAAGTAAATCCCGTTCGAGACATGTACCAATTCAACCAATATTTGTTCACTTTAACTAAACCCGATCAAAATCGATTTATGCATATGCATTTTATGTTTTCTAGTCGATTATGAGTTTATGAGATTATTCTTAACCATTTTTAACAAGTTGGTCACGTTAGAAATAGTTTTGGACCCTTTGAAAAGTCGTACGATACATATACATATATACTCTAATCATAACCGAACCAAGTGAGCAAACCCTCCCCTTAAACCCCATGGTACTCGATTAATACTCATCTTATCTCCAGAGAATCTCACAAAAATCTAGCTAGGAGAATATAATCTTGCAACTTGCCATATTAAACAATATAACTTATGTATACATGCACATATAAATCGATACACACATTCATACTCTTTCATTTACTCTTAAACTCACCCACACATAGCTCTCTCCAAGTCTTACTCACTGTCGAAGAGTACCAGGAAGCAAGGGAACATATTCGAACCAATTCCAAGTCATATAACATTCGTTTGAACCTTTTTGTGATCGTACGACAAGAGGAGTGCACCATCTTCATTTCTTAGCTCATTCCCACGTATAACACACCATCTTATAAGTGTTGTGAGTCATTAAAACTCTTTTCATACTCAATTCATTGATCTTAACACATCATGCATCGTACTATATTTCTTTCGAACATTTATTCATTTCTATACATTTATTTCGAGTTCTATTTATTTACTTTACGTACGTAATCATTGACCTCCTTCATGGATGGCTAGATATACGATATAAACTTCTATTCGACATTTACATAATCATTTACATGTTTATCGAACTCTATTTTTATTCATTGTTGCAATCGCATAACATATATGTCTTTTTCTTTATTATTGGAACATGTTAAACTCGACAATGAAATGACCAATTATAAACAAATTCACATACACAACATGACTATTTTATTGTTCGACTCGATTCTTTACAAGACCATCTAACAAATTTATGTTATGAGTTTCCCCTAATAAGCTCTTTAAAACTCCTAAAGTGATCGCTACTTGGAGAGAGCTATGTTTCGCGTACAAAGCAATTAACGACCTTGTTTCGTGTACAAAGCAATTAACGAATTCTCTTCCTCTTGAGTAGCTTGTCTTACACATTTCTATAAAAACAAAACAAAACAAGCACACAAGAAATATTGGAGTTAAAGGTTAACTTGAAAATCAAATAGCAAAGCAAAATATATATATATATATATATATATATTTTTTAGACAGAATGCCTGAGCCGCCGCGGCTCAGATCTCAGCCGGCGGTTCAGGTGGGTCCTGGACCAACTGGATACACTATAAGGTGGTTAAACCTTGTCAACTTTGTGTATATGATATTGTTGTGTTAATATGATTAAGTGCGCGGAATTCACTCAACCACACTTAGAAGGTTGTGTATGTTATGGAAATGGAATTGTTATGTTTGTTAGTTAGCAATGAACACATAAAGATTATCACCAAACGATTCAATATTATTAATGATAATAATACGAGTGATCTTGAAATATCACTAGGGTTACAAAGACCTTGAATCTTAAGTTTTTATCACTTGTGATGTTTTGTAGTTATGAGTTCTTAATTAAGCACGTCTACTCTAAAACACAAGTCTAAGATCTCTTTTATAGTCCAAGAGATCTATTACAATATTGTATAAAGTCTAGCCGACTTACTTTGTTAACTTATCTCTTGAGTGTGTCAGTACATAAGATACAACATGTATCTGTGTACACAACTTGTTAACTAAGCACATGGGGTAAGATATTATCTACCGTATATTGTTGACCAAAATACAAATAATATCTTTTCAATCTTATCCACTCAGCAGCAGAATGTTCATTAGCAGCAGCAATGAGTTATCGCTAGCAGCAGGAACAAGTATAATAGCAGCAGGATCAACAGCAGCAGAATGCTAAGCCTAGCAGCAGAATCATTTATCGCTAGCAGCAGAATCAAATGTTCTAGCAGCAGGAACAACATTAACAGCAGGAACCAAATGCACTAGCAGCAGAATCACACTTAGAGTATTTCTTTGATTAGAACCCGATATTTAACTTCTTGAATATTTAATTCCCAACAATCCTCCCCTAAACATGTGAATCCATTTCAACATGTTTCTGAATTAAATTATGGATTGTGAAGATCTTTCAAACACTTCTGTTTCTTCAAGATTGAATATCTTCTCAGTAATTCATCTGCTTTGTTCTTTGACTTTAACAATATCAACATATTGCTCCAATCTTGGATTAAAAGATGGTGCAATTTCCTTGGATGGAGGAATTATAAGAGGCAATGATGCTGTGTATCTTGGATGCTTGTTTCAACAAGTGAAATCATCTATCAGCATGTCTTTGCAAGTGAAATTGAAACTTTTCTTCGTTTGACCTAGATAGAACTTTCTCCTTTGGAATGCTTCATCCCTTCTGAATATATATAATACTCCAGAATAAGCTCTATTCTTGTCATTTTCAACCTTCATGTCATCATCTTGTATGCTCTTGTCTTCTCCTTCCATACATTGGGTTTTTCTTCCTTTCCTTGGGCTTTTATTTCCTCCCCTGAAGCAAATAAAATTTTATCCTCCCCTGTTTGGAAGATCTCACTATGTACCAAAATATATCTTTCCTTATCATCTGATCCATCATTTAGAACTTGTTGTCAGACAATGTTGTACATGAAGCCATCAATTCCTTAAGAGTTTAAGTTACTGCCCTCATCACTTCTAGGTGTGTTAACTCCTATGAGAGGTGATTCATTGGACATTTGATTCATGGTCCATCAATGGATGGTTTTTGTGAATCCTTGAAAATCCTTGTTTAAGAAATTATTTGACTTAGCAGTATGTTCATGATTTTAGAATTGAAAAATCATACTACTTTCAACCATTTTGAAGGGATCAAGTGTATAACAGACACTTAATCAAAATTTCGGTTTAAAGCAACCTCTGGTTGTGTGAGAACCAATGTTTTTCAGTTATAAATAACTGCCTGTGTAAAGATAAACCTATTCAAAAGGCTTTCTTGACAGGGTTTCCAGCTCATAGTAATTGTTTCCTCTAACACAAGTGTTAGATTCACTTTTACTAGTTGTTCTTTCTATCAGATGTCCTCAGACTTGCACATTATACTTAAAAGTATAAAATGATAGAAAGTGAGTTGCATCAGTTACTATCTGATCAACTAAGTCATCTATTCAATGTGAAATATCATAACTAGGTTTCAAGAAAGTAGTTTTAAGGAGTTTTAAATTCCCAAACTCAGTCCATCATAAACCTATTATGGCAGCAGCCAATATCAGCATTGTGTTGCTTCCATTTCACTTGAAATTTCCTTTGTGTTCACATATTCATACCTGAAATTGTTAGTCTAAAACCAAAAGAACAAAGTACAAAGTACTTGTCTTGTATTAGAAAAATCATAAGACCAACTGTATGAATAACACATTTTAAATTTGTACTAGCAGCACAAACTTTTTTTAATAACAGCAGTATTAGATAAATCCAGCAGCAGAAACAAAAATTTATTTACATAAACACATTAGATTGAAAATTTAAAGATTAAGCATTCCAATACTTGCTACCAAGTACTGAAACCTTGAAACATCAAAAGCTTTTGTTAGCAGATCTACAAAGTTATGTTCTGAAGCAATTTTAAGAACTTGAATTAATCTTTTCTCATTGCAGTCTCTTATAAAGTGATGTCTAATTTCAATGTGTTTTGTTTTAGAATGTTGCACTGGATTTTTTAATAATACAAATTGTACTACTATTATCAATATGAATAACAGTGTTTAAGAAATTGTACCCGTAATCAAGAAGTTGGTTTTGAAGCCATAGAACTTGACTAGAGCAACTTGCAGCAGCTATATATTCAGCTTCAGTTGTTGAATTTGCCACACTTGTTTGTTTCTTACACTGCCATGAGATAAGTCTACACCCAAGGAATTGACATCCTCTAGTTGTTGACTTTCTGTCCAAGCTAGCACCAGCATAATCACTATCCGAATATGCTACCAAGTCAAAAGGAGATTCCCTAGAATACCATATACCCAACCTTGGTTGACCTTTGAGATATCTAAAAATTCTCTTGACTGCAGTTAAATGAGAAACCTTTGGAGTTACTTGAAATCTTGCACAAACACAAACAGGGAACATGATATCAGGTCTAGATGATGTAAGGTACATCAAAGAGCCTATCATAGATCTGTAAGTGTGTACATCTACACTCTCTCCATCTTCATCTTTCAGAAGGTGCTTCTCAGAGTCCATTGGTGTGCTTGCTATTTTTGAATCAGCAAATTGAAATTTTCTAAGTATCTCTGCAACATATTTGTCTTGACTAATAAATATGCCTTTAGATGATTGCTTAACTTGCAAACCCAAAAAGAATGTAAGTTCCCCCATGGAACTCATCTGAAAATTATCTTTCATAAGCTTCTCAAATTCTAAACACATATCTTTCCTAGTAGATCCAAAGATAATGTCATCCACATACACCTGCACTAACAGAAGATCCTTCTTGTGTTGTTTGATGAAAAGTGTCTGATCAATCTTTCCTCTTTGAAATCCATTTTCTAATAAGTAGGAAGCTAGTGTTGCATACCAAGCTCTTGGTGCCTGATGAAGGCCATATAGAGCTTTCACTACTCTATACACTTTGTTTGGATGTAATGGGTCAATGAAGCCTGGAGGTTGTGAAACATACACCTCTTCTTCAATTTTACCATATAAAAATGCACTCTTGACATCCATTTGGTAGACTGTGAAGCCTAAAAATGAAGCATAAGCTAAGAAAAGCCTAATTGCCTCAATCCTTGCTACAGGAGCATCAACCTCATCATAGTCTATTCCTTCTTCTTGTGTGTACCCTTGAGCTACTAATCTAGCCTTATTCTTAATCACTATTCCCCTTTCATCCCTTTTGTTCTTAAAAACCCATCTAGTGCCAATTACCTTTGCATTCCTAGGTAAATCAACTAGCACCCATACCTTCTGAATCTTGAACTGAAGAAGCTCTTCTTGCATAGCCTCTAACCAGCTTGAATCATCTAGGGCTTTCAGAATATTCTTTGGTTCAGCTTGTGAGAGAAAACATACAAACAAGCAAGAGTTTGAAAGCTCATGCTGTTTTGAAGCATAAAGGGCATCAAGAAGCCCTTGTTGGTCTGAAGTCATCAATTGATGTCTTGTCTTCACACCAGATTGTACATCTCCAATCACATGTTCAAGGGAGTGGACTTTGTGAATTCTTGTTTGTGGAGTAGAAGGAACTTGATAATTTGTTGGAAGATTGTTGAAATCCACCTCATTATCTGAGAATTCTGCTTCTTTTGTTTCTGAAGGGCCAGCAGCAGAGTCATTTGGCCGAACAGCAGAATCAGTAAGCTTAGCAGCAGAATCACCAGCAGAAACAGATACACTACCAGCAGCAACAGAAATGCTACCAGCAGAAACATTTTGTTGTTCCTGAGTTCCATCTTCTTTGCTTTCATCTTCAACACCTTCTTTAGCTTTGCTAGAAGAAGATTCATCAGTTGTTGAAGTTGATTCCACACCTGTACTTGACCCTATTGGCATTATCACATCATTTTGATCTTTCTCTAACTCTGCCTCATTTGTTGTATTAGAACCTGCAAAATCATTAGTTTCTGCAACAAAAGGCACATAATTCATTGAATTGGTTAGATACTCTAGATCAAATAGCCATTTTGGTCCTTGACCTTCTACATTGGATTTGTTTTCTAAAAACTCCACATGTAGGTTTTCCTCTACTTTCTCAGTTCTTAAGTTGTATACTCTAAAAGCTTTGCTATTGAGAGAATATCCAACTAAGAAACCTTCATCTGCTTTACCATCAAATTTTCCTAAATGGTCTAAGGTATTGAGAATTGTCACATGACATCTAAAAGGTCTAAGAAATCCTATTGCAGGAGTTCTACCAATAAAAAGTTCATATGATGTCTTATTGTGAGGCTGCACAACTAAAACTCTATTTTGAACATAGCAAGCAGTGTTGACTGCTTCAGCCCAAAAGGTTATTGGTAGCTTAGAATCAGCTAACATTGTTCTAGCAGCTTCAATTAGTGTTCTATTCTTTCTCTCAACTACACCATTCTGTTGTGGTGTTCTAGCAACACTAAATTCTCTTCTAATACCTTTTTGTTTGCAGAAGTCATCTATAACTCTATTCTTAAACTCTGTCCCATTATCACATCTAACGACTTTTACTTTCTTGCTTACTTGGTTTTCTATCTGTGTAATGAAGTCCTTAAGGATGCTTGATGTCTCATCCTTAGTGGCTAAAAAGAAAACCCATGTAAATCTACTATAGTCATCAGTAATAACTAGACAATATCTCTTATGCATTATACTACTTACTGAAACAGGTCCAAATAAGTCCATATGCAGCATAAACAATGATTGATTGATAGAGTTAAAAATCTTGGGCTTACAAGTGGCTTTGTGTTGTTTGCCTTTTAGACAAGCAATGCATGTTTGATCATTTTCAAATCTTTTGTGAGGTAAACCTCTTACCAAACCATTCTTAACAATTTTATTTATGGTTTTAAAGTTAATATGACCAAGCCTTCTATGCCATTTCATTGATTCATCCAATGTGGCCTTTGCAACAAGACAAGTTAAATTCTTTTTAGGAACAATGTTCTTCATGTCTACACTGTACATATTGCCCTTTCTAGGAATTCTAAGAAGTACTTGACTTTCATCAGGCATCTTAAAATCAGGAGAAAGTACAAGACATTCAGTCTCACAGAAAAGAACATTGTTCTTTTTGTCACACATTTCTGAGACACTAAAAAGATTATAATTTAGCTCTTTTACATAGAACACATCTTCAAAATCTAAATTTCCGGTTTTGATTGTACCTTTACCAGAAATTTTGCCACCAACACCTCCTCCAAAGGTAACATAGCCTCCATCTATTGATTGAAAATCTGAGAGATAAGACTTGTTGCCTGTCATGTGCCTTGAACATCCACTATCTGAGTATCCTTGATCCTCTTCCTGATCATTTGAATGTTCCTGCACATAAATAAGAGTGTTAGTTTCTTTTGGGGACCCAAGCCATTACTGACTTGGATCTGCCTCTTGCATCAATGTAATTCAATCTTTTAAGGACAGTTGATGCAACATTGGATTTTAGAATCCAACATGCTGAGGCCTTAACAGCATTTGCCCTGTTTCCCTTAGCAGCAGGAACTGCTAACTTTTCAGTTCTACCCTTTGGTTTCCAAACTTGTTTTTGGACCACTGCTTTTGTTTGAATGGGCCTTAGAACAGTTGTTGGTGCATGTTTGAAAGTTGTTTTTGCACCCTTAGCTGTTGATTTTGGGTTAATAGTCATAAATGGTCGAGCAGCAGGAACAATTTGTCTAGCAGCAGGAACCATTAGTCTAGCAGCAGGATCTGAGTTTGAGCCAGACTTGTTTTTGACTACTCTGGGGTTTGTTCTCTTAGAACTAGAGTGAAAGTGAGATTTAGGTGTTTGCCTTTTGTGGTTCACTCTATTGTTTTCATACCCAGTTACCCATTGGTTGCAGAAAGCTGCAAGATGGTCAAAACTACCACATGTGTAACAAGCTTTGTTATAAAAAGCAAAGTCATCACCTAATTGGTTAGACTTGAGGTTGTTCCAATTCCTTTGGTTACCTCTGGGCTTGTTGGTGGTTCTATATTGCTCACAATATCTAACTGGTTGCCTAACATGCTTAATGTTTGAATGAGGCCTATCAGTATTGTGTTTGACTATCTTAGGAACCTTTGCACCTTCTTTCTTAACCAAAACAGGTTTAGACATAACCTGTTGTTCATCATCATCACTATCAGTTGTACAATCCTCAACAACTGTAGCATCTCCTTTCTTAACAAAGGACACCTTGTCCTGATAAAGTAAAGTTTTATCTAAACTTTTACTTATCTTTTCTACCTTAAGACTCTTACTAGCCTTATAACCATATTCCATGATTGGTTCTTGAAACTCAGCTAAACCTGTGTGTGCTAGGTCAACACCTGGAGGTGAATGAACACCTCTGTATGGTGGAGGAACATATTTGTATCCTAAACCTGAATTAGCTTTATCAATTACTTGAGCTTCCCAAATCTTATTCATTCCTTCTGAGGCATGAGCTAAAGCATCTATAGTTATCTTACCATTTTCAGTTTTATTATTGGCTTCATTTAACTGTTTACTTTGATCATTAAGTAATTCATCTCTAAATGCTATTCCTCTTTTTAAAGCATTTAAGTCATCAGTAAATGTAGATTCATTCTTTTGAAAATGTTGGATTTGTTTTTCTAAAACTCCTACACATCTCTTATGATTAGCTAAATTATGAAGGGCATCAATTAACTCTTCTCTAAAAGCATCAAATCTCTTTTTAATGTCTTCATAATTTTTAAGATTAGGACATGAATTAGTACAAGTAGGAATGGCATCTACCTCTGAATCAGAAAAGGCCATTAGAGCAAATTCATTGGCCATAAGAGCAGCATTTGGTGGTGCTTCCTCTTCAACAGCCATAGAGCTCCAATCATATCCAATACCATCAATAGCCAGCATAGCCTTTGGCTCTTCCACCAGTACTTCCTTCTTCCTCTCTTGCTTATACCATGTGTTCCTATTATCCTGCTTCCTAGGGCTTCTACATTCTTTAGCAAAGTGTCCCAACCTATGACAGTTAAAACATTCCACTTTCTTCTTATCAAACCCAGCAGTATCATTACCATTTATGGTAATTTGCTTTCCAGTTTTTTGCCAAAACTTCTTAGCCCTCATGCTAAGTAAAGCAACTTGCCACTTAATATCCATCTCTTCCAAATCATCACCATCTACCTGCTCAAGGTCTTCATGATTTAGAGGAGAACCACTAGATTGACTGGTTATAAAGGCATAAAATGTTGGATCTCCAAGTCCAGCAATATCCTTTTGTAAACTAGCAGAAGGACCACCATAAGTAGCATTAGAAACACTTTCAACTTCATCTACCTCTTCTGAATGACTAACACTGGGAGTTGACAAAAGTGCCACATTTCCAGAACTAGTACCATGATTTCCACCCCTCTTTAGACTTTGTTCAACAATTTTAAAGTTGTTGAACAAATCATTAAGTTTCATTGTTTCAATTTCTGGTTTGTTCATCCAGACAATAACATGAGTATGGAATTCATCATGTAGACTTTTCAAGAACTTCATGTTGAGATCTTCCTTCTCTGTCTCAACACCCAACACAGCTAACTGACTGACAAGCTTGTGTAATCTTGAAAATAGCTTATCAAGAGACTCATTACTAAAAGCAGTAAAGTTTTCAAATTGTTGCTTTAGTAATGTCTTCTGTGTCTTTTTGGTAGTTTCATTACCACCAAACCATGCACAAATCTCTTCAAAAAGAGTTTTTGCATCAAGATATTTGCTAAAAGATAGCATCTGCTCACCAGTAATGGTCATAAGCAACAAGTTTCTTGCTTTTTGATCATTTCTCTTTTGTATCTTTTCTTCATTTGAAACTGGTCCAGTATTTCTTTTTCTAACTGTTTTCCCTTCAACAAGAACATCTGAATAGCCTAGAGTGAAGGAATCACCATACTGAATTATATCCCAAAGAGCATAATCTTGAACCATAAAATATTGCTCAACTCTCATCCTCCATAACTCAAACTCATTCGGTTTGATCATGGGCAACTTTGCAGCAACATTGGTTTGAACATCTTGTACATCCATTTCTGTTTCTTCTAAAAACAACTATATCAGCCTTGCTCTGATACCACTTGCCAGGACCAACTGGATACACTATAAGGTGGTTAAACCTTGTCAACTTTGTGTATATGATATGTTGTGTTAATATGATTAAGTGCGCGGAATTCACTCAATCACACTTAGAAGGTTGTGTATGTTATGGAAATGGAATTGTTATGTTTGTTAGTTAGCAATGAACACATAAAGATTATCACCAAACGATTCAATATTATTAATGATAATAATACGAGTGATCTTGAAATATCACTAGGGTTACAAAGACCTTGAATCTTAAGTTTTTATCACTTGTGATGTTTTGTAGTTATGAGTTCTTAATTAAGCACATCTACTCTAAAACACAAGTCTAAGATCTCTTTTATAGTCCAAGAGATCTATTACAATATTGTATAAAGTCTAGCCGACTTACTTTGTTAACTTATCTCTTGAGTGTGTCAGTACATAAGATACAACATGTATCTGTGTACACAACTTGTTAACTAAGCACATGGGGTAAGATATTATCTACCGTATATTGTTGACCAAAATACAAATAATATCTTTTCAATCTTATCCACTCAGCAGCAGAATGTTCATTAGCAGCAGCAATGAGTTATCGCTAGCAGCAGGAACAAGTATAATAACAGCAGGATCAACAGCAGCAGAATGCTAAGCCTAGCAGCAGAATCATTTATCGCTAGCAGTAGAATCAAATGTTCTAGCAGCAGGAACAACATTAACAGCAGGAACCAAATGCACTAGCAGCAGAATCACACTTAGAGTATTTCTTTGATTAGAACCCGATATTTAACTTCTTGAATATTTAATTCCCTACAGGTGGGTCCTGTGGTTCTCAGCCGACAGTTGGCTATGCCAGCCGCGTTTTGCTGCACATCAACATCACAAACGGGTTTTCTAGCTCATCCCCACTTCTTAACAAGTTACTACCTTTTTCCTCTAGGCTTATTAGTGCTTATTCTAAGTGTTTAAACCTCCATATCCTCTTAACTTCTAAACCTCAAAAAATCCTTGAATCAAATCAAAATCAAACAAAGAAGTGGAACCCTAAATTAATCAAAACCTCAAATTCTCATTCAATTCTCAACCAATTCATCTAATTTCACTCGCAATAAATCCTATTAACAATCCTCTAGTAACCCCATCAAAGAAATTCAATCAATTCGAACTATATAAAATTCGCCCAATTCAAAACCCTAAAAATCAAATTCGAATTAAGAACAAATTAAAGTAATTGGATGGTGTTACTTACTCTTTTTGATGCCATTGAATCCTTAGAAACTTAATGTAAGAATTAAACTTCAATCTCCCAATCAATTGGAATGATGTTGAAAGTGTTGGTGTTTTGTGGTGTTTTTTTTTTCTTTCTTTCTTGTTTGGAAAAATGAAGACTCAAACCGTGGGTTGGTTTCAACCGTGGGTTGGTTATCAACAGCGGGTTGGTAAAATATTTAGGACAAACCCGACTTAAACAAAATCGTGTCTCAATTCCTTGACATTCACAAATAATTTTGAATGATTACCACAACTCATAAACACTTCAAACATTCCCAATAAACTTAAACTAAACAAACTAGACAAACTAAAAACACTATAACACAATCTTAAAAATACTTCATATTAATAAAAGCTTATAAAGCTTATAAAGCTAAAACACACTACAAATAACATAGAAATGCAAAACATAACGAGATAATCAAAATAATCAAAATGCAAACAATCATAATAAGGCTCATCAAAGACAAAATGAGCGGAAGCTTAGCGATAAGCTTTTTTATTCCTCAAAACACTTTCTTCAATCAAAATGGTTCCCGAAACGTAGAATATCTTCCGAATTGAACTTTTCCGAAAGTATCCTATCGGTTTCCCTTGTCTTAAACGCACGAGTGAAATGACGTCCACTTGGGCTAGTGACCTCAATCTAAGTATGCCAAACCTTGTCTCCCTCAACTTTTTGATACTTACTATAGCCATCGGATGTCCACTCAATATTCTTGAGTTGGATTGGTAAAGAACCAAGAAATTCAACCATCTTTTTAGACTCAATTATGTTTTTGAAAGGATTGAAATAGTTTTCCATAGCCAAGGCACGTTCCATATCATCCTTAATATGTTCAAACGATGGTGCAGTTATTCCATATTTCGGGTTTCCTTCACTATCATGGCCAATATCAAACACATCCAACCAATCTTCCTCGTCCGATTCCTCATCCGCTAGAATTTAGTTCCTTTTCTTAGCATGATAAATTCTCCTAGCAACTCCATCATCAATCTCCATCGTCCCTTTACCATTATCAATTACGGCTCCACATGTACTCAAAAATGGACGACCAACCAAAATAGGCAACTCCTTATCAATGGGCACATGTAAGATCAAGAAGTCAC
Organism: Artemisia tridentata subsp. tridentata; assembly: GCA_021014915.2. Lineage (NCBI taxonomy): Eukaryota > Viridiplantae > Streptophyta > Magnoliopsida > Asterales > Asteraceae > Artemisia > Artemisia tridentata. The sequence continues at coordinate 451,597,348 of CP139507.1, forward strand.
ATAAGTAGGTTTGGAAACCTATTTGTAGCCTTATGTTCTTAACTTTTCCATAGGCTTTAGTCATGGTATTGTCAGCCATCAACAAAACATCATTAGAAAGACAAGCTCTTCCTAACTCCAAAAGCTTATAAAGTTTATATGGCATGATACTCACACTTGCCCCGGTATCGGCCAAGGCGTTTAGTGCGGTGGTTCCATTAACTTTGAGCGGAATAAGATAGTTTCTCGGATCCTCCTTCTTCTTAGGCAAACCTTTTTCCATAACTTTTTCTTCTTCCTCTTCCTCAATCACACTTTTCTTGTCAAGATTCATCTTTTCAAACGAAATTTCATCAAGTAGTTTCCTATAATGAGCATAGTGTTCCAAAACATGGAGTATGGGTTTCTCATTAAGTAATTCCTTGAATATTGTGGTGATTTCTTCCACACATTTGGCTTCATCAATGGTTTCTTTGGGTGGTGTTTCTTTTGGTGAGGGTGTTGGGCTGGAAGACTTTTCTCCCTTGAGTAGTGTAGTAGGTTGTGGTAGTGATGATGGTGCAGGTATAAGACCTTTGAATGGTGGGAATTTTTATTTTAGACGAGAAGCTTTTCCCATCTTGGCTATTTCCGTGCTCCCTAAAGTACCATCTTCATTATCACAAGCCTCTTCCATTTGCTCAATCAACCAATCAACATCCTTATGATCTTGCAATTCCCCAATCTTAAGTTGCATCTCTCCTTAACCAAAATCAAGGGTACACTTAGTTGCTACCAAGAAATTCCTTCCAAACAAAACGGAAGGGTCCGTAGTTTCTTCATATTCATCAACAATCAAGTCCATAGTAAAAGTGTAACCTTGGATGTCAATCTTAACATCCCTAGCTATCCTTCTATTGTACTTATCCACTTCATACTTTCCATCTCCAAATTTCTCATAAAATGCATACGTCACATAGCTTTCACTTTGTCCAATATTGCACTCCGCATCCCAAGCAACAAAACCTTCGATTCCACAAGGCGTGGAATACCTCATACCAGGCTCATCAGATTCCCTTAACTTAGCTCGAGTGAAAGTAATCACCCGTGGTTTTTCCGGTTCACATTTCATAAGTTCAACATCCTTTCCTTTAGCTTGCAATTCCATCTCCAACATCCATCAATTTCGTTTCCAAATTATCCAAAAAAGCTGAAACTTCACTAGGCGAATCCATAACTAAAGTTAAACTAAAACATTCATAAACAACAAATCCAAAACAAACGTTAGGGGTTAGTTTTATAAAATCCTAAGTTATTCTAATAAGAAATCACAAATAAACATCTAAAACGATTTAAAGAAACTAAATAAACAAATTACTTAACAAATAAAAAGGAAATAAACAAAATTAATTTTTTTTTATGAACAGTAAAGGGCGGTTCAGAACCAAACCGGCGGTTTGGTTCGGTTTCGGTTCACAAAAAGTAACCAACCGGTCCGGCTCAAACCCGGACCGGCCGGTTTGGTTTTTGGTGTTTCACAGAAAGGTTCAGCCGCCGCGGCTCAAACTTGAACCGGCGGTTGGGCCTTTGTGGTTCTTCACAGAAGCTCGCGAACCGGCGGTTTGCAGGTTTTTTTTTTTTTTTTTTTTTTTTTTTTTTTTTTTTAGAAAAACTTAATACTTAACTAATAATCGTGAACTTAAATAAAATGAAACGAGCAATCTAAACAAGAAATTATCAATCCGAACATTTAACAAATCATAATTCAAACAAAATCAAACAATCACAAAAACAAAAATGAAATTAACACTAAAATCATGCAAAAACAAGAACAAATTCTATGCTACTATTTACAACTAAACTAATCTAAGTCTCCGGCAGCGGCGCCAAAAAACTTGATGCGCGTGAATCGGTTATATATATTATATCCTAAGTTTCACTCAAATTTTAAATTTATAAACACCTTTTTACCGATTATTAAGAAAACGCATACGAGAAAGTATACTCGTCCGCGTGTAATATGGTTTGTGGTAAATAGGGATCGTCCCACGAGACTACGTAGTTTAAGCTTAGCAATTTATGTAGCATTAGAAATAGTACTAAAGATTGTCACTCTTTAAAGCACCGTAAATAAACACATAAACAAACAATGGTTCCGAATTCAATCAATCGAACGAACAAATACTTGTTTAGGAATAATAACCAATCGTGATAAAATGTTGAATATGTTTGGGTGAAACATATATGTAGAAGGCACATACCAATTTTCACAAGGTTCTCTAATCAATGGGTAATATCAAGAAAATCCTTGTTTTTACTAGTTTCATGGGTGAATCCTTTCGGCCAATACATCATCCCATTACGGTAGCCCTTTGTGTTATTAAATGTATGAAAAAGATGATTAGTAACATTAGCTCTTACGAGTCCTTTCGACCCAATCTCGTGATTAAATATTCTCGAATTCATTTAAAAACTTGAATACTTAATAGTTGTCAATTATCAAGTACTAATCCATTTGTGCACCAACTTCTTGGAATTAAACAATATTAGAAATCCTTTCGACCTTTAAATCCAACAATGTTAAATCAACAAGTTTTAGGACACAAATTATATTTAAACAAACTTATGAGAATAATCACTTTTTCTAACCGACTAATCATTCAACATTCACACGAAAGTCTACATAATTCCCAAACAAGTATCACAAATTACTCCATAACAAGTTTCATCAATAAACGTAACATTTCATTCAACATCAAATTGTTCAACATAATAATTATGTAAAGGAAAGTTACCCAAAGCAAGACTACAATGAGTAAGAAATATAAAGAGTTATAGCACTCCTTAAGGCCTCCAATCGAACAAGGGAATCTTCCACCTCTTCTAGTAAGTATCACCAACGCTTTCTTCGTTTCTCCTTGGTATCTTCTTAAGAAGGGCAGAGATTATTAATCTCTTTCAGGTTGTATAAAATATGATCAAGTCCTTATGGTGTAAGGCTTGATTGTAAGTGTCTTGTGTATGAATTGTTGTATATTGTGGTGATCATGGGTCATATTTATGCTTGAATTCACTCACAAAAACTGTCACAAGCCTTCAATAATCATAAAAGAGAGGAGATGATTGGACTTGAGTCAGTATGGTAGTTAAAACCTTAATTTAATGCAACTCTTCATCTCAGACACATCTCAACCCGCGGTTCAGATTTGAACCCGCGGCTGGGATGACTGCTCAACCTCAGAATGAGCTTTTGAACCTTGGGTTTGAATCTCAGCTTCAACCTTGGGTTGGGAACTGTTTTGCACATTAATTTCAACCTTGGGTTGGCATAAAACTCCATTCTTTAACACTCTTTTAAGCACCAAATCATGACTCCATCTTTCATTAAAAATCTTCACAACCTTCTCTTGTACATCGGAAGTAATCATAACATGAACCAATATCTTTGACGACAATCTTTTCTTGAATATTCTCTTAATCTTTTGGCTTTTCTTCGTCATTCTTCGATATTTCCTTGTACCTAGACCTGAACACATCTTAATACCTTTAAGCGCAAAATGCTCATAAACATAACTAAATAATATACAAAAATATACAAATAACGCGACTCTATCATAGACAAAATGAGCGTTATCACTAACCATAGGGTCCTTTCAATTCCTACTATCCTACCTAGGGCTGGCATAACAGGTCACACGAACCTGTTAAGACACGAACCTGTTAAGCTCAAACACGAACACGACCTGTTAACTAATCGTGTCATTTTTCTCAAACACGAACACGAAACGAAAATTAACAGGTGCACCTGTTAAGACCTGTTAAGAAACCTGTTAACATGCATATTATAAAAGTCTTGACTAAAACTTTAAAAAAAATCCTTAACAATACAAAAGCTCTTACAAATCTTAACTAATACATAATGATAATAATCCTTAACATTACAAAAGTTCATAAAACTCTTAATTAATACAAATATATATCAATCATAATATCAATTCCGACACCTTTACTCATATCTTCCATTTTAAACCTCAAAAGTCAAAAGAGTAAATATTAGAAAATGGTTTTTGGAACAATTCATTTTAAAATGGCTTTACATCTATATGAGAAGGCAAATATGGAACAGGCGCATCCTGATACTTGAGTACTCATTTTCCTTGGCATCAGGCAGACATTTCATATGTGTGTGCCTATTGATGTGTAAAAAAGCCTACTAAGACTCTAAGTCTCACATCCGGATCTACAACAACTTATTGCTTCTACGCTAGAACCATACTTTATTCATGTAAAACAAGGCCTATATATTATATATATCAGTTCTACTTCTATATCAGACTATATTGCAGAAGATATATTATATATTGCAGAAGATAAAAAGCTCAGACTATATCAGACTATATCAGACTATATATATCAGTTTTAATGTTTTCCTTTTCTTTCTTATACAATTTAAACAAATCAACTTTTACAGTATTCCTAGTAATGACATTTGCTTCAGGTTGCAAGTATGTAAATACATCCCTAATACCCTTATAATCAACAAATGACAAAGGCAATTCATGCCTAACAGTAGCAGCTACAAGCAAATCGCGAAAGATATTTTGATCAAATCTAGATGACCGTAATGCCATGTCACTATTAAATAGAATTTGACCAACATCATGATAATTTTTACCAAAACATTTCTCCATGTGTCGCTTAAGATTACCCGTGCCTTGAATACTATCATACAAGAAAATATTATTACACTTTTTGCACTTACATGGCACTTTTTTGTTGCCTTTTACTGCGCCTTTCTCATCTTTGTCAAAGAAATTCCATACAATAGATCGTTCCTTACATTTTCTCTTGGCTCCTACTTCCCTTTCCACGGACTCGACCTCATCAGGTTGTGTAAACTCATTATTTTGTGGGTCAATTTCAATACATTCAGAATCCATCTACAACATCGAAAAAATGCACAAAGTTACATACTTACATTACACAATACATTCAGTTACATACTTACATTACACAGAATCCATCATATTCAGTTCAGCAGTTCAGCTAACTATCCTTGTGTTTTTAGGCATTTCATTTCTAATAACCTCTTACACCTTTTCAAATAAGGATAAGCAGAAAATCATTTCTAACAAAAAAACAAAACGCGGAACTAATCAGATAAGCAACTATTTGACCATTCAACAATTCCGCAATCCTAACAATCTAACATATAAAATAATAATCAAATTCCAATAACCATTCAACTATTTAACAATCTAACAAATCGGGGTTGAATAAGAAGGTAAACCTGTAAAGTTCTTCGAATCCGTCGATGGATGTTGGATGAAGTGATTGGCTTTGGGTGATTGGGTCTGTGACAGAATCATTCGATTGGGTTGGGTCTGTATGATGAGAGATGAGAGGGAAGGGGGTGGCGCCGGTAGTGAGTGGATAGGATAAAAGAGATTTAGGAATTAGGATTTTAGGGTTTGTAATTTTAAGGATTATATATATATATATATATATATATATATATATATATATATATATATATATATATTATAATATTAACAGGTCTTAACAGGTCTGACCTGTTAAGACACGAATATTAACAGGTCTTAACAGGTCCAACCTGTTAAGACACGAAACTTGTTAAGGTCAAACACGAAACCTGTTAAGAACAGGTCGTGTCGTGTCGCGTTAACAGGTTTCGTGTCAAAATTGCCAGCTCTAATCCTACCATGTACCTGAGTATGGTCTCTACTCAAACAGCGGACTCTGGAATCTAAGTTTCTAAGTTCATAGTTATAAGTATCCTTCATTTTATCAACCTTCATCTCTAAGTCAAACACTTCTCGCCTCTCAGCATCGGCTCTTTTAAACAAAGTGTCAAGGTTTCGATTATATCATTCAAAACGGTTTGGTGGTAACCTTTCCAGCTGTTCAGTGTGGGCGTCTAGTGTACTGGCTTGCTGATGAAGTAGGGTCCATATCAAATCTCGAGTACTTATAGTATCGTCAAGGGGATTAAGTGAGGATAAGTCATTCGGGATGTCTGGCATTGGGGAGTCTGGAACGTCAGATAGTGGAGAGTTTGGATTAACATCCTTCCAATTTATCTCTTGGTACGTTCCCCTCGAACTCTGCCCAATTTATCTCTTGGCATTGGGGAGTCTGGAACTTACCAATCATTTCTTCATCTGAATAAGACTCAGTAGCTCTCCTAAGTGGAGGTGAGTGTGTAGATGATGATGTGTTTAGGGTAAGTTCTGTATTAGGTTGCGATTTTGATACTTGTACATAGGGGTCTTCAGCATCTGGAGTGGTCCGAAGGTAGGTGATGTGCGAAGTTAAGAATGGTTTCTGTGGTATCAAATGATTTGGAAGACATGTTCTGTGACAAGGATGGTATATGTGTATAAGTATATAGAAGATACCTATAGTCATCAGTGTAAGGCTAGCAAGTATTAGCCATAAAATAAGTATATATATATATATATATATATATATATATATATATATATATATATATATATAATATATATATATATATATATATATATATATATATATATAATATATATATATATATATATACAGTTAACACGAAAGTATGTGTCCATCAAAGTAGCACGTAAGCGTATGCTAAGCCGTAACACAAAGTATGTGTCCTAAAAGTAGCATGCAGTATATGCTAGGTATTTAACGCTAAGTATGAGTTCTCAAAGTCATTAACACGATGTATGTGTTTTATCAAAGTAGTATGTAAGTATGTTAACACGAAAGTATGTGCTAAACATGCTGAAACAATAAGTAGAGTAGCAAGTAAAGTGGCAAGTAAGGCAGGTTGGCACTGGCGGTCATAGGGTGAGTTTTTGTAAAAAGCGGTTATAGTCTAGGTTTTATGTGTACCTAGTTCTCTATAACCTTAGCTCTGATACCAATCTGTAACACCCCCAAATTTGATCGCAGCGGAATTAACATCTGGGGTGTTACTTAATTGGATCGTAACATAAGTAATAGAGAACAAATTTATCAAATTCGTTTTAAAATCTTTATTAAATAAAACATCAGTTTTACATAATTGAAATGCGAAAAACAAGGCTCATTATTGTTATTAGTTGTCCCATAGTAAAAAAACCCTGGTCATGAGTGCTATGTGTGCACTCTAAAAGTGTGTCTATGCCCCTGCCACGCACTGCCTTGCATCATCATATAGTAAACAGCTAAACACCTGAGAAAAACATGCTAAAGTGTCAACACAAAGGTTGGTGAGTTCATAGGTTTATATAAAACAGTAAAGTTGGATCAATAAGTTCATGTGTTAACATACCAAAGTGTGAAATGTTATTAAAGTGCTATTACTCTGCTCTAAGTCTCATGTTACCGGAGTTACAACAGTTTGCATGCTTAGAGTGCATATAATAACATGGGAAGAGTCCATGGAGTAATAAACATGCGAAGAGTGCATATAATAACATTGGAAGAGTCCATGAAGTAATAAGCTTGCGAAGAGTGCATAAATACAGTACTTAGGCAAGCAGGTTATAGTTTTACAAACAAAAGCATTGTTTCAATGATCCATAAAAGTAAGCATGTTTCTCACCCCAAGTAGTTTAAAATGAGTAATAATGTAATAGTGGGGATATGACTCACCTTGAGTATAACCAGGAAGGTGAAATATGAAATCAAGTAAGTTATGGGAACGGCTCTAACACACGACCTGAATTAATAGTGAAGTCTGAGATTTTACAGTTTTGGCTCAATACGAATGTTGAGTGTGTGATTGAGTAACGAATAATGATTTGGTGAGTTTGATATGTTTAAAATGCTTAAAGTTCAAAAATAATATTATATATAATATTATCTTGTTTTTATGTTTTTGGTTCCACAATTATCGTCTCCTCGAATATCGTTGTATAACATGTTAAGCAAATTGTTAAAAGTTCGTTATATAATTAGGAACGCAACAAAAATAAATATACTGAAAAGAATGACGAGAATGCTCAAAATTAAATGAAAAATGTGCAAAATATGAAATAGAAATGATTATAAGTATTTGTTAATGTTCAGCCCTTGGTCTTTCACAGAATTTACAATTTATACCCTAACGGTGTAGGTTTTGCACCGTTAGTCCTCCATTAGTCAAATGTTACATATTAAGTCCAATAAAGGTCAATTATTAGCTTTTAAGCCTTAAGCTTACTATTTTAACAATTCTCACCCTCAAGTTATCAAATTTACAGTTTAGAACTCAATTATATGAAAGTTACATAATTAACCCTAATTGTAAACCTGGTTTGCAAAATTAGTCCAAAAATCACAAAAAGAATGGGAAAAGTTTTCCTAAAGTTTCTATAGCTTTTTAAAGCTTATTTAAGTCAAAATGATCGGCTTATTTTCGAAAGTGCTTATTTTTCCACTTATTGGGCTTTTGACGAGTTTAATCAAAGCCCAATATCATTTCTCGATCCATTAGGTCTAAAAGGATTGTGGGCTTCTTTTTGGGCTTATTTTATCATCACAAAATCACATTCAAACTGCTTATTTAACTGCTTATTCGCCAAGGCTTATTGGGCTTATTTCTCGGATTTAAGCCCAATCCGATAACTATATATATATATATATAATGATTCGAGTATATATATATATATATATATATATATATATATATATATATATCCGATATATATATATATATATAGAAAATGATTCGAGTAGCGTAATGTTTGGCGTTTAAAAAGGGCTTTTGAGAGCTTATCAAGGGAAACTCAAAACATAAATTTGTTAGATGAGCTTGTGACGAAATAGGTCGAACAATAAAATCAATATGTCGTGTGTCTATATTCGGTTATATTTAGTTGTTTCTTATTCGATTTACACATGTTACGAAATAATAAAAGTGCCATATATATAAGAGAATTGGAATATGCGATGTACAAAAGATAAAATGATGCTCGAAATTAATTGTAACGAATATGTAAACGTAATATAAATGTGTATATCTTAATTCTAGCCATCCATGAAGGAGGTCAATGATTTTGTACGTAAAAGAAATAAATAGAAAGCGTATAAACGTACAAAAGAAAGATATACGTTCGAATAACAAGAAATACGATGCATGATGTATTATAATGAATCAAATGAGTATGTAAAGAGTTTAAATGACTTACAATACTTAAAACGTTGAGTGAAATAAGTAATTATGGACTAGAACTCGGGTTTTGTGTGCTTCGCTTGTTTGTTCGATCACAAGAGGTTCGAATGGAGAGTATATGACCAAAATATGGTTCGAACGACTTGGGGATTGCTTTTGGTTCCTCGGCAGTGAGTAAGAAGTAGAGAGAATGTGTTTTTGAAGGTTTGTTGCAGGTGTGGAAATGTGTATGCATGCGTATCGAATATATATGTATATATAAGAGTTTTATAGTTTTAAAATGCAACTTGTGAGAGAATATATTCCTTTGCTGAGATTTTGTGAGATATTCTTGAAGATAAGATGAGTTTAACCGAGTTCAATGATGTCTAAGGGGAGGATTTATGTTAGTTCGGTTGTGGTTAAGTTTGTATATATGTACATGTATTGTACGATTCTTCAAAGGGTCCAAAACATAGTTCAACGTGACTAAAAGCTAGAAAATAGTTAGGAATGAAGTCATAAGCTCATATTCGACTAAAAACATCAAAGGACATAGGTGGAATTTAGTTTAGTCGCGTTTAGCAAAAATGGGTAATTATTGGTTGAACTAGTACATGTCTCGAACTCGATTTACTTGGCTCTTCGTTTTGTGCTTAAACGTTCGAATTATGACTTGAGGTTTGTTGATCCCGTTTGTTTGTAGTATGGAGAATCGAGTAGGGTAAAAAGTTATACATGTTATGTGTCGAAATCAAAAGATATTAAGGCAAAGCTTAGGTGTGCTCAATTCGCATGAAATATAACAAAACCAATTTTGGGTTGGGCTTTATGAATAGTAGCAGGCCAATTTGTGGGCTAGGAATAGAAGTATAGTCCGTTTGGTTTATAATTAGTTTCAAACAGTTTTCGTGGTCCGTGTGTGAGCTCGTTCCATGGTATTGTGATCATGTATCAATGTTTAAGTTATCGTAGCGTAATAACGTAATTAAATGAGATAACCTCTCATTAACAAGTGTCAGAAAATAATTAATACACATTTTCTGATAATTAATCATAGTTAAACAAATGGAAAATTACCATTTGTTACAGACATTTGCCCCTAGTCGAATTCTCGTACAATAACAGCTATCACACAAGTATAAAAGCTGCACCATTCAAAGCATTTTATTGACGAAAGTGCCGATCGCCCATTTGTTGGACAGAAGTTGGAGACAGTCAACTCACAGGTCCCGAACTCATTCATGAAACAACCGAAAAGATTGTGCAGATTCGTAACCAGATGCAAGCTGCACAAGACAGACAAAAGAGCTATGCTGACAAGAGACGTAAACCACTTGAGTTCCAAGTAGGGGACAGATTCATGTTAAAGGTTTCGCCATGGAAAGGCGTGATAAGTTTTTGCAAACGTGGAAAACTAAATCCTCGTTACATTGGACCTTTCGAAATTCTAGAAAGAGTCGGACCGGTAGCGTACCGACTTCAGCTACCACAAGAACTCAACAACGTACATGATGTCTTTCATGTATGCAATCTAAAGAAATACTTTTCCGAGAAAACTCTTACTATTCCTCTGAAAGAAATCGAAATTGAATATCGACTACACTTTATCGAAACACCTGTTGAAATCATTGACCGAGAGGTCAAGAAATTGAAACATAGTCGAATACCAATTGTCAAGGTTCGCTGGGATTCCCGAAGAGGACCTGAATTCACGTGGGAACGTGAAGATGAATTCAAGACCAAATATCCCCATCTTTTTGTATCTCCATCTGATAACCTGAGTTGAATGTCGGGATGACATTCAAATAAGGTTGGGCGACATTCAAATAAGGTTGGGAGACTGTAACAAATGGTAATTTTCCATTTTAATAACTATGATTAATTATCATAAAATGTACATTAATTATTTTCTGACACTTGTTAATGGGAGGTTATCTCATTTAATTACATTATCACACTACGATAACTCAAAAACATTGATACATGATACAATGCATTGGAACGAGCTCACACACGGACCATGAAAATCAAAATTTCCGTTAAATAAACCAAACGGACCATTATTACTATTCTGGCCCAACTTTGGCCTGCTACTATTCATAAGCCCACACCAAATTCATTAAAAATTCTATATAACAATCGACTGAACATGAATAGCTTTACCTCGATATCATTTTATTTCGACACATAACATGTGAAACTTTTTACACAACTCGATTCTCCATACTACAAACAATCAGGATGTCGAATCTCATTACTTAATTCGAAGATTTGAGCATCAAACGAAACACAAAGTAAATCCCGTTCGAGACATGTACCAATTCAACCAATATTTGTTCATTTTAACTAAACCTGATCAAAACCGATTTATGCCTATGCATTTTATGTTTTCTAGTCGATTATGAGTTTATGAGATTATTCTTAACCATTTCTAACAAGTTGGTCACGTTAGAAATAGTTTTGGACCCTTTGAAAAGTCGTACGATACATATACATATATACTCTAATCATAACCGAACCAAGTGAGCAAACCCTCCCCTTAAACCCCATGGTACTCGATTAATACTCATCTTATCTCCAGAGAATCTCACAAAAATCTAGCTAGGAGAATATAATCTTGCAACTTGCCATATTAAACAATATAACTTATGTATACATGCACATATAAATCGATACACACATACATACTCTTTCATTTACTCTTAAACTCACCCACACATAGCTCTCTCTAAGTCTTACTCACTGTCGAAGAGTACCAGGAAGCAAGGGAACATATTCGAACCAATTCCAAGTCATATAACATTCGTTTGAACCTTTTTGTGATCGTACGACAAGAGGAGTGCACCATCTTCATTTCTTAGCTCATTCCCACGTATAACACACCATCTTATAAGTGTTGTAAGTAATTTAAACTCTTTTCATACTCAATTCATTGATCTTAACACATCATGCATCGTACTATATTTCTTTCGAACGTTTATTCATTTCTATACATTTATTTCGAGTTCTATTTATTTACTTTACGTACGTAATCATTGAGCTCCTTCATGGATGGCTAGATGTACGATATACACTTCTATTCGGCATATACATAATCCTTTACATGCTTATCGAACTCTATTTTTATTCATTGTTACAATCGCATAACATATGTCTTTTTCTTTATTATTGGAACATGTTAAACTCGACAATGAAATGACCAATTATAGAGGAATTCACATACACAACATGACTATTTTATTGTTCGACTCGATTCTTTACACGACCATCTAACAAATTTATGTTATGAGTTTCCCCTAATAAGCTCGTATAAGCTCTTTAAAACTCTTAAAGTGATCGCTACTTGAACCAGCTAAAACCTTTTTTTTAGTTATCGATTGGGCTTAATTCTAATAAGCAGCCCAATAAGCTATAGCGTATAAGCTGTTGAATAAGCAGTTTGATTATGTTTTTGAGACATTAAAATAAGCCCAAAGAAAAGCCCAAAACCCTTTTAAACCCAACAGATCGAGAAATGTTATTGGGCTTTGGTTTAGCTCGTTAAAAGCCCAATAAGTGGAAAAATAAGCACTTAAGACAATAAGCAGTTGAAGCTGACTCAAATAAGATTTATAAAGCTATAGAAACTTTCGGAATTCTTTTCCCATTCTTTTTGTGATTTTTGGACTTTGCAAACAAAATTTACTATTCGGGTTAAGTATGTAAATTTTGTATAACTATGTTCTAAACTGTGAATTTGGTAACCTGAGGGTAGATATTGATAATTCAGTAAACAGGAAGCATAAATTGTCATTTTGGAAACTTTTTGGACTAAATATGTAACATTTAACTAACGGAGGACTAACGGTGCAAAACCTACACCGTTAGGGTATAAAGTGTAAAATATGCAAAAGACCAAGGGTTGAACAGTAACATTTATCCATATTCACTCTATTTCATGTTTAACACACTTTCAGTTAAACATGCGCATTTTATTATTCGTTTTAGAATATTATTTTCGTTACGTTTATATTTATATAACGAACTTGTATCGAATGAACTTAACGTAATATTTGACGACTTTCGAGGAAACGATAATTGTGGAATCAAAAATATAAAAACAAGATAATATTATATATAATATTATTTTTGAACTATAAGCATTTTAAGCATATCAAACTCACACATCACAAACCAAATCGTTATCCGTTACTCGTTTTCATACTCATCATTCGTACTGAGCCAAAACTGTAAAATCTCAGACTTCATTATTAATTCAGGTCGTGTGTTGGAGTCGTTCCCATAACTTACTTGATTTCATATTTCTCCTTGATGGGTGAGAAACATACTCAAGGTGAGTCATAGCCCCACTATTACTTTATTCTCATTTTTGGGGTGAGAAACATGCTTGCTTTATGAACTAATTAAACATTGCTTTTGTTTGACAAAACTATTATCTGCTGGCCTAAGTATTGCATTTATGCACTCTACACATGTTCATTACTACATGGACTCTTCCCATGTTATCACATGCATTCTTCGCATGCTTATTTCTACATGGACTCTTCCCAAGTTATTATATGCACTCTACGCATGCAAACTGTTGTAGCTCCGGTAACATGAGACTTAGAGCAGAGTAATAGCACTTTAATAACATTTCACACTTAGATATGTTAACACATGAACTTATTGATCCAACTATTACTGCTTTACATAAATCTATGAACTCACCAACCTTTGTGTTGACACTTTTAGCGTATTTTTCTCAGGTGCTTATTTGATTGATATATGATGATGCAAGGTAGGGCGTGGCAGGGGCATAGGCACACTTTTGGAGTGCACACATAGCACTCATGACCAGGGTTCTTGTACAATGGGACAACTAATAACAATAATGGGCCTTGTTTTCCGCATTTCAATTATGTAAAACTTATGTTTTATTAAATGAAGCTTTTAAAACGGATTTGATAAATTCGTTCTCTATTACTTATGTTATGATCCAGTTAAGTAACACCCCAGATGTTAATTCTGCTGCGATCAAATTTGGTGGTGTTACAATATCAAATCACATTCACCGCATCTCTTTCGTTAATTCATCTTCTAACTATAGCCTCCAACCACCATTTTCCTCAACATATATCTGGCTACCCCTACCTTCATATCCAACAATCAATCATGCCATACCATTTTAGCACCACAACCATTTCCAAATTCAACCCCCCCCCCCCCCCAACCCCCAAAAAAAAAATGATAATAATTATAAAAATAAAAATCTACACATTCACCATCAAACTAAAATACCCGAACCAAAAGCCAATTACCAACCACCATAATTTACACATTTATATTCTCTCAAATCCATATTATATCTAACAAAAATCAAAGATAAAAAGAACACATTCATCATCAAACCCATCTGTTTCAAATAAATCAAACCTTCAAACTCATTTATCTTCTCTCAAATCTTTAATCAATTGTAAAATAATACACTCCTTCCTGATAAAATCACCCGAATCCAACTAGTTAGCATATCTGATCCATGTTTTTGTTCAAGAACAATATTTCCTTTCTGCTAAAAGCTTCAATTTAACAATCTAGAACAATATTTCTAATTCAAAACCACAATCGTCACCACACTTACACCTGCCACCGATCCACCACCGTTGCTCCATATACATGGGTGTGTATAGTTTTGGGGTTTTGTATATATTGGTTTTAATTTTTTCTATCAAGATTTAAAAAAAAAAAAATGAGGTTTATATATATATTTTGGTTTAAATTGGGTTTGATGGTAAGAAAGAGGGTGTTCTTTTATGGGTTTTGGTTTGATGCTGAATAAGATGTTAATGGGGTTGAAGAAAGTTGGGTGTTTTTGTATAAAGAGGATGATATAAATGTTAGAAATGTCTTTTTTTAAAGAGAGAGAATTAAGGATAGATGAGATTCAGAGATATGAAGTGGGTGAAGAGGTAGTTGGGGTGTTGGGAAATGACGGGAATACCCTCATTGGACTTCAGGTTAACAAGACTTAACAAGCGTTAGTGGGGCCCATTAGATGGAGGGACAAACGACGCATAACGTTTGCCACTTAAGGTTGGACGGTGAAATTTTTTTGATTAAAGGACGAACGGCTTCAGTCAACGCAAACCACAAGGACGAACGGTGTAATTTACTCTTTTTTTTTATTATTTTTTTTTTCTTTTTGTGGAATAAGTGGATTGTGTGTCTCTCTTTTTTATTGCATCTGAATGAGGAGTACATGGTTTTCTTTGACTTTGTGTTATAGACTATTTAAAAAAAAATTAAAAAAAACATTAAAATATTCATTGGGCCCACTTACTTTAGCATTAAAAGAATTTAACATGAAAAAGAAACACCCCCTAAGATTTTAGGGCCCGGTTGGTTTGTGGACGAGTTTAGGATTTGGATTGAATTTGAATTTGGATTTGAATTTGAATTAGGATTTGCATTTGATTTGTTATTAAATAAAGAGGGAGAAAAATATAATTATTCAAAATATTATTTGTTTTGTATATAAATATAAGAAAAAAAATTATTATTATAAAAACATAATACGGAGTACTACGTAAAAGGATAGAGATAAAGATTGAGTAAATTAGGACCCATCTCTTTATACTAAAAGACAAAATATTATTACTCCCTCCGTCCTAATTTTATTGTCACTTATTCATTTTTCGGACGTCCCAAAATTATTGTCACATACCCAAAATAGAAAGTGAATAGATAGTGGAGTTTGGTAAAGTTTACTATATTACCCTTGGTTGAAATTAATATTGCAAACTTTAAAGAAGTGTTAATTAATTGGTTAAGGGTAAACTTGTCATTTGGTAAAAAAGTAAGAGAGAGAAAGTAGTGATAGTGACATTTTTCTAAAAGAATGTGTTTTTTGTCGGGTGACAATAATTTTAGAACGGAGGGAGTATTATTTAAAAGTAACTCAATTATAATCCTAGCCTTCTAGTAAGGTTTTGTACATGCCGAATTTTTGTCCATCATGTCAAATAAAGGGACTCACTAACTGCAACCAAACATCTATTATTTACCATGACTTCTAAACCATTATGAATACACGTCAACCAAATGGACCCTTAATACCATGACCCAACAAGTACAATTAAGAAAAAAACAAATTGAAAACTACCATGACAGCAGCCGAGAAATATAATCTAGTACCAAAAGGCAATCTCCAAGCAATTAAGGTGTGGTAGAAGAAACACCCCTTACAACTAATTACATATATTGAAACGATTAGACTACATATTCTAGATTATATAAGGCGTTAGTCTTACTAATACTATCTGTGATGCCTATTTCTAATTGGGATCGGGTTTTTATTAATTCT
The DNA here is from genome assembly GCA_021014915.2 of Artemisia tridentata subsp. tridentata. Taxonomy (NCBI): domain Eukaryota; kingdom Viridiplantae; phylum Streptophyta; class Magnoliopsida; order Asterales; family Asteraceae; genus Artemisia; species Artemisia tridentata. Next base: position 451,613,769 of record CP139507.1, read on the forward strand.
ATGTTCCACCACATACCCACTGGTTAAAAAAAAAAAAAAAAAAAAAAAAAAAAAAAAAACCGCATGTTTCTCAAGAAAGAAGAAGGTAAAAAACGGCAGGTTTTGTGTGGGTCATTTTACGCAATACTGGTGTTAGTATGTGTGTAAAAGGAACCGAACGACACTTACGTGCCTTCTTCGTGTTTTTCGTTTGAGATTAATAAGATAAATAATGAACTCATATACTTAAACACACAAATTGTCTTGTTTATGTTCGATCGTTGAGAAATAAGGTTGTTGCGTTCGTTCATAAAGACGTGATATCAGCATAAACGAGTGAACTTAAATTGACATAAAAAACAAGCATAAAATATTCAAATGTACGTCATTTGTTGTAAATAGAGTACAATAATAAACATAAGAATGAGAGGAGGGAGAATTCTTATTGAGTGGTAAAACAAGAAGTTACAATAAGTGTGTATTTATAGGACACAAACCCTAATGATGAATAGACATCACCTATTAAACCCATAGCCCATAAGCCCATATTTATAATACTCCTCCTTGGATATTCATCGTTTATTACACGCCATAAAAACTGCCTCCTTAAAAACCTTACCAAGAAAACCCAATGGGATAAAAACTTGATGAAGGAAAAGAGTGCAGTATGCATAATGCTCCTCCTCAAATTAATGTATATCTTTTAACCGTCGAAGGCCGATCTTCCGAACCAGTAGCTCAAAAACTCTTGTTGGCAAAGACTTTGTGAATAAATCTGCCAAATTGTCACTTGATCGAACTTGACGAACATCAATAACTCCATCCTTTTGTAGATCATATGTAAAGAAGAATTTCGGAGAAATGTGTTTTGTTTTGTCTCCTTTGATATACCCTTCCTTGATTTGAGCTATACATGCCGCGTTGTCTTCACATAACATGGTTGGATTTCCTTTAATAGACTCGAGCCCACATTCTTCTTGGATGTTTTGAATCATCGATCTTAACCAAACGCACTCTCGACCAGCTTCATAAAGTGCAATAAGTTCAGCATGATTTGATGATGTTGCAGTTAAAGATTGCTTTGTCGACCTCCAAGAAATTGCAGTGTCTCCATATGTAAAAACATACCCTGTTTGGGATCGTGCTTTATGTGGATCAGACAAGTAACCAGCATCAGCATATCCAACCAACTTTGATTTCGAATTCTTTTGGTAAAATAATCCCATATCACGGGTACCACAAAGATAACGAAAAATGTGTTTGATTCCATTCCAATGTCGGCGTGTTGGCTCGGAACTATATCTTGCTAGTAAGTTCACTAAAAAAGCAATATCTGGGCGTGTATTACCAGCAAGGTACATCAAAGCCCCTATCGCACTTAGATATGGTATTTCAGGACCAAGAATGTCCTCATCATGTTCTTTGGGGCGGAACGGATCAAGTTCCCGGTCAAGTGAACGACCGACCATTGGTGAGCTTAGTGGATGAGCTTTATCCATATTGAATCGTTTCAATATCTTTTCCGTATAGTTTGATTGATGGACAAATATTCCATTTGACAAATGCTCAATTTGCAAGCCCAGACAAAACATTGTCATACCAAGGTCTTTCATTTCAAATTCATTCTTTAACAAATTTGCAGTATGTTCAATTTCATCAATATTTCCAATGATATTTAAATCATCAACATACACTGCAATGATTATGAACCTCCCCTTTGATCTTTTGATAAAAAACACACGGACTTATTTGATTACTTTTGTATCCTTCTTTTGAAAAATATTCACTCAGGCGATTATACCACATTTGTCCTGATTGTTTTAGACCGTATAAAGATCTTTTCAATTTAATTGAAAACATTTCACGGGGCTTAGATTTACAAGCTTCCAGCATTTTCAATCCTTCGGGGATTTTCATGTAAATGTCACTATCAAGTGATCCGTACAAGTAAGCTGTGACAACATCCATAAGGCGCATTTGGAGCCTTTCAACATTTGCAAGACTAATTAAAAATCTGAGAGTCGTTGCATCCACAACAGGTGAATATGTTTCTTCATAATCTACCCCGGGTATTTGTGAGAAACCTTGTGCTACAAGTCTTGCTTTGTATCTCACAATTTCATTTTTCTCGTTTCTTTTTATAGCAAATACCCATTTATAGCCTACCGGCTTCACATTATTTGGGGTTAATGTCACAGGGCCAAATACTTGACGCTTTTCAAGTGAATCTAGTTCAGCTTGTATGGCATCTTGCCATTTTTGCCAATCTTTTCTTTGTCGACATTCTCTAATAGATTTTGGCACAGAAACTTCATCATTTATTATTTCACTTGCTATAGCATATGCAAAAATTTCATCAACACGTGTTTCATTTCGATTCCATGTTGTACCATTTTGTACAAAGTTTATTGAGATCTCATATTCATTGGGTACATGGCCCTTCTCAAGAGATTTTTCCACATTTTCTGTGTTATTGTTAATCTCTTCTGGGATTTTATTGATAACAACTTCTTGGGCTTTGCCAGTTGTATTCTGCTCTTTCCTTTTTCGTGGATTTGTATCCTTAGAACCCATTGGTCTTCCACGCTTTCTGCGTACATTTGACTCATTCAGAGTTTCAGGAATATCAATTCGAGAAGGCGCATTTAAAGCTGGAATATATGATTTTGTAACTCTTTTTGTATCTGTAAATGCATCAGGCAATTCATTTGCTATTCTTTGCAAGTGAATGAGCTTTTGAACCTCTAATTCACATTGACTACTCCGAGGGTCAAGAAAAGATATTTGTGATGCATTCCAAGTTACATCTTGTTTGTCCAACTTTTTATTTTCTCCTCCTAAGATTGGGAACATTGTTTCATCAAACTGGCAATCAGCAAAGCGTGCTGTAAAAACATCTCCAGTTAATGGTTCCAAATATTTTATGATTGATGGAGAATTAAAACCAACATAAATTCCCAATCTTCTTTGAGGTCCCATCTTTATTCGTTGTGGTGGTGCTATTGGGACATAGACACCACAACCAAAGACTTTTAGATGAGACAAATTTGGTTCTCTTCCAGAAACCAGTTGGAGTGGAGAATACTTATGAGATGCGCTTGGTCTTAATCTAATAAGAGCAGCAGCATGTAAGATAGCATGTCCCCATGCAGAGGATGGCAATTTTGATTTCATAAGTAGTGGTCTAGCAATAAGTTGTAATCTTTTTATTAAAGATTCAGCTAGACCATTTTGTGTATGCACATGTGCTACAGGATGCTCAACCGTAATCCCAAGTGACATACAAAAATCATTAAATGATTGAGATGTAAATTCTCCTGCATTATCAAGTCTGATCTTTTTGATTTGATGATCTGGGAAATGTGCTCTTAATTGGATTATTTGGGCTAATAGCCTCGCAAAAGCAACATTTCTTGATGCTAACAGACAGACGTGGGACCATCGGGATGATGCATCAATTAATACCATAAAGTATCGAAATGGTCCACACGGAGGAGTAATTGGCCCACAAATGTCTCCTTGAATTCTTTCTAGAAACAAAGGAGATTCTTTTTCAAGTTTATTGATTGAGGGCCTAGTTATCATTTTTCCAAGAGAGCATGCTCCACATGATAATTCTTTTGATAATAGGATCTTGAGATCCTTTAGTGGATGCCCATTTGAGCTCTCAATTATTCTCCTCATCATAATATCACCCGGATGACCCAATCGATCGATCATGCCAAAGGGTAAATATTTTGGGATCTATATCCTTTCGGGTAGAAACCATATTTATTTCTGTCTGATTGATGTATGTAAAATACAATCCAGAAGATAGACCTTTCATTCTTTCCATTATGGTCTTTTTTTCATTTTCAATGGATGTAATTTGGAGATACTCAACTTCATTTTGAGTCATGGTTTCAAGATGATAACCATTGCGTCTTATATCTTTAAAACTTAGTAGATTTCGCCTGGATCTACTAGAATATAACGCATCATTTATTATTAATTGTGTACCTTTAGGTAACACAATGCAGGCTTTGCCAGAGCCTTCAATCAAGTTGCTAGTACCACAAATTGTGTTGACATTTGCATTTGCTATACGAAATTCATAAAAGTATTTTCTGTTTTTCAAAATAGTATTTGTTGTTCCACTATCTACTAGACACTCGTCTTCACCGTTTTCCAAAATGCGTTTCATATCCTTGAATAAAAAAAATAAAAAAAATAATAAATAAGCAATTCAAAGTAAAAGAAAATATAAATACTTCATTGATTAAAATTCAAAACATGAGTAACAATGCTAGAACAAACCTAGCTTATTCAACACAAAATTTAAACTTAAACGCTTATTGCGGAAAATATAAAAATGCAACTAGATAGCTAGTTATTATTTTCATCGTTGGAAAATGAAGCAACAACATCGTCGACATCATCAAAGAAATCTGAGGAGTCGAAGCGCGCATTGGGAATTGGCTCATCATAATCGAAATTATCAATGAAATTTGTTTCAATCTCTTTTCCTTTCTTTTTTAGTGATGCTTGATAAAGATCAACAAAGTGTCTGGATGTGCGACACTGTTTTGCCCAATGAGTGTTCATGCCACATCTGTGGCACACATTTCCAGATTTCTTAGGAACTTGATGTTGAATCCTTTTGCCTTTATCATCTTTTTTCTTGAAATCATATGGCTTAGGATTATAGCCATCACGATGCCAAACCATATTTCGACCACGTCCACGGCCACGACCACGACCTCGTTCATTTCCACGGTTATTACCATGTTCACGACCCCGACCCCTTACATTTGATGTTGCATGCACTTCAGGCAATGCAGTAGAACCAGTCGGGCGTGCTTGATGATTTTTCATCAAAAGCTCATTATTTTGTTCAGCAACAAGGAGGACAGATATTAGTTCGTGGCATTTTTTGTAGCCACGCTCTCGATATTGTTGCTGTAAGAGCATATTTGAAGCATGAAAAGTAGAGAAAGTTTTCTCTAGCATGTCTTCTTCAGTAATCTTTTCTCCGCACAATGTTAGTTTAGATGTGATGCTAAACATTGCGGAATTGTACTCGCTGACACTTTTAAAATCTTGCAACCTAAGGTGCATCCAGTCATAGCGAGCTTTAGGAAGGATTACTTGTTTTTGATGATCAAACCGTTCCTTTAAACTTTGCCATAATATTAACGGGTCTTTCACCGTTAGATATTCCTTTTTCAGGTCCTCATGAAGATGATGACGCAGGAATATCATGGCTTTGGCACGTGCTTGTGCAGAGGCCGTATTTCCAGTTTTGATCGTTTCTCCCAATTCTTTTGCAGTTAAATGGATCTCAGCATCAAGAGTCCAAGAGAGATAGTCTTTTTCAGAAATGTCAAGGACAGCAAAATCGATATTCGAAAGCTTTGAGTTTGACATTTTATCTATATAAAAATAAAATAAAAACAAGTATATCAGTTAAGAAAATATTCTTAAAACATTCAAAATTCAATATACGAGCCAAAGTTTAGGCACATTCTCATATTGCAAATGTGAAAATTTAATGAGGTCATATTTATGTTCATAAAAGTAATATGTACAGTTTATTTTCTTGTATTTACTTTTTTTTCTTATAGATATTTTGATAATATATGAAGCTACTAAGTAAACCAAATATTTGTTACTGAAACTCTAAAAAGAATATAATACCATGCAAATACTGAGACATGTAACACAGATGCGAACAAGTCTATCAAAGTAAAATCTAATACAATATTACAATTAAAGTTGTACTCCGTATTATTTATAAATAAATTGTACGTTTTTAAAAACATAAACATAATGCAACAAATAAATAAAAAATAACAACAATAGAATTTAAGGTTCTATTTTTTTTTTTTTTTTTCTCATAACTTGAGGTTATGATTTTTTTTTTTTTTTTTTTTTTTTTTTTTTTTTTTTTCAGTCATAACATAAGGTTATGATTTTTTTTTCAGTCATAACATAAGGTTATGATTTTTTTTTTCAGTCATAACATAAGGTTATGATTTTTTTTTTCCAGTCATAACATTGAGGTTATGATTTTTTTTTTCATATTGATTCTTGAAAGAATCATATTAGAACTTTGAGGTTCTAACTTTTTTTTTCTTCATATGATATAGAAAAATACATATAAAACACATTACGTAAGATATGAATACCGAACAATGAAATAAAAAAAATATCCGAATGATGTTGACTAAAAAACATTGACTAATATTAGTTTATAATATCCTAATGATTAACTGTTTTAATACGAACTATTAACGTATTACTGGAAAAAAAAGAAGATACAAACCACATGTAATTGACTAATATTAGTTACGTAGTAATATGATTCATATTACCTATGAATGATATGTGTAATTAAAGTATTGATACCTATGATTCAAACCACATGTTCATCATTTTGATACCTATGAATGATGTACGTGTTTATATGAATTCGTGGCATGATGAGAAAAAAAAATAACTTTTAGAGCGTGCTGATAACGTGTTGTAAATAGAGTACAATAATAAACATAAGAATGAGAGGAGGGAGAATTCTTATTGAGTGGTAAAACAAGATGTTACAATAAGTGTGTATTTATAGGACACAAACTCTAATGATGAATAGACATCACCTATTAAACCCATAGCCCATAAGCCCATATTTATAATAAGCATAAAATATTCAAATGTACGTCATTTTTTTTCATTTAGTTATTCATTACTAAAATTAAAAAAACAAATGATAGTATATCTCCACTCTATATATAAGAGGGGTAATGATATTTACACATACACTTTTGATTCATACACATAAATTTATACATAACTTTAGTGGGACCACTAGTATCATACAAGTAAAATCTATGTGCATGAAGTAAAAGTTCATGTGTAAATATCACTACCCTATAAGAGAGGAGTACGTGCCACGTTACAAATGCCATGTCACTGCCATGAAGACCGAGCGATATTCAACCCAAATCACACACATTTGAAATTCTTATATCTTTTTACTTTTGTTTCTTTGAGTTTAAATAAAATTTCTCCCCAACAAAGTATTTTACTTGCTTTAAAATAAACAAACAAAATACCAAAAATAATCTCATTTCTCCTTAGGTTAGTTGTTTTACACATTACAGCACAACCGATCAAATAAAGCGGTCATCTGTTGTATTTTATCAATTGCAACGGGGATTTAGGTCGTTGTGAAAAGACATTATTGAATATGTTTTACAACGAAAGTCAAACTATCTCAAAAATATTTATGACGGTTTTGCAACGGAAGAAAACTTATTGGAAAATAGTGATTGTTGTTTGCAAACGCGAATTTTTCCAACGAAACTTTGCGATGATGGTAGAGTATTGCAACGGATTTGCATGATGAAAATTTTCAAATTAAAATATTTGCAACGTTTAAAACGATATAACTGTTGGAATATTAAAACCATTGCAAAATCAATTGCAAATTTAACTTTATACGTATAAATAACGTCTACAAATCAGTTTGCTATTTTTATTATTTTTTTTAAATTAAAAACATTATTTGGCCGGATAAAAATTGAGTAATGTTATAAGACTAGAATACCCTCACTTATAAAAACGAAATGAAATCCATTTAATATTAAATATTTAAACACTTAATTACAATTTAAACCATTAAGTTTTATAATACTCACTTACTCTCTATATATAAAAAATACACATTTAACGAACTCATATATTCCATAATTATGCACTTCTAATCATTTTAAATTTGATACGTAATGTTAAGTATAGAATGTTTGGAGATCATTAAATGCTTAAAAAACACGTATGAGGTTTTTGTTAGCAAATCACTTATAAAAATAATCAAATATCAAATTATGACTTTGAAAGTGTACCGAATCTAACCAAATGTACGAGTTCCTAATTAAAAACAATAACAAACACAAAGTTTTATGCATAAAATGTTTACACGGCAAGGGGCATAATAGGCGGACGAGCATGTTTCTTCATGCATTTCATCATATATTCATATATATAGAGCAGCTCGACTTTTCTTGTTAACGTTCTCTCAATTTCACTAGTTTACTAAAAATTTTGTATAACTTTTTCCCATTGATTGCTCCAAATCCTCCATCCTCCATGACCTTTTCAATACTTTGACAGTTTGACCTACAAAACATTACATTTAAACCCATTTCAACTCATCTCAACACATAAATATCCAATAAAACCTGTTTTAATCATATAAAACCTATCACAAAGTTATGATTACTTATGCAGCACGCACCAAACTTACAGTTATATCATAAAACACGTATCATATATCATAGGTAACAAAATCCTTAAACTATATACATACCCAAATTTAAGTTATAACAATAAAAAAACATGTTACCAATTTTTGTCAACAACATTAAGTTATCAAATATGCAAATATTATAATTTATAAATATATATTAAGCGTCACAAATATTATGGGGGGCCAAAAAACAAGTTTACGGAAAGATTAAGCCAAATTCGGTATCCTATTGGTTTAGAGGGGTCATTTGTGCATTAATTATGTGGATTAGTCAATAAAATCAAAATAACGGGTTCCTATTCATCAAATAACGGGTTATGGGTACTGTTCATCAAGATTCCGTTTCTCCCACTAACTCTAAATTGCATCATCTTTCCCAACACGTGTACCTCATACACTCAGAAATCACAATCACACAGCGATGGAGCTTGACCAAGTTTATTGGAGGGGCCAAAATAAAATTGTTTCATTTTGGAGGGGCTAAGCTTTAAAAATACTCTTGTAATAGTGTGGTTATAAGTAACATACAATGAAAAGTACATAGAGTGGTCATCTTGGGGGGGGGGGTTGGGGGGGGGGGGCACCACCCCTGCCTGCCCTTACGAAGCTCCATCAATGCAATCACACATCTAAAAAATCCGTGAATCATCAAATTACACTAACAAAACCTAGATAACCTCTTTCAAACCTTCTTCCTAAAAAAACACTCACCGGACGAAAAACCAATCAATAAAAAATCATTCATGGTGGGTAAAGAAAACAAGGCATGAAATGATGCAAAATTTATTCGATGATCATTCCGAAGAAGAAGAAGTTAATGAGGAAGAAGAAGAAGTTGAATGAATAATGAGCCATTAACCTGGGTTATGTGGCATCCGGTTTGTTAGTGCGGTCCATGGTTTGATTAGTGCGTTTTACCCACTTCTTAGACCTTCTACCCACACACTCTTCTCAAAGCTTCCTCACACACATTGTTTTCTCAAAAGTGCATATTTCGTCTTTCTCTAAATATGTGGTCATTTCGTTGATTTGTTGCATGGTGGTTCTGTTGTTTTTTTGGACTAACAACGTTGTGAGCCGATTGTTTGTTGGTTTAGGTTGGAATCTTAGATGGATGATAAGAACATCCAGAAACGTAAGGAAAGGTAAATTAAAAAAAAATATATATATATATATATATATATATATATATATATTATTTGGTATTAAACCCTTTTAGGGTTTTGTGGCCTCAGTAATTGAGGTGTTTGATTATTGGCTGTGAACCCACGATGCTCTCTGGGGAAAAAGGTGAATCCCTAAAAATCTAAATAAACCTCATTGTTCCTTGTTTCTAATCGCTTCTCTACTTTAATTCATGTCCTAATCTTTATAACGATCGTGTTTTCTGCTTGATTGACTCTGTTAATTCAATGTTAACATTATTTTTATTAAGATCTAGGCTGGATTAGTTAGGGTTTTGAATTTATTAAGGGTTTACTGTTTTTTTAGGGTTTCGCATATTCTTATTTGATTTTGTTTCTGTTAAGGTTTCGATCATTATTACCATATTTGTTTATCATAATGAGAGTCGGTTAGTGGATCTATGATTTGGTATTAAACCCTTTTAGGGTTTCGTGGCCTCAGTAATTTGAGGTGTTTGATTATTGGCTGTGTTTTTTAGGGTTTTTTCTACTATTCTTTTTCGTTTAGGGTTTCGTTTGGATTTCTGTTTTTTGATTGTGCAAAGTGGTGATTCAGCTGTCTCTTCGAATATGGATAAGAATACTTCGATCAATGCAAAGTCCAACCTGCTGGGTAAGAAAGGTTCGACTTTTAATTCTGATATGAACGCAACCCAACTTAATGATCAGATGGAGTCGAGTGTGCAATCTAAGGTTAGTCATGATGTTTATAAAACTTCTGAGTCAAGTGATATACATGCTGATGTCATTGCGCCAGGTGTTGATACTCATAATATTGAGTCTCATGTTGAGAACTTGCAAAATATGAGCATGCAATTTGGTTCCATTCCTGTTGATGGGACTAAGTTGGATACAACATTGGACAATTCAGGTAAGAAGGATAAGAATCATGTTAATGGGGTGTCGACGCATAACAATGGTACTCAATCTGGTTCTACTCCATTATCGTTTGCGGATATGCTTAAGGATAAAACTACTAAGAAGGTTGTGAGAATTTCTAAAATGAGAAACGTTAATTGTGTGGTTGGTGCTAATGTCACCATTCCATTGGAAGTAGTCGATGAGGTAAGTGCTCGTTTTGCTAATACTCTTTATGGTTACTTCATTGGTAAGAGACTTGCTTTTCCAGTAGTCAAAAATTATGTTAGGAACACTTGGGCTAAGTTTGGTTTGCAAAGAGTGATGCTTAATAATGGGTTTTTTCTGTTTCAATTTGCTACAAAGAGTGTATGGAGAGGGTGTTGGAAGAAGGTCCATGGTTGATACGGTTAGTGCCCATCTTTTTGAATATTTGGACTCCTAACTCGAAACTTACTAAAGATGATATAACTTCAGCTCCTGTTTGGGTGAAAATCCATAATATTCCGGTTGTTGCGTATTCTGAGATTGGTCTTAGTTTGATTACAACGCAAATTGGTCGTCCTATTATGTTGGATTCCTACACTAGTTCGATGTGTCTTAACTAGTGGGGTCGAAATTCATATGCTCGGGCTCTAGTGGAAGTGTCGTCTAAGGATGCCTTACTTGACTCTCTTGTTGTTGCTATCCCTTACCCTAATGGGTCCGGTCATTCAATGGAAAGATTAGATATAAAATATGAGTGGAAGCCGCCTAGATGTGAGGCATGTAAAGTATTTGATCACAGTGATGATGGATGTCCTAAGAGAGTGAAAGCGGTTGAGAAACCGTTGGCTGTTGAGGAAGGGTTTAAGGAAGTTTATAGGAAGAAAGGGAAAGGAAAACAACCTGTTAGACAAGTAGATGGTGTGCGTTTGCAAAAACCAAAGCTTCAGTACTATTATAGACCTATTTCTAAACCAAATAATGGTGCATCTACATCTCAAGCGAATGTTAATCCTAATTGATAAGGATTTATTTGGTAGCTTTTTAAGGGGTCATTTAAGCCCAAAATCGTATAAATATGATCAAATATTGCCTCAAATCATTTCTTTTTGTATTTTAGGTACTTGGGACGAGAATTCTGGAAATTGGCACAGTTTGGACGTATTTGGACGAAAAAGTGAAGAAAATGACGAAGTCGCAAAATTCTGTCAGACATGGGAGTCTGACGGCGTCACACGCTACAACGTGATGCCATCATTTGTTAATAAAGCTGGATTTCTAGTGGAAAGCTACCAAGTGACGCCCCAAAATAATCTGAAGACACTATAACCTGACGCCGTCAGGTGTTAATTGAAGATGGGAGTCACGTTTTAAGCTAACAAAAGACGGCCCAGACAGTTTATCAAATGACGGCCTCAAGTCATTCCTGACGCCGTCATAACGGCGACTTGCACAAGATGAAACTCTAAACCACGGCGAGCTAACGGCGTCATATATATATATATATATATATATATATATATATTATATATATATATATATATATATATATATCTTTTCGCATGTTTTCATTATTAGAGAGACATCTTTGGGGAATATCTTAAAGTAGGGTTTTGGGACGAATTTAACAGCTTTTGTAAGGCTTCCAAAGCCCTTGAAATTCATGTTTCAATAAAGATAAGTATCCCTTTAATCATTCGATATGTCTATGTATAGTTTGATTATGTGTTTTGTGGAAACGGTGGGGGGGGGGGGGGTTAATACGATTCCGTTTCAAACTAAAAACTTTTGTATCAAATATAGTATAAACCAAGTTTCGCCATTATTAGTCTGGTTTGTATTTCCTTTCTAAAAAGCATCCTTATGACAAATTCCCAATCAAGTTTGACGTAATATGTAAAGTGTCAAAACAAAGACAATCAACAATATAAGGCAAGAATAGAAGTAAAGCGATAAGTATAAAGGATATGCAAACCGACACGAGGATTTATAGTGGTTCGGTCACAAGGTCACCTTCCTTCCCCTACTTCACTCCCCGAGTACCCAACTCGAGAGTTACTTCACTAGATCAACAAACTCCATTCTCGGCGGAGAAAACTTACACAACGTAGCTTACACTTTATCCGGTACAAAGCTAGATACCGGGTCCTTAACACGGCGGACAAAACCAACACAAAGTCGCCTACACTTTATCCGGTACAAGACTAGATACCGAGTCCTTAGCACGGCGGACCAAACCAACACAACGTCGCCTACACATTATCCGGTACAAGGCTAGATACCGGGTTCCATTACAAAGGAGGAACCACTACCCGATCAACACAAACACATCATGAGAGACCAACACCCTACTACACCAATCTACTCAACACATCTATGACACCCGTTATGTTTTGTGGCCCAACATAACAAACCTTGTGTTTTATGGCACAAACACATAAACCAACTAATCTAGTTAGAGATACAAGAAGATGATACAAGAGGAGATCCAAGACAATGTGTCTAATGGATATGAATGACTAAACTAAATAAACTTCTTTTAATAGAAAGCCTTCAATGAAGATCACAAGTTCCCTAAGCTTGTTGTGATAGATCTTCATGTATGTATGGTTGTGGTGGATGAGGATGCAAGATCTCTAAGCTTGCTTTGGAGGATCACTTCAGTAGTAAGGATGCAAGATCTCTAGGCTTGCTTTGGAGGATCACTTCGGGAGTATGCTTACAACAAAATGAAAGTTAGAAGCATTATGATCATATGAGAAAGAAGGTGTTTTACATGTTTTCCCACTGATCTAAATGTGTTAGAGATGGTGGAGAGAAAGTGTGTGAAAGGTGTATCTAAATGGTGAGAAATGGTTTGCTATTTATAGGCAAAAAAGAGAAAGTTGTTTACTGTTCACCGGATCCCTTTGAAAGTGATCCGGCCCTTGTAAACCAAGGGATCCGCGAGGGATCCGGCGACGCTCCTCTTTATTTGGGTTATGGGTCATGGTTAATGGGTCATGGGTTATGGGTTATGGTCCATGAGTCATGTGATATCATGCATGATGTCAAAGACATCTTGGGTCATGGGTTATGGAATTTGGGTCATGGGTTATGGACTTTGGGTCATGGGTTTTACCCATTGTGATGTCATGCATGATGTAAAACACATTAATGTACATGGGTCATGGGTCATGGGTTTTGGGTTATGGATAGTCCAAGCCATTTTATTAGTATATTACATTTAACTAGTTGATTCTGAATAATGTATTTTTTGAAAATGTAAGTAATAAATATTACTTATATGTGTTTCATAAAAATGGTATTGGTTTTATATAAACTATTTTACTAGATGTGTTTAATGGTTTATTTGGGTTTTGATCATAATGCAACATAACAAACATGTACGAACCTGTGATGTAGCATACAAGGACTTTAGTCGTCGAGAGATGTTGAATATATGTTGAGACAAAATATGATTACGAGTAACTTGTGCATTTTACGTTATGTATTACAAGTTACATGGTTTGTCATCAATCAAAACAAACGAGACTGGATAGATTAAATATCGTAATATTTGCCTTAACAATCTCTCCCTTTTTGATGATGACAAAATATATGTAAACGTAATAGATAGGTAAAATGTTAAAGTTACTTGTGTCCGTACTTCCTTTACATTACCTTCTTCGTTTACACTCTTCTCCCCCTTTTTTCGAAACAAAAAAGGTGTGTTCTTGGAGTTTAGAGTTGATTTTTCCCTAAGAATGCGAGCTTGCATCATCCCTAGTGAAGTTAAATAGAAAACCCCTTATTGCTCCACTAAGCCTAGCAACACATCTCTTGAAGCTTTGAAGACTTGTAAGAAAGAAGCGTGATCTCGTTTTGTAAGAAGAACCTTGATAAACACAAGAAAAAGAAAGCTACAAGAAAGTTATAAGAATGATCCTTGGATATGAGGTTAGAGAGAAATAAGAATAATAGAGATTAGAAGAGAAAATGAAAGTGACGGAATGCAAGTTTGATCTCCCTTGACGAGTGCTCCCTTTTGATGAGGGCGTCAAGTAATTAGGAAAACGAGATCATTGCAAAATGTGCAATGATTATGCTTTGACGAAAGCTCCCCCTTGTTGAGGGTGTCAAGTACTCCTTGTGTGTTTTTAAAATCTACAAAACGAAAATTAGTGCAAAACTATATTCGTCCTTGGACGAGTGAGTCATACGATGCACTCTATAGATGCTCGACGGAAGCTCCCCCTTGCTCGAGGGCGTCAAGAAGAACCTACAAAAAGATGAGTAAACCTCGTCCGGAGACAAGTATGCCATATACAAAACCATGTATATGAGTGAACCTACAAAGAAAAGATTAGTGTAAAATTTCGTCCATAGACGAGAATGTCATACACATCAAAGTGTATATGTGAACCTACAAAGAAAAGATTAGTGTCAAACAGAGAATAATCTTACTACTTGCATCATCGTGGTTGGTTTAGAGGTTGTAAGGTTGTTCAAGGTAGAAAGAATGTATTTGGGAATGAGACGCATTTCATTACGAAATTCACTTGGCTTTTGACAATATAGATGTTTGTGGGAGATGGTTCAACGACCATGGATTGTAGTGTTAGTGAGACACTGGTAGGATGTGGTTGACACAAGTAGGTTGTGGTTGAAGATTGTTAGTTCTCGGAGGTGACTCTTCTAGAGAGTTCAAGAAAGGATGAGGTGAGGTGAAGAATGAGAGAAGTTGAGGTTCAAGAGGTGAAACTCGTGTAGGTTGTGTAGATATGGGAGTGTTTTGGGGTGTAGGTTTAGAAGATGTTGGTTTAAGAGATGAAAGTGATGGTTTGATAGAGTGGAGTTGTGGTGGTAGACATGATGACTCTATGAGTAGTGAAAGAAGTGGAGGAAGATGGTGCAAGATGAGGAATATGATAAATGTGCGAATGAGCACAACTTGACTTGATAATGAAATCGACCATTGTCAACCTACACAAATCCAAACGAGTTAGTACAAAAGGAAAAACAATTATATCAATTAGTACAAGAATTAGATGGTTAAGAAGGCGTCTAATGTCGATAGAAGTCAGAGAGTGGTGGTGGAGAAAATTAGAAAATTTCTTAAAATTCATAAGAATTAAAAGATTGGATTTTAGACCTTTTTAGGGAGAAGATGGCTAATATAAATTTATAAAAATTATTAAGAATATGGAGATAGTTGGATTAGGATTAGAGAAAGATGGTGTAAGCACCAGAATGGAAAGTTGTTGATTTTTGGAGAAATGATAAATCATAAACATCCCAGAGGGATCCTAAGTCATGTTTTAGGAAGGTATGGGATCTACTGAGGCTGAGGAGATCTTATTTGTGACTAAAAGAGTATTAGAAACTGATCTAATAAGGTCTGGAAAGTGAGAGAGAGGTAGAAAGGTATAAAATCTATGTATGTTCGACCGGTTCCTCCGGATCCATTTAAAAATGGATCCGGCCTGTTATCCCAAAGGGATCTGGCGTCTGAGAACTAAAACAACACACTGGGCTTGCGAAAATAACTTACACAAATCAAAACTCAAAACAAGTTTTCATAATAGTAAGTGTCGAAGAGATGGTCTAGATTAGTACATCGTTTGCACTAACAATGGCGTGAAAGGTATGTGTCAAGAGTGAAGAGGATATGTGATAGTGTTCTAGACAATAGAGTTGTGACGTGCTAGTTTAGGACAATCCTAGGCTTTAGAAGGTGGAGTTGTTTTCGGAGTCCTAAGTAGTTCTTCTAAGGTGGTTTAGAATGAATCGCGTTTTGTCCTTTAATTTCTATGGTTAGATCCCTAGAGCTTTGGTAGTGTTCGCAAAAGATATGGTGGGGAAGAGGTGGTAGAGATTCATCCATCCAAGTTGGTTACGGAAGGTTTGGTGGAAAGTTTGAAAGAGAGTGATTGGTTTAGAAAGGCTTGAAGCAAGTTCCGTTTTGTGAGTTGGTTTTAGCTAAGAGATGTTTACCTATGTGTTTAGAAGAGTAAGGGACACATGTATATGAGTTCTTAAAGAATGATTATGTGAATGAATTTACCTCCCCCATAATTGGTGGACATCCAACATAATGAGTTTAACAAGAGATAAAGAAGATAAGGAAGTAGATTGTTTAGAAGGTTGCTTTGGTTTAATGAAGGCGATGAGCTAAGTATAGTCATTACGGATGGTGATTAGCATACAATGAACTTCATCCTTGAAGTCATGTATCTCTTCTCGATCAAAGCAAGATAATCGCTTGATGAGGCAAGTGGTTGTGATTGACTAATAAAGAAAAATAAAATTTACTACTTGTTTGATTAGTAATCCTAAGGTGACGAAGAAGTTATGTTTAAACACAAAAATTTAAAGGAGTCCATATGGAGAACAATATGGAGAACAAGTATGGAGAACAAATATGGAGAGCAAGTATGGAGAATAAGTTTGGAGAACAAATATGGAGAACACATATAGAGAACAAATATGGTTGGATGAGCAAGTTCAACATATGTTGTTGGAAAGCTTGAGTTTGGATTTTCGGATATGACCAATTATATTTGCGTTGCAAAATAATTTACTTGAGTATCTCGGATGAAATAATCAAGTTGTCAATCCTACTATGAAGCTTGGAAAGCGATCATGGAGAAGAAGACGGGAAAGTACATCATCAACACAAGAGTAGGTTATGATCCGATGTACATTCTTGTCATTTCAGAAAAACAACACAAAAGATGAAATCAAGAAATCAACTAACATATAAGCACATAATACACTTATGTTGCACAAATAACAAACTCAACAAGAAGTCATATAGCATATTACATGTTTTAAACATTATTCAACTTATATGACTTATCCAAGCATTTAAGAAAATAGCATTTTCAACACAACTAGATGTTATCCCAAATACTCCTTCAAATAGCACATTGATTAGTATATATTACTAACTCAACACACAAGCAAATGAATAACATGGCAAGGAAGACACATATGTTACACATACAAACAAGCACAAAAACTATTTGAGATAAACATACGATCAAGTAGTGCAAGGCAAAGCAATTAATCATTTAGCATATCATACGAAAGATCTTATCATCGCTTTGTGTTAAATATAAACATGTATATCAAGCTTGATTAGTTTCCTTTAAATATGACCAAAACTTTAGTTTCAAAAGAAAGCACATTAATATTTAAAGATAAAGACATTCTTTTCTAATTAGACCAAGAGTTTGTGTAAATGTTATGACCGAAAAATGACTTTCTATTATAAATCAAGGATTCTGTAAATTTTTGTTTTGAATCAGTTTATGAAATTATTTTCATATGAAAGTAGACTCAAATATTTTTAAAACGACAGGTGGCACGACTTCTGCGGACTTACGGTTAATTAGTTATAAATTTTTGAAGTTTATCAAAAACTATCCTCTGTGCAGACGGATCCGCCGGATCCCTTCCAAAAGGGATCCGCCCATTGATAAAAAGGGATCCGCGGATCTGAAACAGATTCACCAAAACACATATTTTGACCCGATGAAAAGGTTTAACCTTTGTAGATTTTTTAGTGAACTTATATTACCCATTTTAATCTTTATTCAAGCTTAAAAAACAGGATATCTAACAACAAAAGTTCAAAGAAAAAATATCAATAAGACACTTTTCATATTATGCTTGACTTCACCGAAAATTTGATACAAGGACCTTACTCGGTTTTAAAAAATCATTTGTTTTAAAACTAGAGCCAACCCGCTCTGATGCCAATTGTGGAAACGGTATAAACGGTAGAGGGGGTGGGGGAGGGGTTTAATACGTTTCCGTTTCAAACTATAAACTTTTGTATCAAATATAGTATAAATCAAGTTTCGCCATTATTAGTCTGGTTTGTATTTCCTATCTAAAAAACATCCTTATGACAAATTCCCAATCAAGTTTGACGTAGTATGTAAAGTGTCAACACAAAGACAACCAACAATATAAGGCAAGAATAGAAGTAAAGCGATAAGTAAAAAGGATATGCAAACCAACACGAGGATTTATAGTGGTTCGGTCACAAGGTCACATTCCTTGCCCTACTCCACTCCCCGAGTACCCAACTCGAGAGTTACTTCACTAGATCAACAAACTCCATTCTCGGCGGAGAAACCTTACACAACGTAGCTTACACTTTATCCGGTACAAAGCTAGATACCGGGTCCTTAACACGGCGGACCAAACCAACACAAAGTCGCCTACACTTTATCCGGTACAAGGCTAGATACCGAGTCCTTAGCACGGCGGACCAAACCAACACAACGTCGCCTACACATTATCCGGTACAAGGCTAGATACCGGGTTCCATTACAAAGGAGGAACCACTACCCGATCAACACAACACATCATGAGAGACCAACACCCTACTACACCAATCTACTCAACACATCTATGACACCCGTTATGTTTTGTGGCCCAACATAACAAACCTTGTGTTTTATGGCACAAACACATAAACCAACTAATCTAGTTAGAGATACAAGAAGATGATACAAGAGGAGATCCAAGACAATGTGTCTAATGGATATGAATGACTAAACTAAATAAACTTCCTTTAATAGAAAGCCTTCAATGAAGATCACAAGTTCCCTAAGCTTGTTGTGATAGATCTTCATGTATGTATGGTTGTGGTGGATGAGGATGCAAGATCTCTAAGCTTGCTTTGGAGGATCACTTCAGTAGTAAGGATGCAAGATCTCTAGGCTTGCTTTGGAGGATCACTTCGGGAGTATGCTTACAACAAAATGAAAGTTAGAAGCATTATGATCATATGAGAAAGAAGGTGTTTTACATGTTTTCCTACTGATCTAAATGTGTTAGAGATGGTGGAGAGAAAGTGTGTGAAAGGTGTATCTAAATGGTGAGAGATGGTTTGCTATTTATAGGCAAAAAAGAGAAAGTTGTTTACTATTCACCGAATCCCTTTGAAAGGGATATAGCCCTTGTAAACAAAGGGATCCGCGAGGGATCTGGCGACGCTCCTCTTTATTTGGGTTATGGGTCATGGTTGGTCATGGGTTATGGGTTATGGTCCATGGGTCATGTGATGTCATGCATGATGTCAAAGACATCTTGGGTCATGGGTTATGGACTTTGGGTCATGGGTCATGGGTTTTACCCATTGTGATGTCATGCATGATGTAAAGCACATTAATGCACATGGGTCATGGGTCATGGGTTTTGGGTTATGGATAGTCCAAGCCATTTTATTAGTATATTACATTTAACTAGTTGATTCTAAAGAATGTATTTTATGAAAATGTAAGTAATAAATATTACTTATAAGTGTTTCATAAAAATGGTTTTGGTTTTATATAAACTATTTTACTAGATGTGTTTAATGGTTTATTTGGGTTTTGATCATAACGCAACATAACAAACATGTACGAACCTGTGTTGTAGCATACAAAGATTTGAGTCATCGAGAGATGTTGAATGTATGTTGAGACAAAATATGATTACGAGTAACTTGTACATTTTACGTTATGTATTACAAGTTACACGGTTTGTCATCAATCAAAACAAACGAGACTGTATAGATTAAATATCGTAATATTTGCACTAGCATATTTATCTTTTCTTTGTTTTAACATGCTAGCTTAAGTTTATTTGTGTTTGCTTAGATCTAGTGAAACCTAGTTATTGAATATTGATTTGTTGTATCTTGTTTAGTTGATTGCCTCACGTTAGGCTAAGAAAACTGGCTGACCTCTTATATGTAACTAGCTTGAATGTCTTAGAAAACGAAACCGTAGAGTGCACTATTGGTTTTTCTCATTGTATTTGTAGAACCGTAAGGGGTTGGGGGTAGAAGGGGGTGAATACGGTCTTTTCGGCTTTATTGATGTTTAAAAACTTTCAAGCCTCAAAGAACAATTTGTGGTTTATACAACAACAACCACAATCACAACACAAGTATATAAAGCGAGTAAAGAGACACCACGATATATATTGGTTCGGGATGGGGGGTTTATACCATCCGTATGTCCAGTTGCGAATCCACGACACTATACTATTCACTAAGTATAATTCTTTCAGTGGACTACAAACCGATACAACTTCGGTCCACTGATATTGATGTGTGAGTGTTTATATTGCTCTAATTATTTTATATCCACGGTGTGTCGTTGTGGTTTAAGCAGTATTCAAGTTTTAAATTTATATTTAGCCGACTTATCAATAACACACACTTTAACGAGCAGTGTACCCGGTCAGTATGAATATAATGGTAAGTAGAGTGTCGATCACTAAGAGTGGAATGTATTATCTAGTTATTCTAATCAGTATTTTAATATCTTAAGTTAGCTGTACAAACTATTCTAACGCAAGGGGGTTTCAGCCTGAGAGACTGGCACGGTTTGGTTATGATAAAATAATAAACTAAACTAATGTGCACGAATCAGCGATTAGCACACACGTACACAGATAGATACTTGAGACAATAAGAAGACCTGTCCTGATAATTAAGTAGCTTGTCACTTGTTTTATTGCTAGTTTTATATGAAGTGTATGTAATTAACCCTTTCTCGTTGGCTCTAATCTTATCGGTGAGTAAACCCTTAATGATCACTTATGTCTATCCCACTATCCTAGAATATTGAGCACTTGTGATGCCCACGTTTCGTATACGCTAAAATAGATAGGCGAGGAAGGGGCATGGCGACCCAAGCAATGCTCAGCTAGACACAGAGGTTATCAATGTACTAATAAAAGTCACCAAAGACATCAACATATAAACTTTAATTAATGGGAAAGCAATTTTAAGGGGTGCCCATGGTTTTCCGTAGTCACATGGAATCGGCCCATCAATCCTGATGAATTAAAGTGTACTAATACAATAAAACAAAACTACTTAATGAATTGAATACATGCAGGACCTTCTTACAGCTCTTGTATCTTCGTTTAGGGTGTGTCTTGTGCTGCTAATTCGTCTGAATTCGGCCTTAGGGTTTTGTGGTCTTCGGTCTTCTTGTAAAACTAGGCTCTCGAAATTCGTCTGGCCTTGGGGTATTTATAGTTTCTGTCTGAGGGTTAGATGCGGCGCATAGGATAAGTAGATGCGGCGCATTGACTTAACTTCGCGTGGGGTCCAAGATTAATATATTCAGGAATATTCGTACACCGCCTTAAGATGCGGCGTAACTCCATTCTTGTATGCGGCGCATGTACTTTGCCGTCTTGGATTATAACTTGTGAAATATAGATAGTGATGCGCTGTATGTTAGAAGTAGGATGCGGCGTATCTGGAGCAGAATGATCTTGATATTGTACATTTCAGTAGACTCTTAACATCTTGCTTGTTTTGCTCCATAATTAGTCCAAAATCACCAAGTTTCACATAATACTTGTTTTTACCTGAGAATTACAAAAGTAAACATTAACGTATCGATTCTCATATATAATATAATAAAACAAGTCAAATAAATAGGATAAATGATAATGATAAAATGTACTTATTTGAGTTCATCAAATATCCCCACACTTGAAATTTACTTGTCCTCAAGTAAACCTTAGAATAAATCTTATGAAAATGTATCCTAAAAGATATTAGGATTTATTTTTATATTTAAGCATGTATTCGTTTTGTCATAATTGCACAACCAAACACTTAACGAATTAGAAATAAAATAAAATATTTTGATAAAATCAAATCTAATCGTTTAACTGTCCAGCCGTGACGAATATTCTATCATAAGCTTGGCAAGTATACGCATCCCCCCCACTAAAGCCAAGGAATAACAAGTCTAAAGCGGTAAAAAGGGTTTGTAGGTTAAGGGTTAATCATTCTTCTTAATCTCTATCGATCTCACATTCCAGAAAAGGCGACAAAATCACAAATACATGATCGAATCCACGACCACGATACTTGCAATTGCTCAAATCCTTAACTCGAATAGGCTAAAGATAAGACCAAGTAATCTTCACCAATAATATTATATCAAAAAGGGCGACAAAATCATAAATACATAGCCGAATCCACGACTACGATACTTAAGATTGCTCAAATCCCTAATCTCAATAAATCAAAGGTTTGGATAAAGAATGATGTAGGGTATGGATAATATTTGGGATATAAATTGGTGTAAAATGAAAAATAAACAAAACAGATAAATTAAAATCCTAAGTGTGGTAAATTACTTTCCCAACCATCCCATGAATAAGACTCATATCATTGAATAACTCACGCTTTAACACTTGAAACACACGCTTTAGGTAGACACGAATTATACTCAACAAAATCTCAATCAAAGAATAACCTTAGTTGGCGTTCCCATAACGGCCAACTCCCATTCAATCCATAAATATAATATATAACAAATAGTGGTGATATCGACCACTTAATACAAAACTTTACATAAGTTGGTTAAAACAAACTTTCAACTTTTCATTTTTCTTTTTCTTTTCTATTTTTTTTCGATTTTTTTTTTTTTTTTTTTTGACATCAACATATATGTGTAAAATTTCACAACTTTTCTATCACTATCTTTCCGGATAATTTTTCCATAATTTTCATACTTTCAGAAATAACTGTAATAGCGAAAGTAGTAAACACACGAAAAATAAACTCAAAGATATACAATATTTACTTTCATACCAATTGCATTGTGCAATTTCCTGACTCAACCAAAGATAATGAATTACGCACGCGAACACAGGTAATGTAAGGAAACACACTTTGCCTAAAGCAATTAACCAACCACGGATTTTAATCTACAGGGTAGGCTAAGGTGTAAGGGTGTAACGAAACATTATAACAAAGGTGTAAGAAACGAAAGGAATGGCTCTGAGTGTTTTTCTAGGGGTATCTTACTCTAAAAGTGAGAGTAACAAAAGGGTTTATAAGGGGGTTAACTAACCAATGTAGTTAGCTAATATCACATAACATATAAAGGCTATTTGGGTGTAATCCTAAAAATTTACCGATTTAGACAAGTCATTCCAATTATATAGATAATACTTATTATGGTGGTCTCGAATAGTATACAAGCCAAGTTCTAAAGTTTACAAGTCACCGGCACACTCATAGATTTGTGAATTTTGAAAAGTTCACAATTTTTGAAAATAATGTTATGTGTGCAGCTATATAATTTAGACTTTAAACAAAAACATGCTAAAAATTTTAAATTTTGATATATTAAGCGCATTTTAAGCATATTTTGAAAAAGTTTAGGACAAGTAAGTGTTCTAATTCTCTAATCCCCCCACTTAAGTTAAACAACGTCCTCGTTGTTTGTGTCAAAGGTTAAAAACTGGAAAATAAAAGAATTAGAACAGAAAAACTCCCCTGAGATTTGCTCGGTATGATCCTCCATTATTCGTATAAGAGCAAAAATCAACTTTCTTGTGGATTAGAACGTTTAATCTTCATAGATGATGTATCCACAAGAATTGCAGGAATCTATAATACTATTCAGACTTTAACACACCTGAGTTAAGAAAGTTCAAACTTGCATAATACATTAGTAGTTAGTAAAAATAAAACTTAAAAAATTAAAACTGAAAATCATCAGGTCAGTCGATACGCCGTATCTTATGGAAGAAGATACGCCGTATCTAGCCTGGAATAAGTACGAATCAGGATAAAAGATGCGTCGCATCCTTAACCAGGGATGCGCTGCATTAAATAAATTGACAAAAAGTTTTAAAGTAAAAAATAAATAAAAATGCAGAAAAATAAATAAGATATGACCAGTGCAGGCGATGCGTCGCTTCTTAGGATGGAGATGCGCCGTATCTTCTGTGGGTCTGACAGACTCGACACAGAACAGAAAAGTAAAAATTTTCTCCGGGTTGTCTCCCGGTCAGCACTTGTCTTTATTCCAGAGTCTTCAAGTTAGACTCACGTTCAGCTCCTTATATTGTTCTTGTTACGTGCCATCCTTCTTCTTTCATCCGAAAGATGTTCCCGTATAGCTCCGCAACATTTTCTTCCGTTCGAATTAATCTAATATATGCTTTGGTCTTCGTCGCAACATATTCCTCATCAGGTCCCAAAGAGTATTTGATGACTTTAATTTTTTCAGAAATAATCATGGGTGGCTTATTATAAGGGATCCCAAGTAGTCGACACTTTCTCTTGATGAATTCTTCTTCGTCATTATCAACAAACTTGAAATAAGGATCATCGTTCAAATAGTCATCAAGTTCATCAATCAATTCTCCTCGCGACTCATCATTATTATCATAGGGATCATAATTAACCACGTTAAAGGATTGATAATAATCTTGAATCTCATCCCACTCTCTTTTCAATTCCCATTGCAAGCGTCGACTAAGCCTTGTGTAATCATCAAATTATCCATGCACCCATTCCCAGAAAGTAGTGTCCGATGCTCCCTTAAGCTCTTTTAAGTAGTTGATTCTACTTTTTTCTTGCAAAGCCTCTGCTTTACGTGGGCAGTCTTCAACTTTTTCATACCAATCATCGTCTTCAAAGTATACATCGTTTCCAACCCGTTTCATTCCAATTATACTTCCCCCATTACAGGTTCCATCATTCTTATAATCACAGGTTGGCCATTCACTACTTCCATCCTTGAAATGGAAAGTGTTACAAGTTTGATTAATATGCTCAAACTCCCATGGTTTATCCCAAACCCATGGTATTTGGTCATTCCATTCGTAGTACCAGGTGTTTTTTAAATCATCACAAGTTTTGAATCCTGGTAGATCTCTAGTTAGCACATCAGCGTCGATTTGAAGAAAGTAATTAAATTCTTTAAATTGTTTGCACAAGGGTGTCTCATAATTGAACACATCAATGTCTATTCTGAACAATTCTTTAATGCCTTCCCTGATCGTTGAATCTTCATGTGAAGATCCATCGTTGCATTCTACTTTCTCATCTTCACCTCTCATCCAATATACCCATAACACATCTTTAGTAGCTCAGTCCATGCTCTTATGGTTATTGAACTTACTAGCTAACCAATTTGAAAAATCAACATTGTTAGGATCGTGGTTAACGTCAAAGCTAGTGTTACCAATCATGTTCCTTCTTATCTCCATGAACTCATTAAATTGTTCTTTAAAACTTCGTGTCAACCATGAGGTCACAATCCGTTTAACTTCATTCATAGGAGCAAATTCGGGATCGCCGTATTTAAGTTCAAGCCACTCTTCTAAAGAGATATCCATCAACCTTACCAACTTTCCATGAAATAGTATCTCCGATTCAGCATACATTCTTTCGTTATCCAGATAGCTTTTTAATCCCCAATACTGTTCGGAATAAGGCATATAAGAAGTTTGTATAGGTTGGACTTCATAGCTTTTGTTGCTCGATTTGTTGACTGCATTTGCTGAGTTCATGTATTCAATTTGGAATTTCCCATCTTTTTCTTCGATAGTAGTCCAAGTTAATCCTTTAGATTCAATGATGGGCCATAAGAGTAATAATTCATCTTCAGTGTAGCTCATTAGTAAATCATAAGAGAATATCCCATCTTCCATATTGCATAAGCGTTTGAATTCCTTATAAGTAGCTTCAAGAGGGGTCTCCCAAGAGAATAAATCGGCATCAATCATGAGCACATTGAAGTTGACATCATCAAAAACTTCCTCTTCGAATGAATCCGAAATCAAGAGTTCCGTAGCAAGATATCCGTTCACTGACATGTCTTCCATAGCAAAACCTGTCATCATAGGTAAAATCGTCAGTAGGATTTGTTCGCTAGAAGAGAAATTAATGAATTTAGAAACGGATATAAAAATAACTGATATCTGCAGATGATGCGCCGTATCCAGAAAGTTGGATACGCCGTATCTTATAATCGTTAAAATTTAATCAGACTTTTATTCAGAAATCAGATACGCCGCTTAGAATTTAGAATGCGCCGTATCAGTTTAATTTATCAAAAATCGTTTATATTTATTAAAAATAAATGCGTCGTATTAACAAAAGTTAATGCGCCGTATTTTCATTACGTTTCAAAATACAAGATTTTTTATTCAGAAGATGCGCCGTATCGACAAAAATCAATGCGTCGTATCTGTTTAATAATTCGAAAAACTGTTTTTAATTTAAATACTAAATACGCCGTATTTGTTAAAACAGATGCGTCGTATGGTGTTAGGGTTTAGAAAAATTTCTTATTAAAAACAGAATACGCCGTATCTTGGGGAAAGATGCGTCGTATCGAATTTATTAAACGCGTTGTATTTTATAAAAATTAAACGCAATACGCCGTATCTTTGAAAATAGATGCGCCGTATCGTTTGTATTAGCACAGTACAACGATAGCAGAATACAGAAAAATAAAAAAAAAAAGAAAAAGAAAAATAAAATCAAACAAAAAAGAAACAAAAAAAAAAATTAAAGAAAATAAAAACACACAAAAACAGAAAATATGCAAATAATACAATGAATGCAATTTATCTAATATATAACAGGGTTAGTGGTTAGAATCTAAAAATTAAAAAAAAAAAAAAAAAAAAAAAAGAAAAACCTAATTAAAATACTAATCAAATTAACAGATATTAACAATTCACTCCCCGACAACGGCACCAAAAACTTGAAGTGCGCGTGTTTGTATTGCTCTAATTATTTTATATCCACGGTGTGTCATTGTGGTTTAAGCAGTATTCAAGTTTTAAATTTATATTTAGCCGACTTATCAATAACACACACTTTAACGAGCAGTGTACCCGGTCAGTATGAATATAATGGTAAGTAGAGTGTCGATCACTAAGAGTGGAACGTAGTATCTAGTTATTCTAATCAGTATTTTAATATCTTAAGTTAGCTGTACAAACTATTCGAACGCAAGGGGGTTTCAGCCTGAGAGATTGGCACGGTTTGGTTATGATAAAATAATAAACTAAACTAATGAGCACGAATCAGCGATTAGCACACACGTACACAGATAGATACTTGAGACAATAAGAAGACCTGTCCTGATAATTAAGTAGCTTGTCACTTGTTTTATTGCTAGTTTTATATGAAGTGTATGTAATTAACCCTTTCTCGTTGGCTCTAATCTTATCGGCGAGTAAACCCTTAATGATCACTTATGTCTATCCCACTATCCTAGAATATTGAGCACTTGTGATGCCCACGTTTCGTATACGCTAAAATAGATAGGCGAGGAAGGGGCATGGCGACCCAAGCAATGCTCAGCTAGACACAGAGGTTATCAATGCACTAATAAAAGTCACCAAAGACATCAACATATAAACTTTAATTAATGGGAAAACAATTTTAAGGGGTGCCCATGGTTTTTCGTAGTCACATGGAATCGGCCCATCAATCCTGATGAATTAAAGTGTACTAATACAATAAAACAAAACTACTTAATGAATTGAATACATGCAGGACCTTCTTACAGCTCTTGTATCTTCGTTTAGGGTGTGTCTTGTGCTGCTAATTCGTCTGAATTCGGCCTTAGGGTTTTGTGGTCTTCGGTCTTCTTGTAAAACTAGGCTCTCGAAATTCGTCTGGCCTTGGGGTATTTATAGTTTCTGTCTGAGGGTTAGATGCGGCGCATAGGATAAGTAGATGCGGCGCATTGACTTAACTTCGCGTGGGGTCCAAGATTAATATATTCAGGAATATTCGTACACCGCCTTAAGATGCGGCGTAACTCCATTCTTGTATGCGGCGCATGTACTTTTCCGTCTTGGATTATAACTTGTGAAATCTTGATAGTGATGCGCCGTATGTTAGAAGTAGGATGCGGCGTATCTGGAGCAGAATGATCTTGATATTGTACATTTCAGTAGACTTTTAACATCTTGCTTGTTTTGCTCCATAATTAGTCCAAAATCACCAAGTTTCACATAATACTTGTTTTTACCTGAGAATTACAAAAGTAAACATTAACGTATCGATTCTCATATATAATATAATAAAACAAGTCAAATAAATAGGATAAATGATAATGATAAAATGTACTTATTTGAGTTCATCAGATATGCACAAAGTGTTGTAATTATTATATCATGACAATCATATTAATAAACCAAAACATCAAAGAACACATATAGCGGAAGCATAGTATACATATAACATATAAATAATTGAACCCGAAAATTAAAGTGAACATACCTTGATGATTCTAGCAAGAACAAGAATCAACCTTGAGCAATATGGATTATGAACCCTAATTAGGGTTTATAGGATTATAGGAATTGCCCTTTACCGTTTTTGCAATTCAATCCAAGATTCTTACAATAGTGTGTAAGAATCACGTTATTGTACACACAAACTAATCCCGAATTAATGTTATGCAAGTAATGAACACAAAACAATATTTGCTTTTCAATAAAACACAAGTTGACACCCTTAGGGGATGATCGGCCGAATATAGGAACAAGAGAGAAAAAACAAAGAAGGTTTTAGGGATTAGAGTGTACAAGAGTACCCAATAATTAACCAAAGCCTTTGTATTTATAGGATGAAAACTTAGAGGACAAGTTAGAGATGGATTAGGGTTTCTATACCCCTTGCCGATCGGTTTCAAGCCCATAAGGGGTTCCGGATTCTTCTCAACTTTCCTAATTTTCATTCCTTAATTGTTTCCTTTTATCGTTTAACGGTCATTAGTCATTATCCGTTAAATACTTAACGCCCGTTAAATGTTTTGTGCATATAATAATTATATATAACATTTTATACATAATTATTAATCATTAATTCTTTATTTGTAACGTGTGCAATCCCGTGATCTCGAGTTCGATCCTAACACTCAACTATATTTTATGTCTATAAAACTAACAGCTCCCACTTAGACATATCATAATAGTTGTGATCACATCGGTTAGCGTCTTGTAACACGCCGATGCCTCTAGTACAACTCGAGTAGGTCTCCTAGAAAAACCTTTAATGATTCATCATTATTATTATCCTTTTGTTTCTAATACTACATTGAATAAAGATATGGATATTATCTTAATTCAAAATTATGTTTCTCCGTTGTTTATGATTGAGCAAGATTACCAAATCTTCTGAACATATTTAGGGGAGATCTTGGGCATGGCCATGCAAACATCTTGTCAACCCTACGAGGGGCCCAACAGTATTAAACTCCAATAAATTTGGAGGAACAAATTCTATCTTGACTATGAGCATAACTCATGAACTTTGCAACAATTCCGAAAAAAATCCTTATGACTACCAGTTACGTATAGCGTTAAATTGTTCCACAGAATGCACTACATTCACAACAGTTATCTGGTATCTCAAGTCTGAGGATAACTATTAATGATTTACTTAAAAATATCGATAAGTAATATCATGTAGTTGGGATAAGTCCTATATTCAATTCATTGAATATCATGTGAATTTGGTATGACAACGCATCAATATACTTTCAATTATATTCTACCAAAACTCAGATTTGTCTTATCATAATGATATTCCCATATCATTAACTGACAACGGACATTTAGAATAACTAAGTTATTCACGGATTAAAGCATGTAAAAAATAGGATAACAATATTAAATAATGAATATAAACATTACCAATACTTTATTTCATTAATAAATAATAAATGTTTACAATCCTTTATCCACATACTAAACACAGTCATGCATGAAACTACTAGCTAATCTAAGTCCAATTCCATTTGAAAATTTAGTAAGCTTTTCTTTTGCTAAAGCCTTAGTGAATAGATCAGCTAAGTTATCATCTGTGTGAACTTTCAAGAGATTTATTTCACCTTCGCGGACTTGTTCCCGAACATAGTGATACTTCCGTAGACAATGTCTGGTGCCCTTCATGACTCCAGGCTCATTGGCAAATATGATTGCAGCAGAATTGTCGCAATACATATTAATAGGCGATTCAATTAAAGGCATAACACCAAGCCCTGAAATGAATTTCCTAATCCAGACTGCCTCCATTGCAGCTTCTGAAGCAGCTATGTACTCGGCCTCTGTCGCAGATGTAACACCCCCAAAATATCGCAGCGGAAGATTGTTTCTTTGGGGTGCTACTTCATAATATAAAGTACAAGTTTATAGAAAACGACCTCTAAATGAGACGTTTTGAAAAGTTACCATTCGATTAATGAATTCAGAGTTACAAACATGAGATCCCAAAGTATGATACATAAATGTATACAAAATGTTTCGAATGGTAAATGATAAAAGCATAAGTCTTCAAAATATGTCGAGCGACTCTATGCTCCATGCAACGGCTATCATCTTACAGACCTGAGATAAACATGCTAAAGTGTCAACACAAAGGTTGGTGAGTTCATAGAGTTTGTTTTACATTAGTTGAATATCCTTTAAAGAATGTTTTCCGTAGCAAAGGCCTTGTAAATCCACTCAGTTACAGATCCCGCCCATACAAGACTTGCAACCTGTGTGTTTACAACCCACTGCTAATAGTATAGTATGATTAAAACATATGTGTATACGATAGATGCACACTTAATGTAAAGTATAATAGCCTACTGAACCTCATGACAAGAATAAGCAAGAATGCTTCATAGCTGGATTATATTCACCCAGGGCCATGAATCGTAGGCAAAGGGTGGGGGTGTCAACCCGATAGTACTATCAATACCTCTCCGTTGGCTCCATCCAGGAGTTAAACAGTGGTTAAAGAATATAGCGTATAGAATAGTTTTCACACATTAAGTCACATATCGTAATAAAACTACACATCATGTTTAAGAGTATGAAAGTTAATGAAAACAGTTGAGCATGTACCTCCCCCAAGGAGTTTAAAACAAGTATTAAAGAGTAAGAGTGGGGCTAAGAACTCACCTTGAACTAATGATAACACAACGTATAACGGAATCGATGGATTAAACCAGGAAGTCTCTACGTACAACCTAGAAATATGATATCGTGTCTTAGGTTCTAAAACAACGAAGTGAATATATAAACAGGCCAAAAAAAGTTTATATATCTCGTACTACCGTTCGGGCCATCGTAATTCAGAGGTCATGTAGTAAACGTTCGAGGAGCCAGGACACTTTAACTCGTAAATCCACAACTCGTCGATCCGCTTACCCAAATGAAACCCCTCACACAAAGCTCCCTAGTGTTGTAGTATTTGATAGAAAATATATTTTGTTTACTTGATTATATGATATATTAAGAGTTTATAAAACACTAAATAATCAAATAAAAGTTCATAAGTATTTAAAGTATATAAATACTTACCTTAATATAGAATGCTTGCGTATTATAGAAAAAGGGAATATAAGCGGAGCTTCGACGTGAAATTTGCAATCTTCGTAAACCCGAGGCTACTTGAAGATTATAACAACGCCTTCTTGAAAACCCGAAGCTATTTGAAGATAATAACAAAGTCTTTTTGGAGACTTAAAGTTATTTGAAGATTATAACGACTCTTTCTTGAAAACTTGAAGAAAACAAGATCAAAGTCTAGCTTTTGCTCAAGAACTCATCAACTTTCTTATGAAATATAAGAGAAGTGCCTAGGGTTTTAGGAATTTGAAGTTATTAGAAGGTGTGGTGCAAGAATTTCTATGTGTTTAGTTGGCTATTTATAGGATGAGAAATTTAGTTAACTACATATTGGGTTAAATTTTAACCATGGTTAAAATAACACATGTAATCATCTAGGAAATCAATGACCAAGATCAAGCCACCAAGGGGATGACTCCCCCCTATTGGCGGTTTGGAAAGGGCTAGGAAGAAGACTTGGTCAATTTTGGTGTTATCTTGTTTACGGAGTGAGTTTTGGTTCCGTTAATCGTTAACCGTAAACAGTTAAGTCACGAAACGTAAAACCGGGTATCGTAAAAATATGAAACTTGAAATAATGATTAAACTTGTCAATATACTCCATAATAAAATATAAAATGAGTGGTAAGTTCCATCGGGTTGCTTAAACCCTGTTAAAACTGAAAACGCGGGTCTAAAACGCGAAATACGTAAAACGTACGAAAGTTGCGCAAAAATTGAGAAAAGTAAAATGTAACTTTTCTAATAGGATAATAATGATTTAGAATAGCCTATAATGTCTAGACTGGGCTCAGTCTAGTGTCGGTTGTGTTTTAAACGTTCTTTTAGACCTAAAACCGTAAGCCTAAAAATCAAGGAATGATTTATAAAATCAAGGCATGATTTTTATGGTCAATGGAGGGGGAAAATATGTTGACTTTTCCAATAATATAAAAGCTTCTAATCATCTTAGAAAATGTGGTGCAGGTGACAGCTAAGGTTGCGGATGAGTAAAAGTGCTTAAAACGCAATTCTAGTTCTGTAAGGCACGAGGCTTATTTGTGACATTTTAATTTAGAATTTTTATTCTTTAAAAATTCCATAATTAATTGTGAGTGTTCTAAAAATCAATCTGATGAGAGGAAAAATTGGCGCAGGTGGTTTTCGTTATGCGTAGGATGTTTAAACGACGTTTAAACCGCACGTATAGCTTCTTAATAACTTTTGCGAAAATGACCCGACAATCGTCAAACTTTTATTTTGTCATAGAAATAATTTATCTCACGAGAATATTTAATAAAAATTTCGATACAATATAAAAATTTTGAAGATGAATAGTGCCAGTGAATAGTAAAAAATGAATAGTAAAATTTTCAGGAATAGAAATTTAACTTGAAAATGCGAATTATTACAGCAGACATCATAATTTTACTCTGCTTCTTGCTCTTCCAGTCTACTGCTCCTCCATTGATAACAAAGACATAACCAGTCTGAGACTTCATATCATCTTTGTCACATTGCCAGGACGCATCACAGTAACCTGTAACATCAAGTTCTGTAGCTGGATTTCCACCATACACAAGAAACATATCTTTCGTATGCCTAAGATACTTTAGAATATGTTTAACAGCAATCCAGTGTTTTTCACCTGGATTCTGTTGAAATTGACTGGTGATATTTTGAGCAAACGCCACATCTGGCCTTGTGCATCTCACCGCATACATAATAGATCCTACAGCCGAAGCATAAGGAACTTTGCTCATGCGTGCCACCTCTGCAGGTGTTGAAGCACAATGCTCACTACTCAAGCCATGTTTTACTTCCATTGGCAAATATCCTTTCTTGGAAGCACTTTGACTTAATCCGATTAACCGCCTTGATCTATCTCTATAGATCTTGATTCCCAGAATATATGCAGCTTCCCCTAAATCCTTCATAGAAAAGCACTTTCCAAGATATGCCTTAACCTTTTGCAAACTTGGAATGTCTTTTCCCATGATCAATATGTCATCAACATATAGGATAAGGAAAATTGCATTACTCCCACTAGCTTTGTGATATACACATGGCTCATCAAGATTCTGAGTAAATCCAAACCTTTTGATTTCCTCATCAAATCTTTTATTCCATTGCCGTGATGCTTGCTTCAATCCATAAATGGATCTTTGAAGTTTGCATACACGGTTTGGAAACTTTGGATTCACAAACCCCTCAAGCTGCGCCATATAGATGTCTTCATCTAGGCGACCATTTAAGAAGGCGGTTTTGACATCCATTTGCCAAATCTCATAGTCATAGTATGCTGCTATAGCTATGAGAATCCTAATAGCCCTAATGTCAGCTACAGAAGGAAAGGTCTCCTCGTAGTCAACGCCAAATGTTTGAGTAAAGCCTTTAGCTACCAAACGGGCCTTATAGGTGTGTACCTTACCATCCATGTCAGTTTTCTTCTTGAAGAGCCACTTACTCCCAACTACCTTTGTTGATAAAAAAGTTGGGCGTTCCTTGATTCCGTACCAATCAGATCTTAATGCTTGAGACCCGCGCACTAAGAAAACAAAAAGACACCGTTAGGCTTATCGTGGGATTGTCTCCCACGATTATCCTCCGGCGTGAGAGTAAGTAATCGGTTTTTAGGGTTTAGTCGAAGAGTTAAGGGTTTGTAAGTCGTACATTTGTGAGGGCTGAGGTGCCCTCTATATATGGACACGAAATCCTTATTGGTTTCGTGTTCCCCAATCTTCGGTCTATCCCGCGTAGGGCGGTTAATTGATATATATCCCATAAATAGAAGATATACTATCAAAGCCATAAATAACGTTGGGTTTGGGCCATCGTAAGCCCAAACCGTTATCGCAATAGCCCATATCGTGATGGACTGGAGTCCATTCGTGATGGACTTGAGTATGGATCGGGTTCGTGACCCGAATACGGACTATACGTCATCATGTCCCCCCAGTCTAGTGTGCGCAATGCGAAATTGCGGATGCTAGACTAACAATTGGAACTAAAAATATTCCTTGATGCGTAGCGGGGAAGTTTCAAGTATTTCCCGCCAAAATTAGCAAGTTAACCTAGTCCAAGTATCTTCTTCGAAAATCGTGAGGGTGGGTGAAAAAGTGCTTTACCTTTTGGGTTCCCAACCATCCGATTGGAACAAGTGGGGTACACATGTCGTTCATCCACAAATATGTGTAACCCTTTATAAACTTGAGCCGTCATTTCACTGTGGTTATCACAGTAAAAAATCATCATCTTTCGCCATTGTTAAACCTCCAAACAGCAATAAAAAAATCAACAAAAAACTAAGGTAATAGCGCGTGCGCTTATAATAGTTATTAAAGGTTAATCATGGTTCTTCAATTTTCTGATTTTACTTCCGATTTATCTGAGGATGAACTTCGTCAGTTCACCTCAGATTATTACATCCCTCTCGCATTGCATCCGGTAGTTTCGGCCGCAAATGCGTCAATAGCGAATTTCCCGCAAGGGAAGGTAGGGGTATATACGCGTTTTTTCGAATTCGCTAACCAGCGTGCGCCCATCTCCCTCTTTTTGTGCGATATTCTAAATCACTATCGCCTTCATATTTCCCAGCTGCACTGTATAGGTGCAGCCAAAATAACCAATTTTGAAGTGAATTGTCGCTTGTTAGCGATAGAACCCACAATTCATCTTTTCCGCGCGTTTTACCACACATCGTGGTCAAACGGGTGGGTTTCCTTCTCCAAGCGCGCAGGGACACTGCAGTGCTATACGGAGAAGTTAGACGCACTGAGGGATTGGAGAGAAAAATTCTTTTGGGTTGATAGTGCATTTTCCCCATCAATTTTTGAGTTCTATACTCGAGAATTATTACCGAGAGACGAGCGCCCCGACCCCGGATTGTATAATGTAGCTGATGCGGATACGATAAACACCAATCGCATACCGATCAAAGCGTATCCCGAAGAGTTTTTGGTGCACATGGGCATTAGCCGCAATTACTTTGGTAGTCCAAAAGAAGTGCCAACATTTCTGGATGAAAATAGTCGGGGTGGGTGCTTGTCTCTTTCTTCCTCTTCATTTAATAGTTGTAAGCGTTCTCCCTTTGTAGCTTATTAACACATTTTGTGTTTGTTTGTTGTTTGTTGCGCAGAGATGGATCTATTCCGCGTTGTGCACTTGGAGAAGCCGAAGCAGGTTATTGTGGGTGTGCGCCCTTTGAGAGATGGTGAGGAGCCCATTCTACAGGCTACCGCAGGGCGCACAATGGCGATCGCGCAGGGAGAGCCAGAGGGGACAGATGAGACTGTGGAGATCCCCGCAGGTGTTACTATGGCTACTCCTCTGCGTAGCTTTCCCCCTCCTGGGTCGCAAATCCCTGTGGAGTTATTGCATATAGACTCGTCGGGGAGTGCTATGGATGAGTCTGAGGAGGAAGACCAAGGGTTAAAGCGCAAGAGGTCGTCTGGTGATGATGGCGCAGGGACATCAAGTAAGCGCCCTGCTATTTTTGTTGAGCGACCAATTGAAGAGGATGCGTCATCGCATAAAACTCCTCCCCCCAAGTAAGTACTTGTACCTTTAGATCTTTAGTTCTTTAACCCGCTATTATTACTATAGGGTAACGTTGTTATTTGCATGTAGTGCTGAAACTGCTGTTGATGATGATGCGCATGTTGAGAATTCGCCACCTAAGACTGATTCTGGATATGTTGGTGAGTTTGGGCCTGAGAGTCCAGTGGATGAGGAAAAATATGCTGGAGATGCGCCAAGAAATAGCCTTCTAGAGGAGTTGGCGTTGGCTGCTGCGCACCAGGCTTCATTGGTTGCGCGGCTACAGGCTGAGTATGGTGGTGAGGGCAGCCTGGTTGCGCAGAAGGATAAGGAGATTGACCTGCTAAAGGCGCAGTTGGCTGATGCGCAGGCTGAATTAAGGGCATCTGCTATGTATGACCAGAAAGTTGCTGATGAGAAGATGTCGCTCATGGCCGAACTGACTAAAGAGCGCACTGGAGCAAAAGAGTATAAGGCCTCCTACCTTTGGGCCTTGAGATATATGGAGCTGAAAAAGGGGAAACTCATGTCTGACTTGGATGAATTCCGCAAGGCTGTGGAGAATTTGCTGGAGAATCAGGAGAGCAAGCTGCGCAAGCTCAGCATTGAGTATGATGAGGAGTTGTATCCTCATTTGGTGTCAACCATAGCTGAGCGCAGGTGGCTTATCAGCCATGGTTTGCGCCTTGCCGCTTTGGGTACTTTGGAGTCGCAGGAGGTGACGGGGGTATTTGGGGAAGTTGTTGAGCGCGCGTTGGCACGTGGCTAAGCGCAGGCTATAGAAAAGCTTGCCGAGAGCAATTTGTTGACCGTGCCTATTACTCAAGTACCGGGTTACAACGCCAGCGCCTATGATGAGCTTGTCGCCGCCATGGAGAAGATGAAGCTTTTCGAGCTTCCTCATATTGCTCGCCTGGAGCGTGACCAGGATTTTCCTATCAGTGTGATTATGGAGGGGCTGACTTTGGCTAGGCACTCATCCGAAGACGCTGAGGAACTGTTTGACTACTTCTTGAAGCCAGACGTGTCGCAGCTACATGTGCCTATTTTTGCTCGTCCCCGTGACATTCTTAACCCTTTTGCTCTTGAGAATGAAATTCCATTGAAGGCTTCCTTAGAGGCCCATGAGATGAGACTTGCCAAAAAGAAGGGCCAGAAGGGGAAGGCCATTCTTTGTGGTTTTGGTGCGGCTCACATTCCCAGATCTGATGGAGTGCCTGTTAGCGTGCCAACGGTAGCACCCAAGGATGCTGAGCTGTTGCAGAAGCTTAAAGATGCTGGTAGTGTGGCGCGCCAAGCGGGTAGCTCAGGGCTCAGGCGTACTCGTAGCATGTCTTGGTAGTTTCGATGTAGTGATAATTTGTGGTATGTCCACTTTTTGTTGTACATATGTGTGTTGGATGTGTACTTTTGATGAACTTGTTATCCATAATGAAGCGTTGATTTTGAAAAATACAATTGTATGCATATTATATCAAATTTGACTGTGGTTATAACGTTTGTACTTAGTTATTTTTTCTTTGCGTAAAAGATGTCTAAGAATCAAACCGTTTGTATAAACACATTTAGAAAAAGTTACAAGGATTTATAATCACTTATATCCTTATCTTGTATGAAATTTATGACATAGTCGTGTATGAAATGATTGTATATAACATAATTGTGTATGAAATTTACAAGTTGTTGTGTATCCATCGTGGGGTGCACAAGTGTATGGATTGCAGCGTGCTACTAATACCATATTAAGGGGTTAATTGTCTTAAATCCTAATTTGTTAAACGCGCACAGTGTGCATTGATGTGTATCCGTCGTGGGGTACGCATCGAACCTACTCCAACGTCTTGAGAGTAAGGTGTCTAACAAGGATGCGTGATCCGGTGTTGATGGGTTTGCAACCCTCTTACTCAACGAGTCATTTATTAGGTTTACTCATCCTTTTACCATCGTGGGTTTTTAATTAGTGCATGCACGCCATGTAGGCAAAAGATAATATAACAAACCATATTGAGACATAAATAATATGTAGACAATAAAGTAAAGTGTGTTGCGGAGTTAGCTAGAAACCGCAACATTTTATTAATACTTGCAAGTTTTTGTAGAAAAAGAAAAAAGAACATTTGTCTAAATGAAACAAAAATGTAAATACACGGATATTTATTTGGCACTTACTAAGGTGCTAAAGTGTCCGTGTGTTGGGTCGTAACCTTTCCTAAAGATAGCATCTCTTGAGATTGCAGATATTCCATGTGCGTTGTAGCTCACGGCCATCCATGTCACGCAGTTTGTACTCGCCTTGTCCTAGTGCTTCAATGACCTCATAGGGTCCTTCCCACTTTGGTCCAAGTTTACCTGTATCTTCTGCGTGGCTTGCATCATTAGCGCGGTATACAAAGTCGCCTGGTCTGAATGAGGTGCTTCGAACTTTAGCATCGTAGTATCCCATCATCTTTGACTTGGTTTTTGCCTCTCGTATAGCTGCGCGCTCACACCTTTCTTCCAATAGGTGCAAATCTATCCGTCGTTCGTCGTTATTGGTCGCGACATTAACTTCCGCGGTGCGGATAGTTGGCATTCCAATTTCAGCTGGTATGACAGCTTCTGTCCCGTAGACAAGGGAAAAGGGAGTGTCTCCATTGCTAACATTGATTGTCGTGCGGTGCGCCCATAAGACATGCGACAATTCATCCACCCATCTTCCTTTGTGTTTGTCCAGGCGCGCTTTAATTCCTTCGCCTAGACTACGATTTGCGCGCTCAACTAAACCATTGGTTTGTGGGTGTTTTACTGATGCGAAGTGTTGTATGATATGTAACTCTGCGCACCAGTCTTTGAAGGGGTTATCACGGAATTGTTTTCCGTTGTCCGAAACGATCGCCCCAGGTAATCCAAAGCGGCATACTATATTTTCCCAAACAAAGCATTTTACTTGATTACCTGTGATTGTCGCTACTGCCTTCGCTTCAATCCATTTAGTGAAGTAGTATATTGCAACAATAAGGAATTTAAGTCCTCCCGCTGCGACAGGGAAGGGACCCGCAATGTCAATACCCCACTTATAGAATGGCTATGGAGAAGTGATAGGTGTTAGCTCTTGTTGTGGTCTGCGCGGGATGGGTCTATGAACTTGGCAGTCGTTGCATTTCTTTATCACATCGCGCGCATCACGGTGCATAGTAGGCCAATAGTATCCTGAGCGCAATGCTCGCGCTACGACGGACCGTGGTCCTGAATGCATACTGCATGAACCAGCGTGGATCTCTTGGAGTACGTAATCTGCCTGAAGAGGTCCAACGCACCGAAGCCATGGTTGTAGGAATGAGCGCCGATATAGGATACCATCTCTAAGTTCGAACCTCTGCGCTGTGCGCCGTATCCGTCGAGCGTCCTTCTGCTCATCGGGTAATTTGCCCTTGCTTATAAATTCGATAATAGGGGTCATCCACGTAGGATTCTCTTCCTCTATTACCGTGGATATCTCCATCTCCGAGATGGATTTGTTCTTTAGGATCTCCACTAAAACTTGTTTTGACAGGTGCGCGAAGCTAGTAGATGCGATCTTGCTTAGCGCATCCGCTTTCTTATTTTCACCTCTAGGAATTCGCTTAATGATAAACCTGTCAAAGCCTTGTATTAGCGATTTGGTCTTGTCGAGGTATTGGACCATGTTATCCTCTTTAGCCACATATTCGCCCAACACATGTTTGGCTACCAATCGGGAGTCCACATTTGCTTCTAGGTTACGTACACCCATTCGATTTGCAATGTGTAATCCAGTGATTAGGGCTTCATATTCTGCCTCGTTGTTCGTGGCTGTGAATTCAAAACGCAGTGCGTAAGTGAATTCCATTCCTTCTGGATTAGTGAGGATAAGGCCAGCGCCCGATCCATCCACACATGAAGATCCATCTGTGAATAAAACCCATGGTTCTTGTAATTCTACCTTGCTCGGTGGGGGTGCGTCATCGGTATCTGGTTTTTCGACGATGAAGTCTGCTAGTATTTGCCCTTTAACCGTAGTGCGTGGTCTGTAAGAGATGTTATACTCGCCTAGTAGCACACTCCATTTTTGTAATCGCCCTGATGCTTTAGGTTTAGAGATAACTTGTTTGATAGGTTGGTCGGTAATCACTGCTATTGGGTGCGCTTGAAAGTATCTACGCAGTCTTTTGGTAGCAAATACTAACGCCAAGACCAACTTCTCCATTGAGCTGTAATTAATCTCTGTCTTCTTGAGTGCTTTGCTTACAAAATACACCGGTGTTTGTACATAATTCCTATCCGTCAGTAGCACTGCGCTGATCGCTCCATGGGTCGCGGATACGTAGACGATTAACTCCTCCCCTGGTCGGGGTGCAACTAGCTTAGGAAGCGCTGCTATATGTTGCTTAAGCTGTGTGAAAGCTTCTTCCGCTTCCGCAGTCCAATGAAAGTCTCCCTTTTTTGTACACTTCTTGAGTGTTTTAAATAAAGGAAGTGACTTATCCGCTGATTTGGACAGGAATCTGTTCAAACCGGCTAGCTTTCCATTCAGAGATTGAACTTCTTTCAACGTGCGCGGTGAAGGAAGTTGGATGACAGCCTCTGTTTTTTCTGGGCATGGCTTAATGCCATCTGGTTCTATCAAATATCCTAAGAACATGCCTTCTGTAGCGCCAAAAGTGCATTTCTTAGGATTCAACTTCATGTTGATCTTTCGTAGTGTTGTGAATGTTTCTTCAATGTCGCGCACCACTTCATCTTCAGTATGGCTTTTTATGACAAGATCATCCACATAGACCTCTAGGTTGCGTCCCACTTGCTTCTCAAACGCATTATCTACCAGTCGCTGGTAGGTGGCGCCCGCATTCTTCAGGCCAAAAGGCATTTTTGTATAACAAAAGACGCCTTGGCTTGTGTGGAAGGCTGTTTTTTCCTCGTCTTCCTTAGCCATTTGGATTTGGTGGTACCCTTTGTATGCATCCAAGAAACATTTAAAGGGATATCCGCACAAAGATTCCACTTTCCAGTCTATCTCTGGTAGTGGATAGCAGTCCTGTGGACATGCTTTATTAAGGTCGG
This sequence comes from Artemisia tridentata subsp. tridentata, assembly GCA_021014915.2. Taxonomy (NCBI): domain Eukaryota; kingdom Viridiplantae; phylum Streptophyta; class Magnoliopsida; order Asterales; family Asteraceae; genus Artemisia; species Artemisia tridentata. The sequence goes on from CP139507.1 coordinate 451,654,812, forward strand.
TGAAGTCCACACACATCCGCCAACTGCCATTGCTCTTTTTGACCATTACTGGATTGGAGAGCCAATCGTGGTAATAGACTTCTCGCATGATGCCAGCGTCCACAAGTTTGTGTACTTCTTCCAGTATGGCTTTTGCGCGCTCTGGAGCCTGGCCGCTCTTTTTCTGCCTTACAGGGGAGTATCCTTGTCGGATTTGTAACTTGTGTTCTGCAATTGAGCGTGGCACACCAGTCATGTGTTTTGGTTCCCATGCGAAGATATCCAGGTTCCTTTGTAAGAGCGCGCATACAGCCGCTCTACTTTTGTCAGACAACGACCCTCCAATCGACACTTCTTGTTCTGGATATTCGGGGTGAATTGCAACCTTCAGGTTTGGTACTTTAGCTGCGCTTCGTTCTGGGATATGTGTCATTTCACATGTAATCGTGTTACACTCTTCTGGTGGTGCAGCGTTGTTGTAAATGGTGACAATGCCGCCTTCTACTGGGAATTTGAGCATCCTATGTGCTGTGGATGGTACCGCGCGCATCGCCGAGATTCCTGACCTTCCAATAATGCCATTGTATAGCGAAGGAGATCTGATCACCATAAAGTTCATCCAGGCTGTCGTGGAGTGTTCCTTATTACCAACAGCGACTAGTAGGTGCAGTTGCCCCATGGGCCATATCTTTTCTCCTGTAAAGCCAGTAAGCGCAGTCGTGGCTGGACTTAACTGTCTTTGTATCTCAGGGCGCAGTCTTTTGAAACAATGTTCATACATTATATCCGCTGATGCCCCTCCATCAACATACATGCGGTGGATATCGTGACCCCCCGCATTTATCTCAATGGTGAGTGGCTCTGCCACTGCGTTGTCCGCAGCCAAGGTGGGGAAAGAGATTTCGCTTCCATGAGAAAATTTTTGGCTCACCTTTTGCCTAGTATTTCGCTGCCATGATTGTATCATGTAGATAGTATCAGCTTTTTCCTTAGGCGCTTCCTTCTTGCCTCCAGTTTTCTGTTTGTCTTTCCCGTCCTTAATATTTTTAACGAGATGGTCCAATCTGCCTTCTTTTACTAACTTGTCTATTAGTTGGCGCAGTTGGACGCAATCATTAGTTGTATGGCCCTTCTGTCCATGGTAGTCGCAGTATCCATTCCCTACGCGCCGATCTTTAGGGGTGCGCATAGGTGGGGGTCTTGGAAAGTTCGCACCTTCCGTCGCAAATATTTCCTTTGGAGTTTTCGTTAGTGGGGTGTACTTGTCGTTTCCCCGTCCGCCCCCTTGACTGCGATAGCTTTTGTTACGACTGCCACTCTGTTCATTGGATTGTCTCCTTGGCTCTTCTTGTGACCTATGGTTCGAGTAACTTTTCTTGCTATCCGCAGCGGCTGCTTCTCCTTGGACGAAGGACCTCGTGCGCTTCATGAGCTCGTCAAAGGTTTGGGGAACCCTATCGTTTAACTTTTTAATCAGATCTGGGTTATTGATTCCGTTCATAAACCCCGATATCTTTAGTATTTCTGGGCACGCCTTGAACTGTATGCATTCGTCCTTATAGCGTTCCATGAAAGCGCTTGTGGATTCTGTTGGAGTATGCTCGTGTCATAATTACTAACTATATGGCTAGACATATGTGAGCCTATGGGGTCACACACGTATACACTGAGGTGCCACTTTATATATCGTGTTTACTGTATTTACGATGTATAAATAACCGTAAGTAACCAGGAACCGCTATTGGGCTTCTAATGAATAAGTAATAGACTTATTACATTAGACTAGAAAACAAATGGGAAGCCCATTTTGGAGCCCATGTATGGCCGGCCTTGTAAGGCCTTGTGGAAGGGATTTTGGTTTTGAATAATTAGAAAAGATACATGATTATCTCCTAATAATGATCATAACTAATTACCAAGAAAACCTCTCTCTCTCCCCACTCCAATCTCACGGCACAAACCTAATTCCCAATTAGGGTTTTTGTCTTTCATCAATCTCCATTGAATCTTGTTCATTCAAGGGTGCTTGATTGGTTACGGTGGTTGAAGGACTAGCATCCATTGGCGTACGGTGACGTGTAGTGTGTTTCACACTTAGAGGAGATCAACCTTATTGATCTCTTGGGTTTCTTAATCAAGTCGTGGGTTATAGTGTTGTTGGTGACTCCCGGATCACGCTACAAAGGTATAACTTATGTGTTTATTGTTTTGATTGATCATATGGCACTATGGATCCTGTTATGGTGATGTTTATCCGCTGCGTTTTATGTTAATTAATTGTTAATTCATGTTTACATCACCTATAGATTCCCCTTGGCGCTGTTTTACCCTAGCGAGCTCGACAGGGTTTTTGGCGCACTTCTTCCTCTGAGTAAAGTTTAAACGAAACGCCTTTCGCAACTCTTCAAACCCACCGATGCTTCTGCGTGGAAGCTTACTGAACCAGTTGCGCGCATTCCCTACTAATGTAGAGTTAAACATGTGGCACTACACAGGTTGTGGCCAATTTTCGATAGTGGCTGCTGATTCGAAAATTTTTAGGTGATCATCAGGATCACCTGTCCCATCATATGTTTTGACATTAGCAGGCATGCGCCTTCTCTTATTTTCCGAAAAATCGCTGATGCGCCTAGTGAACGCATCAACTTTTTGGCGACGCCAGGGACGAGACATGTCTTCGTCTTCCTGGTCGCGGTATTTTCCCCTTGATTTCCAGTGTCCTGTTTCTTTGTCCTCGTTGTCCGAGGAGTCACTTGAGGATGAGCTTACTCTTTTGCGACGCTTGCGCCGACTATCATCGGAATCCGAGCTTGCTCTTCTTCGGCGCTTGCGCCGACTATCCTCAGAATCAGAGCTTGAAGGGCTTTCGCTTAGGGAGCACCATCGCCCGAGCCTATCATGAACCCTGCGACTACCAAGCCTAGTGTGGACATTGGCGCGCCGTTCCCCATCTTCATGCTCCTCCAGATACTGAAAGTCGGCTGCTTCATCATCCACAACCTTCCTTCCAATCCTAGTAAACACTGGGTGTTTGTGGCTATCCTTCTCGCGTCTTTCCTTTCGATAGCGCGGTGGGGATGCCTCATGTTCAGGGTCGAAGTTGAGCCTGGCGTGCAGACTTTGGCTTGACCTCTTTTTCGCCTTTTCTCGTATGAGCGCAGCCAAGGCTTCTAAGTTTTGAGATACGAAATCACTTGGCGCTAGTTCAGGCGTGACTCCTTCTAGCGCGAGGGAATCTGTTTCTAAAACAAGATCCTTGTTTCGGATAGGCGCATTTGGTGGCTCAGTGAAGTTTACTTCTGGCATGGTGAGAGGAGTGCGCTGTAGGTCTACCGCGCTAGTACTTGTTGTAGTAGCATTGGTAGTCATAGTAAGCGGTTCTATTGGAGTAAAGAGCATATCTGAGTACGATCCTAAGCTTCTGGGCGCACTGGTTGTCCCAGAGGCCTGCTTAGAGGCCGCATCAGTTTGCTGTTTCTTCCCTAGTAGGTCGTCATGCGTTTTCTTCGCATGCGGAGTCCGCTGATTTCCGTGTTTCGTCATTCTAGTTCTTAGCAAAGTTCTTAGTGTGGGGTCCCACGGATGGCGCCACTTGTTGATACAAAAGTTGGGCGTTCCTTGATTTCGTACCAATCAGATCTTAATGCTTGAGACCTGCACACTAAGAAAACAAAAAGACACCGTTAGGCTTATCGTGGGATTGTCTCCCACGATTATCCTCCGGCGTGAGAGTAAGTAATCGGTTTTTAGGGTTTAGTCGAAGAGTTAAGGGTTTGTAAGTCGTACATTTGTGAGGGCTGAGGTGCCCTCTATATATGGACACGAAATCCTTATTGGTTTCGTGTTCCCCAATCTTCGGTCTATCCCGCGTAGGGCGGTTAATTTATATATATCCCATAAATAGAAGATATACTATCAAAGCCATAAATAACGTTGGGTTTGGGCCATCGTAAGCCCAAACCGTTATCGCAATAGCCCATATCGTAATGGACTGGAGTCCATTCGTGATGGACTTGAGTATGGATCGGGTTCGTGACCCGAATACGGACTATACGTCATCAACCTTGGCATTAGGAGGAAGGTCTACTTCAATCCAAACATTGTTGTCTTTCATGGATTGCATTTCCCCATTCATAGTAACTACCCATTTGTCCTTTTCAGGACTCTCAATGGCAGCTTTGTAATTAGCAGGTTCATTAAGATCCCCTAATATAGTTTCCTCAACTTCTACGTTAAGACATTGACATTCAGGCGCTTTCACATGTCTTGAAGACTTGCGAATGGGAACAATTTCAACTTCAGGTGGAGGACCCAGACTATCAGGTTCCACAGGAAGTGAGCTAGTGTTATCAGAAGGCAATGTATCTACATGATCATCTTCCAGATCATAAATTCTCCCACTGAATTCTTGAGATATAAGTTCCTTTTCTAAAAAGTCTCCATATCTTGCAATAATTACTTTGTTTTCAGGAGGATAGTAAAATTAGTAACCCATTGTTTCCTTTGGGTATCCTACAAAGATACACTTTACAGATCTCTGTTGGAGTTTATCTGCTGAGTCACGTCTTATATACGCCTCATAACCCCAGACCTTTAAGTAAGACAAGTTCGGAACCTGTCCATTCCATATTTCATATGGTGTCTTATCAACCTTCTTAGTGGGAACCATATTCAAAATACGAACCGCAGATTCTAAGGCATAATCCCAAAATGATAATGGAAGAGTTGTAAGATTAAACATTGATCGTACCATATATAACAATGTATGATTCCTTCTCTCAGATACACCATTTTGTTGTGGTGTATATGGAGATGTGAGATTCTGGACAATTCCATTCTCAGCTAAATAATCTTTAAACTCTTGGCTTAAATATTCACCACCTCTATCGGATCGAAGAGCTTTAATCTTTTTTCCTAGTTGCAATTCTACTTCTGCTTTAAAAACCTTAAATGTTTCAAATACCTCATGTTTATGTTTAAGTAAATAAACATAACCATAACAGCTGAAATCATCAGTAAAGGTTAAGAAGTATCTAGCACCTTTCCTTGAAACATGTCTAAGTGGTCCGCACACATCAGTATGTATTAAACCAAGTAGATCAGAAGCCTTTTCCATATTACTATGGAAAGGTTTCTTCATCATCTTCCCAGATATACAAGACTCACATTTATCATATGATTCAGCATTGATACTTTTCAAAAGCCCATCATGTTGCAGCTTTTTCATGCGAGTCTTGCCTATATGAGCAAGTCTACAGTGCCAAAGGTAAGAAGAATTCAAGTCAGACTTAATTCTCTTACTAATGCTATACATTGAATTATTATTGGACATATTATCATTCATATCAATTTCAAACACACCATTAACAGCAATATCATAATAAAAAACATTATTAAAAGAAACTGAAATTCCATTGCTACTGATAATGTGATTAAAACCAAGATCCAATAAACATGAAAAGGGAACTACACCCCTAACAATTGAAGGTGCATAATGACAATTGTTTAATAACAGTACTAAGCCCGAAGGCAAAACTAAATTAAACACTCCTATGGCTTCAACAGCTGCAGGTGCTTCATTTCCCACATGCAGATATTGCTCCCCATAGGCAAGCTTCTTTTCCACTCTAAATCCCTGCAGCGTATTACAAATGTGAATACCGCATCTAGTATCATATACCCAGGAATTAATTTTATGATTTAGAGTAAATAATTCAATCATAAGTAAGTTACCTGAAGTACTGGCGCCCGAGTGCCCAGTCTTCTTGTTCTTACTTTCCCGCAACTCTTGGATGTAAAGAGGGCAGTTCCTCTTCCAGTGACCCACTACATGACAGTAGTGGCAAGCCTGATCCTTCTTAGGATACTCCTTCTGCTTAGGAGGGTTTTTCTTGGGTGGGGGTGTAGGTTGATAAGCCATAACTTGCTTACCCTTATCAGCCTTACCCTTACCCTTACCCTTCTTGTTCATACTTGGCTTGTTAATCCTACCCCTTTGAATAGCAAGTACCTGGGGCGTAGGAGAAGTCCTTGGTGGTAAACCCTTCTCGTAATCAATAAGCAATGCATGCAAATCAGAAACTGTCTTCCCCACGCAATGCATATTGAAGTTATGAACAAAACCACTAAATTCCTTTTTCAGGGATCTATTGATTAAGTTGATGGAAATGTCCTGTTCATAGACTTTGCCCAGTGCTTGTAGTTGATCCATGTAACCTTTCATTTTCAACACATGAGCACCAACGGGTTCACCTTCTGCCTGTTTGCAACCATGTAGAGATTCCATTAAGTCATAGACCTCAACATTAGTTGGTTTTTCAAACATCTTCCTGAGTTCGTTTATCATGTCCATTGGGAAGTAATTCTCAAACTGCTTTTGAAGAGCAGGTGTCATCGCCCCCAACATTAAACATGCCACATCATTATGCGTCTTATATTCAGTTTTCCACGCTGCTTTTACTTCATCAGTAGCAGTTGCAGGTGGTTCAGCAGAACAAGGCTTAGTCAGATAGTCAAGTTGGTCAAGCACTCGCAGGACAATCCTCAGTGAACGAAACCAATCATTGAAATTCTGTGTGCCAGTCAATTTTTCCCATTCAAAAAAGGATTTGAACGCATAACTCATTGTGGTGTTATTGTTTTGAGCCATTCTACAGATAAAGACAGTTCAAATTAGTATTTTCGATAATACAATATTTCAAGAAAATAAAATACCCAAGGAAATATTCATATAACCATAGTACTTTCTTGAAAACTAGGATCCAAATTATCATAGTTTCATTACATCAGTTGATCTGCTAGTAATGAAAGTATATAATAAGGTAATCTGTCGTACAATAATTGGCAAACAATTTTCCAATTCCTAGATCAATGGGATTTATATTGGCAAATAATTTCCAATATAAGCATGTTTTATCCCCATCTTATGTCTTGAGTCCAAGCTCTCACTTAACTCAATTTAAGTTGTCTAATTAAAAAACTGCAAATCACCATAATCCCATTACATCAGTTGATCTGCTAGTAATGAGAGTATGCAATTTACCTTTCCATTGAAATTTAGTCCAAGCTCTCACATGACTAAATAACAACTTCAAGTGTTCTTTAACTAGATGGCATTCACTTAATTTTCAAGGGTAATAAATTTTGATGTAACAATCAAAATATGTACGAAGAAGCATGCATACATCTTCGTATCACAAGTTTTTCAAAACCTTTATACCAATTTTTAAGCTAAGATTACAATCAACAAAGTTTTAATTGAGGTATTGGGTTCACCAATCAAAGAATTACCTACAATTATCTCCCACTATATCCTACTACTGCATGAGTCAAAAGACTCAAGTTATTCGGATAATTACCACAAAAGTGGCGCATGGAATTGAGGTCAATTCACCCTTAAGTTGATTTTGTACATAAAATAGTCTTACTTGGTAGCTCCAATTTGACGCACAAAGGAGCGGAGAGACAAACGTCCGCCCGAAGGCTAATTAAAAACGCGTCTCTTTCGGATGACAATTTAATGTCAAGCCTCCTTATACCCCTCTTATAGTTTGTCAAAACTGGGTGAGCCGTTCAAACTATTGGTACAAAACTCAACAATCAATCAAAAGTTTATGACTTTAGTCTTAAAAATTATGTAATAAAGTATAATCTTGCTAGTCTCGCCTGGGAGCAAATTACCGTGCGAAGCGAACCACTATCGGCACATAAAAATTATTTAGTCCGTTTACTTTTTATTAAAAAAATACCCTTTTTGCTTAAAACATGTCGAACAATTAAACAAAAACAAGTAATTTTAAAATAAAACAACTAAATAATACACATAACTTAACAATTAATTATGTAAACATGTAGCCACATGCAAATTAATTCAATAGCCTATTAATAATCAATCTAGGTTTTAATATGTATATATTTAACTAAGACTCCCATTGGTTTTCGAGCTAATGGTACCAATGGACCACATACACCAAATAATTTGGTTGCGTAAGTCCTAATAAATATATATACCACGTTGCACATAGTTGATTACTTAATTAATTGGAGTCTTCCTCAATTCGACATCTATTAATTAACTTTCATGTGAAAACAAATAAATCATTCATGAATCCATGCCAAACATGCACGTTTGCATGGATTCTACCTAACAATTAGCATATTGCCACAGGATCACTTTACAACACATAAACATGTATAAACCTAGGGTTTCTAATCAAATTAATTAACCAAACACAAACCCCTAAAAAAAAGGCAATCGATCCATAAAAAAAATTTAGGGTTTGAGTTGGAAAAAATTAAACCCTAAATCGACTACATGTATAAACCAAACAAGATTTGTTTTTTTTATGTGATTTCGGTAATTAATTACATGTTATAACGGCTCGTTATGCCATTGTTGTAATTATTATATCAAGGCAATCATATTAATAAACCAAAACATCAAAGAACACATATAGCGGAAGCATAGGATACATATAACACATAAATAATTAAACCCGAATATTAAAGTGAACGTACCTTGATGATTCTAGCAAGAACAAGAATCAACCTTGAGCAATATGGATTATGAACCCTAATTAAGGTTTATAGTATTATAGGAATTGCCCCTTACCGTTTTTGCAATTCAATCCAAGATTCTTACAATAGTGTGTAAGAATCACGTTATTGTACACACAAACTAATCCCGAATTAATGTTATGCAAGTAATGAACACAAAATAATATTTGCTTTTCAATAAAACACAAGTCGACACCCTTAGGGGATGATCGGCCGAATATAGGAACAAGAGAGAAAAAACACACAAGGTTTTAGGGATTAGAGTGTACAAGAGTACCCAATAATGAACCAAAGCATTTGTATTTATAGGATGAAAACTTAGAGAACAAGTTAGAGATGGATTAGGGTTTCTATACCCCTTGCCGATCGGTTCAAGCCCATAAGGGGTTCCGGGTTCTTCTCAACTTTCCTAATTTTCATTCCTTAATTGTTTCCTTTTATCGTTTAACGTTCGTTAGTCATTATCCGTTAAATACTTAACGCCCGTTAAATGTTTTTTGCGTATAATAATTATATATAACATTTTATACATAATTATTAATCATTAATTCTTCATTAGTAACGTGTGCAATCCCGTGATCTCGAGTTCGATCCTAACACACAACTACTATTTTATGTCTATAAAACTAACACAAAGATCGGCGCTCACTAAGAAGAGCTACTCCCCAACGGTATTCCGCCCTTGGAAACCACCCTCAAGGACTCATGATTCGACTTAACCACAAAGACTTCCCACCGGAAGTATCAAACCCCAACTAGATCCCCAATGATCTAGGCTTGGTCACCTCGACACAAGACTTCCCTTACAACCAAATTGAATGAATAAATGTTTGATTGTTTAATCAAGCCCTAACCTAACCTAGAGACTCGATTGTAGTAGAAAAGGTATAGAGAAGAAGACCCTCGACACAATCACAAGAGTGGATTAGATTCTTGTGATTCTTCCCTTGCAAAGAATATGTGTTCTTTCAAATGATGTTAATGTGAAAGTTTAAGAACACAAGATAGAATTAGAGGATTGAGAGAAAAGAAATAAGAGAGAAAGAATAATGGCAAGGGGTGAGGAATACAAGAGGCAAGGGTGGGTATTTATAGGCCAAAATCCAAAATGAGAAAAAATGTTAACGAGGCTGGCGCGCTGCTGGCGTGTCGGAGCGCCAGCGACGCGCCAGAGTACCTGGACATTTTTCTCTTTTGGATCTTGGTCTTTTAAATACCCAACCTTGCTAAACCCCCAATTGTACTTCACACATTTAAACCTTTACATCATTCATCCTCAAGGTCTACCAACTCAAATAGCCAATTTGGAAAAAACGTTTTGTGAAGTGTTTAAGTGAAACCAATTATCAAAGAGAGAAGGGTAGAAGAGATAATTGGATAGGGGTAGTTTGGGTATTCCTCACATGGCATAGAAAAGAGAGAAAGAATATGACATGGAATATTCCTTTGCTTGGAAAGGAAGTGTGGATGTTAGAGATAGAGAGAGAGGGAAGAATTTGAATTTGAAATTCAAATTATGTGAGATAGAAGTGAGAGAGTGAGGTTAGGTTAAGGTGAACCATGGTTGAGTTAGAAGAGTAACCATGGTTGGGTGAGAAGAGAATATCCAAGGGAATATCCTATCCTTGGAGAGAAAGGTGAGATGCAGGGTTGAGATGAGTTTGGGTGAGTTGGAAGTGATGTGATGGAAGGGAGCCTAAGGTTTGAAATTCAAATTTGAATTTGAATGTTGGAGGGTGAGAGAGAATTCCCCATGTGTTGAAATTGAAGTGTGAGAGAGAGAAGAGATGAGGTGGTGAGTTGGATTGTGTAAGAAAGATGGGGTAGAGATGTGATGGGGAGCCTAAGGAGTAAATTCAAATTTGAATTGGACATGTGATGAAATGAGTTGACTAGTGTGTGAGGGAAGGGAAATGGTTGTGAGGGGAGTGTGTGTAATTTGAATCTGAAGTGAGAATGAGAGTGTAAGAGAGTGAGTTGTAAGGATGGGATTGTGAAGTGATGGGGAGCCTATGTGAGAAGATTCAAATTTGAAATTTGAATGTTGGAGGTGAGGAGGAAGGTGGTTTGTGAGGATGGTTTATTTGTTTTGAAATGAAGGGTTGGATGAAGGAGGTGATGTGGTGGAGAAATCTTAGTGGTTGGATTGGAATGTATAGAAGGGAATGTTTGGAAGATATAGTGTGAGAATGTAGGGGACAAGAAGTACATAGAAGTACTAAAGGTGTAAGGGAATATTAAGAGAATGTTGGAGATAAGATTTGGGTAGATTTTGAAATGGTTGGAGGATTTGTTTGGTGTAGAGAATAATCAAAGGATTGATTATGGCTTAATCACAATGTCATTAGAAAAGAATTGACAATTATGAGAAAATCAAAGGTTACTTATAATCTCAAGTAACTAAACATCGAGTATTCATAATCTCATAATACGTGAATTTCCACAACTCAACGTAATCAATAATCATCTTGATGCAAACAAGCTAAGTGCTTTGCATCATTGTAAAGCATATCCCATATCGGAAAAGGATGCGTTTACGCAAAGGGACCTTTGACTTAGTTTGACCAATAAGGGAGTAAACCCGTTACGTGATTAGAGAAGACGTAAACACGGATTATGGCCATATGAATACTTTCACTTGATGTCACGTGAAATATATAAGCTCCCTAGGTTTAGAAAGGCCTTGGCTAGAGGCGTTTATCAAAATACTTGAGTTGGCATTTTACCAAAAATGGGAAGTTGTAAATTTGGATCCCACTAATTATAAAACTCGTTTCGAGTGTTCCCATTGAAGTACATAACATATTCATACCTGTATTGAAAGATCCACATTTGTCGGGTAAAGGGAAAGCCGACTTTTAAAATTCGTCCTAATCAATACAGTGGGCTGGTGCGTCAGAGCGCAGGCAGCGCGCCAGGCCCATTTATTGAGTCGGGAGAATTTTGGCTAACGTTTGTGATTTTATGTGTTTCAAAGGTTTATTTGTCACCATTAAAACATAAGCAGATCTAACTAATGTTGTCCCAACAGTATTTATTGCGTGAATTGCGGCTTGTAGATCCTAGAAAACTTAATAGACTTTAAGGTTTTTAGGGGAGACTAAGATTCATAGAGTTGGGGACTTCGGCACCTCCCCACGACCGACATTAAGGAATAAAGCGCTTCAACTAAAACAAGGACATGACAATTCGACAGATCAATAGGAGATAACTAGGGAGTAATTAGATATAAGTAAACACACTTTTCCCTATTATAAGAAGTCACCACTTGTACTTTTCTCATTTATTTTTATTTAATTCAGTAAAAATTAGTTTTGGGTTAGTTGACTAGCAACTAATTCCGCCCACTTTTCTAAAACCCGAGATTTTTATTGCCTTCATAAAATATAAAAAAAATACAAAAAGAATCATCCCTCACCTCTAGACCTATCTCGTCATACATATTGACCTAATGACATTATTCCCCTAGAGAATGATCAATCCCACGGATCTACCTATACTACACTACAGCGATTAGGTACACTGCCTAGAGGATTGTAAAACTTGTTTTCGAAGTTCTGCAAATCTAGTATCACTAATATTGGTACGTCATCTTCTCCCTCTAGTTCTTCTAATATTGGTAATAACGTGCAAGTGAAGGAATCTGAAAATGCTAGGCCATCGAATGAAAAGCCATATGATTGTGTTAATGAGCCAAATCAGCCCGTTAAGGAGGCTCAAGTTAAAAAGTCTTACATTAATGATAAAATTGATATGGTCTCGTTGAGAAATCTTTTGATGCTTTAAGTAATGAAAACAATATTTTTGAGACGGGTGATGGGATTTGGTCGGCTGATACAGGTGGTACTAAAGAGGTCATTGATAGTGATAGCGAGGTGGATGAGATTATTGATGTGAATGCTGATTCGGGTACATTTAATGACGACATTAACAACAAAAAGGAAGCAAGCACTTCCAATACTCCTTCTCCATCGCCTATGAAGAACACTCCTATTGTTGAGAAAATTGGGAAGCTTAAAAGCTTATTATAGATGGGAAAGCTACTCTTGTGGATGATGATGGTAAACCTCTTAAAAAGGTTGATTCTTCAACTAAGAGGGGTAACCCATTCTCTAAGGTGGGTCATGTGGTAGTTTCTGACAACGATGATGATGAAGTTTTTGATGATCACATTGGAACGTTGTATTCTGGAAGTGGAGGTAAGGAGTAGAGTATTTATAAGGAAAGGAAAGCGGACACGGATGACGACAACAATTATAATGATGATGATTTTGGCCTCTCTCCTGCACAATTAAAGGCTGCTGGAATTCAAGATTTTTGTCTTAACTAGGTTGTTAAATATATATATATATATATATATATATATATATATATATATATATATATATATATATATATATATATATTGCATAAATGGTATCTTTTTATGCTGGGTTTTGGTTTGGTGGTCTAGTTGGTTGTAGCTAGTTGTCGTTTATGGTCTGTCATAAATGATTTAGTGGTTGTGTCAAGTGTTTGCTTGCGGTTAATGTGGTACATCAGTCACATTCCATTGTACTTAAATATTTTTTTGGAGTAATATATTTTACCGGGTGGAAAACCCTCTACCAAAAAAAAAATTTGAAATTAGGTTTTTGTTATAATTTGGTGTTTTTTGTTAATTTTGGGGTTTTGGTGTATGCTTTCAGTTAGAATCTTAGATGAAAAGATTGAATTTTAAAGTTAGGGTTTTGTTGTGATTTTGGGTTTTTGGTCTAAAAAGATAAAGAAAGTGCTCGAGTTCTTTATACAGAGTTCAAAAGACTGAATTTTTAAATTACGATTTTGTTATAGTTTTGGGGTTATTATTATTTTTTTAATATATATTTTTTAATTTTTTCTAGGGTTTGTTGTTTTGTTTGACGAGGATGGTGATTAGTTTGATTGTAAGTGGCTGTGGTGATGAGCCTTTATGGGTTCGACTAAAGTTGAGATTGTCCGCATCTTGGCTGGACAACTTATTACGGTTGCAGCCATGGCAGATGTATCCTCTTTCTTCGATTATTTACCTGTAGCACGATTTGCTTAATATTTTCTGGACCAACTGAGCTTTGTGTCATGAGTCTTGGTGGGTTCGATTAAAGCTGAGATTGTTCGCATCTTGGCGGGGCAAGTTACTAGACTTGCAGCCATGGCAGACGTATCCTCTTCTTTCGATCCTTTAACTGTCTAAGGCTCATATACAATGTTGTTGACACCTCTTATAGCATGGTTTGATACTTACAAAGAGCTTTGCTTACGCTTACAACATGCTTTGTTGATGCTTGCATGCATTTTATAATTTGAAAAGCGTTCGTGCGGGTGAGAATTTCTAGAAAAGAGGCTGTGATAAGTCTGCATGGGTTCGTTTAAAGCTGAGATTGTACGCATCTTGGCCGGGCAACCTATTAGGTTTGCACCCATGGTGTGTATGTGTTGGGAAAGCTCCTAACATGTAAATGGGATGACATTTACGGGATTACATTAATTATCTTGTTAAGTCAAACACATGGACTAGTTATGTAATATTGTGATAGTTTAATGTGTGTGAGGCTATATATACCCCTCCATACTTCCATGGAGGGGTGATGCTAAGTGTGTAACTTATCCTTTTCATTATTAACAATAAACACACATAGTTATCCTTTCTCTCTCTCTTTCTCTCTCTCTCTCTCTAACTATGGCTATCTTGTATTATCATCATCCCTGACCTCCCGAATCACATAATCAACCTAAAACACGATCCTTCAAGTGGTATCAAAGCCATGGATAGCTTAGGTTGTGGTTTTTATAAAGTTTCAAATCGATTTGCATAGTTTTAAAACTGTTCTTCGAGTAAGCAAATTTAACGAATGAAAAAAATTGTTTTAAAACTAATAAAGTTTGTTATTTTATAGTTGTTTAGGTTGTATTTTGGTCAGATCTGGTGAAAACTTGGATCAAAAAACGTGTTTTGTGGTGTTTTTGGGTGATTTTTTAAGTTAAGATACGATGTTCTTCGAGTAAGGTTTGAATTTCTTTGAGTAAGGGTTTGAATTTCTTCGAGTAAGAAGATGTTCTTCGAGTAAGGGCTTGAATTTCTTTGAGTTAGAAGCATTTCTTCAAGCAACGGTTTAAATTTCTTCGAGTTAGAACAGTTCTTCGAGTAAGGAAACATTAAGTTCTGTTTATATTTTTCGAGTTAGGAAATCAGAACTTCACTTTTATATCCTTCTACTAAGGGGTTATATACTTCGAGTAAGAAAATTCTTCGAGTAAGCAATTTTCTTCTAGTAAGGATTAAAGTCTTCGAGTAAAAGTCTTTAAGTAAGAAATCTTCGAGTAAGAGTCTTCGAGTAAGAAACCTTCGAGTAAGCAATCCTTCGAGTAAGCAATTCTTCAAGTAAGGCTCCGAATAAGGACAAAACTTCAAACAACCATAACTTTTGAACCGTAACTCCGTTTTCAGCCCATAACCTATCAAAACGACCGTGAGAACGAGGAGAACGACAAGTTGAATGAATTAAAGTTCATTCAACCCAACCTTCGAGGCCCAAATCCCCTCCGAACGGAAGTTATCGAGATTTTAAGTTTTTTAGACCAAAATTTCACTACAACAACGGAACTTCACTTTCACCAAACACAACTCCTTAAATTTTTGACAAGATCGGGATAAAACCATTATCAAAGTTCATTTTAACCAAGTAACAAAGGCTAGTTTTGGACATTTAACCGCAAGATGTGACTACGGCGTTAATTCATTATTATTTATTTGAGGTTGAAGTGGGATTTCACGGGTGCGTGTACTTAGTATCTCAATATATCAGGGTTGGTTGGATGCATGATTCTTCGAGATCCTTGTTTGAGCCTTTAACATTTACAATGACGAAGACTTGGATATCTAGTTATTTTTGTGATTCTTCCTTTCTATTACCACAAAATAACTATCACTTTAAGGAGTTACGTTGTAGTGCTCAGTGTCACATGAAGTTGTGGATAGTCAAGAGGTGATGTACGTCTTATACTTGATGGTTGGTTGGTTGAAGAGTATAGAGTGCTTACAGATTCGAAGGTGCACGAACTCTCTACACCGCTCTTAGTCACACATTAGTGCAAGTTTAAGTCACAAGTTTAGGTTATTTTACTTCAGTATCAAGTTCGTCATATTGAGTTTTCTCCATCAGTAGTCACTACAAAGAGCCGTCAGAATGATAATGGGGTCGGTAAAAAGTTAGCTAAGAGGAGTGTAAAAGAGTAGAGATGTTATCAGCAGTTGATTCTCATGGGCTATTTATGGTACTTCACACATATTCGACTAATTGGACATACAGAGTTACGCTTCCTCCGTTTCCATCGTAAACATAGTGTGTATGCTTTCGATTCCGCGAAGACATTGTGGGGGAAGAGAGAGTGGATGTTCTTTGACTTTCTTTAACTTCTTTGCAAAAACCCTTTTCCTCCATGAGTTTCTGCAATCAGGGGAAAGAAATGAGACAGTCAGTGGTTCAAACGTCTTACTTTGGTGTTATCGTCTCAACTTTCATGGGTTATTTTGTGTAATGTTACCTACATATGATGTGTTAACCGCATTATGATGCCTAACACACGGCCATATTATCGAGTATTCATATATACACAGGTGATTATTATTCCGATAGACCGCAACAATCAGGGGGAAGAAGTAATATTTCATCTTTCGTGGTTTGTTTAGTGGGAAGCATCTACATATGTGAGAAGAACTTGCTGATTTCTTGCATGTTACCCCCGAACGGAGTTTTTAGCATTGAGTATAATATTGATTAAGTGACAAGTCAGATTTTCTTGGTGTGTTTTACTGTGTTGTCTACAAATTTTGCTGCGTACTTAAAACTTCAAAAGTTAGAAGACATGTTAACTACATCAAAGTTTCAAATCTGCTGAAGATGGTTGTCAGTTTGGGGGAAAGATGATTCTGAAACATCGCCAAAAAGAAGCGTATGAAGAAGCTGATAAAGACATGCAGCATGAATTGGAGGGAAGTTAATCCAGTTCATGCATATTACATCATTTTCCTACAAGTGAAGAAAAGTTCTCAAGCCGAGGTACAAGATGAAGACAAAGAGCGTAAACTGCAGTCATCCTCAGCATTTGAAGAGCTTATGAAGACTTTATTTTACTTATTTTTGTACTTGTAGGAAATGTTGTAAGTAATCCTTTATGTCGTCCCATTGGGGGAGGATTGTTGGGAATGCTCCTAACACGTAAATGGAACGACATTTACGTGATTATATTAGTTATCTTGTGAAGCCAAACACATGGACTAGTTATGTAAAATTGTGATAGTTTAATGTGTGTGAGGCTATATATACCCCTCCATCCTTCCATGGAGGTGTGATGCTAAGTGTGTAACTTATCCTTTTCATTATTAACAATAAACATACATAGTTATCCTTTCTCTCTCTACTCTCTCTCTCTAACTATGGCTATCTTGTATTATCATCATCCTCGACCTCCCGAATCACATAATCAACCTAAAACATGATCCTTCAGTGTGCCAGTCTTAAGGTGATATGTGGTGTTATTACGTGGAAATATTGTTGATGCACGCCGTTTCGTTTTGACTCTAAGGACCAACTCCGCATTCAAATGATCAGCCAACAATAATGACCTATGGTAGTACGTCTTGGAAATGATCCAGTTGAAAGTCAGGTCGTTTTAACATTGGCTAATTACGTGAACTTGGAAATAGTTCTTGGAGGTAAAAAGTCGTAGGCCAAAATATACTTGATCGGGTTCACAAAACATGTTTGACTAAACTCTCCGTTAAAGTAATTATTTATGGTGCTCTAAAATGTAGGCGATGTTTGCCTGCTGATTGGGCAGACTAGGCGGTGTTTGTAGGTCTCTTAAAATGTAGAGTTGTTTGTAGGTTATAGGTTTCATTAAAGCTCATATTGTCTGCACCTTGGCGGGGCAACTTATTACGGTTGAAGCCATGGCAAATGTATCATCTTCATTCATCCATATGAGCCTTGATTTCCTCATGTTTGCGGCGTGATGCGCCATTGCTTACACCTTCGCACCTTGGCGTGGCAACTTATTACCGTTGTAGCCATGATTAACGTGTCCTCTTTATTCAACCATCCGTGCCTCGATTTCCTAATGCTCGCAGCGTGATGCAGCGGCTGTTAAAGTGTCCTTTGTTGATGCATCGCTGATGCTTACTTCATTGATGCGTGCTTCGTTCAATCTTGATTTGCTGATGCTTGGTTCGCCAAACATTGTTGCCGCTTTGCAGTACCCTACATAATAATTGTGGGTTAATGGGGTTTAGTGAACAAAGCAGCCCATTTATTGGTTCAGTAGCTCCCTAATTGAAGTTGGTCAAATTTGATTGTCAAATCCGGCTAATGTTTACAAAAATAATCTTTCAATGATCACTCAAATGGCTATTGTTCATAAAATAATCATTCGATAATCAGCCAATAATGCAGATTATGTGGCATCCCGTTTTCTTAGTGCGGATCACGGTTTTGTTGGTGCGTTTTAGCGAATTCCCACCTAACCATGTGTCTACTTGCAAGTCCAACATGTGTAATTCACTATTGATAATCATACAGTTGGTTAGTGTCTTTTGCATAGCACCATTTGTTCTGCCTTTTTTGCCCGAAAAGAAACTTAGAAAACCTTCAGGTTTTTGGTTGCAGGTTTGTATCTTTCCTATGAGAATGAGTTTAGGAGTGTGGTTTTTAATGGTTTAGATTTGTGTTTGTCTCTCTGTAGATTGAAATTGATGCTTTACATTTGTGTTTTCCTCTGGGTGTATTGAAATAAGTATGTGCGTAGTGTGCTTTAGGTATTCCATGTGTGGTCGGATTCGTTGTTATGAATGCTTTTGATGTTTTTGTTGCTAAAATATTTGATCGTTTCAAAAACCCTTGATTGTAGTTAGCCGGATTATTGTACTTGAGAATAACGTAACTATCTATTGTAAGAGGCTTTGATGACTTTGAGTATGGTCGATAAAGCTAAGATGGTCCACAGTTTGGCAGGACAACACATATTACGATTGCAGCCATGTTCGATGTATCCTCTTTATTCGCTTGTTTATCTATCTGAGCCTCTAATACAATGTTATTTCCGGTTCTTATAGTATGATTTGCTTGTGCTTAAAGCGCTTTTTCATGAGGCTTATAGTGTGATTCACTGATGCCTGGTTGATAATTGCTTTGTTAATGCGTACTAATGGGTTGTGCTATAAATTTCTAACAAATATATAGCGTGGAGATTAATAGCAGTTCGGCGTGGCATGTTACTAACTTTGCAGCCGTTGCAAATTAATCTACTTCTTTCGATTGTTTGGAAATTCGACACTTTGATCACGCTATTGTGACACTGTTCACTCCCTATAATTTTTTCGGATCGAGATATTTTTTCTTTTTACTTTTCAGGATAACCTAGTCTGTTAGTTTCATTATTACTTGCAGATTTGTGGTTCAATCAATTGGATTTTGGCTATTCTTTGGGAATGATATGTTGAAAAATAAGCAGACGATGTGATGTGTGTCTCCTACTCAACCTTAAGCTCGAGATGATATGTTTATTTAGTTTATGTGTTCATTATTATGTGTGTTTGTGAGATAGACCACACAACGCGAGTCGGCACAAATAAACCTAATAACACGTGAAGTATTGGTTTTTACGAGATAACACGAACATAGACGTATTTATAGTCAATTTTAACGGAAAAATAGTTTTAAAAATATTGGCGCAACTTTGAAAGTCATACGAGCACTTTTAGTACACTAAACGAGCCCGAGAACACTTTTATTGGAAGTTTAACAAAATTTCGGTTTAGGTCCTTGTGGGTCAATATGGTTTGCATCACTAGTCCCAAGGGGTTATATAAACCCACACTTTCTCATTTTAGGGTTGTTTCTCTTTTTGCACAACACAGCCGCCCCCCCTTCTCTCCCAACCTCCGGCCACCACTGTAGCGCCACCACCGCCACCATTGACACCACACCGCCACCACCAAACCCTCCCTCGTAACCTCTTTAGCCCGTGTACCACCCACACGCACCCCAAAACCCCCACCACCACCATATATACGCGCCACTACCATTTCCTTTTGTTGAAGATTCGTGTAGATCCGGAAGAGAAAAGGTAGGACATACCATCTTCACCCTCGTGTGATACGGTGTGGGTTCAAACTCGTACATAACGAGTGGTTTTATTTAATCCGAGTGGGTTTGGGTTCGAAATAAAAGGGTTAATCATTTTTAAACAAGCTAAAAGTGTTAATATAGGTTCGGTATCATCATGGTAGTCTCGTCTTTGTGTTTGGTTTTGGTTTGAGTCGAGTGGTCGTGGTAACGAGACCGGAATAAGCTCGTCGAGCTTATTCCGAGCTTAAAGTTGTGTTTGGTTTAGCTTATTGTTATTATTGTTTAGTCCGAAGGGTTGGTAACCCTAGGTGGTGTCGCGGTCGAGTTTTGGATTTAGTTCGGTTTACACTAGCTTGGTTAGGTTAGTTTTAAATTTTTGTAGTGGTTGTGTTGAGTTTGGATTTGGACGAGACCCCATGGGACCGTTTGGTTTGGCTGCTGCCGTATCATGGTTAGAAGCCGAGACCATTGTGGTCTCGGCATAATGAGGATGATATTGTTGTTGTTGTTGAGATTGAGAATTGGGTTTGGGATTGAGGCCGTGAGGACCTAAGGGCCCGTTTGGTTTGTTTGTGGTGTACCGAGGCTCGAAGCCGAGACCATAATGGTCTCGGCATGGTAATATTTCTTTTGTTGTTGTTATTGATGTGGAACTTGAGACTTGAAACTTGGATGTTGGATTTGGTTTAATTAGTTATCGAGCCATAGGTTTAGGGCTGATAAATATATCGCTGATATTATGAGATATTTATTTTTGAGCTTATAATTATACTTGTGATGTTTGAGCCAAGTCGAGTGTCACCGAGACTCCGTAGTCTCCTTGTGGCCTCGACAAGCCAAAAATGCATATTGGACTTTGTTTTGGGACTTGTGATATGTGAAGTTGACTTATTGACCCGAGTATAGCATAGACTCGGAATGGTGACTCGAAATATGAGATAACACGGTATATAATTGATTTGGAAACTTAAATGATAAAAGTAAAAGATGAGAAATGGTATTAATAAATAATAACTTTAAAATATTAATAACGATTACTTTGTTACTTAATATTTTGAAGTTAAGAAAGAAAAATATTAAATGACATATAATGTGATATTTAATACTTTTAATAAAAGAAAATGGTTAGCGAAACAAAAATAGAATATATACGAGTTATTTAATGTTTCGAGGCCACGCTTATCGAGGAACACCAAGTATAGAAATAGCGAGGTTATATATTGAATTAATGTCGAGTTACGGAAGTAGAGGTTGTTTGGGATATTGCAACAACTTGGCGTATTCGTTATTGGGATATTGTTACATGAGACACGTTCGTTTTGGTCATTTGCTTTGGCGTGTGTACACTTGAGTCAACGTTATGTCACCAGTTCACCCACGATGATACCAAACACTAGTAAATGGATTTAACGAAAATATTTTGGAATTGAAAGTGGAATATACTTAGGAATAGTTAACTTTTGGAAACCGTTATACTTTTGGATATACGTTAAGATAAGTTTATTATTAATAGGTTGTGCCGAGTCCGTCGCGTTGTGATACTAGTTGCTGTTGTGCCATACTACTCATGTTTGTGCGGTATTGTGCTTTGCTTTCGAGATGAGTTCTCGTAGTCCCACTTTTAACATGTTTTACCTTGGGGTGAAAATGGTACTCAATGCTTTACAAATGTTTTCATACTGTGAACTACTGTTTTACATGATTTTGGACATATACGTGTGATGATGCGATTATATGTTGTGACATGTTTTGTTTTGTGAGTTCATGAATGCGCAACTGTTAACTCTCTGCTGAGGGCCCACAAGTTATAGGTTCAGTTGGTGTAACTGTTAACTCTCTGTTGAGAGCCCACAAGTTGATAGGTTCAGTTGGTGCAACTGTTAACTCTCTTTGAGAGCCCACATGTTGATAGATCTATCGGGGTAGCTCCCCACGTGATATTGGTTATGCGTATGCGGAACACTATAGGTTCAGTTGGCGTGACCCAATTACTATTTGATACATGCTTGTAATTGGTATTCATTTTCACTATGTCCTACGCTATTATTCACAGCTTCATGGTTTAAAACCTACGAGCTCACCAACTTTATGTTGACATTTTCGAGTATCCATTTTCAGGTGCTAAGACTGAAGTTACACTAGAAGGTTGAGTATTGGTCTGGCTAGCAAGACTTAAGACAAGACCCTTCCGGGTTATATCTCGTGAAGTTGCATTTTGATATTTCCTAGTGATGTTGTTTAACTTTGAGACTTAGGTTTATTTTGGATCTTTGTACTTATCCCGGTTGTGGGAGTTTGCGACTTTTATTTTTCTTATGCTATACATTTAGTATTTCTCTATTGTGACGCCTTGTGTTCTTGACTATGAGGTCATACCCCGTAAATGTCATTCTGCTGCTTCGTTCTTGGGGTGTGATAGATTGGTATCAGATACCAAGGTTATAGAGAATTAGGTGGTTTAACCTAGACTATAACCTAAGAATCTTCATTTAGTTTGCATTATAGGAACTACGTGTGCGATTATATGTATAGTATGACACAAAGTGATGATAATAAGTAAATGCAGCATGATGCTATCTTAAAAACGCCTAGCCAACGTTTTTACGATAACATGATGCGGTATGGACTTATCAAATTCATGGATTGTAAGATAGGAAGTTAAGTGTAGTAGCACGACACGTATACCGACATATCCTACCTATCTCCTATCTAACGTTTACCAATGTCCAACTTTGTAGAATCATGCCTCCAAGAAGGTCGACTCGAGTTAACCGAGGTGTTCCACCACCGAGGGGTGGAAGGACTGGTGGACGAGGAGGTAGGGCAGGAGGTCGCAGCACGGGAAGCGACGATGCCATCAATGAGACTCCTGATGTTGCTACCATTATCGCCCAACAACTACGGGAACTGTTACCCACCATTGTCACCCAAGTTGGCGACCATATCAGCAACCAAGGGAACAACGTGAGTGGGAATGATCAAGCGGACAACGAAGGTGAAAGTGATCACGTCAATGATGGGAACCATAACAACGGTAACAAGGGATGTATTTACAAGGAATTTACCGCGTGCAAACCGGTGGACTTTGATGGAAATGGAGGTGCGATAGCTTATACTCGATGGGTCGAGAAGATAGAGTCGGTGATTGACATAAGTGAGTGTGCGAGCCATCAGAAGGTGAAGTATGCTTCTTGTTCATTTATTGGAAAAGCATTAACTTGGTGGAATACGCAAATTCAGGCTAAGGGCAGAGAAGCTGCCATAGGGATGAGTTGGGATGAATTTAAGGCATTGTTAAGAGAGGAGTATTGTCTAGACAACGAGATGCAAAAACTGGTGTTGATATAAATAATGCCTAAACACGTTATTAATATTTTTCGATATCTCTACGTTTTGATAATCACAAAATGTAAAATCATTAAACGAAAGATTATGACGTAAACAAGTATTTAGTTGTAAATATCTATTTTAACAACTTAATCACTTAAGGTATGAATAAAAAAATGCCTAATGCATTATATGATCAAAGGAACATTTTCTTAATCACTAGATTTTTTATAAAATGACACAAACATTTTATATCTTTTACAAAATCATTTTTGGAAATTAAAGGAAAATGTTTAATCCATAATAAATATATGAATTCAAATTTTTAACCAAAAATGGCAAAAATGTTCCAGAAAAACCTCCCCCAGTAAAAGACAAAATTTATAGCCGTTCAGGAAGGGGCGGCCCCCTTAATTATAAGGGCGGTCCCCTTAATTATTGTTAGGATTCGATCGATACACAGTGGTTAAACCTTTTGTACTTTGTGTATATGATATATTGAGTGAATATGATTAAGTATGCGGAATCTACTTAATCACACTTAGAAGGTTATTATGGTTATGGAAATGGAACAGTTGTGTTTGTTATATGACAATGAACAATGAAAGCTTATCACCAAACGATTCAATATTATTAAGATAATAATACAAGTGATCTTGAGTTATCACTAGGGTTACAACCTTGAATCTTATGTTTCTATATCTTGTGATATTGTTTTTGTTCTATGTTCTTGAGAGATATATATTTTTCACTATATTTTAACACACACGATTGTTATATCTCTAGTCTAAAATCTTTCTTTTATAACATAAGAAAGATCTTTACAATAATGTTTAAGTCTTGTCAAACAACTTGCTAACTTATCTTATGTGTGTCAGTAACTAAGATACAACATGTATCTATGTTTACAACTTGTTCTGTGAGAATAAGATAAAGACTGAGCACATGGGGTAAGATATTATCTACCGTGTATTATTGACTTTTAGTCAACCAGACTTAATATCTTCATCAAGCAGACTTAACTCTGATAGTCACCAGAATTTACACTTGACTTAACCACCAGACTTAACTTCAATGACCAGACTTAACCAGCAGATAACCAGCAGACTTAACTTTGGAACTCACCAGACTTAACTCTACTTCAACCAGATTTAATCACTTGAGAGATTTTCCCGATACTTAAACTTCAGAATATTTAATTCCCAACAATCCTCCCCTAAACATGTGAATCCATTTCAACATGTTTCTGAATTAAATTATGGATTGTGAAGATCTTTCAAACACTTCATAGTCAGACCCTTGGACTGAACTTTCTTCTATTCTGAAAGATTAATATCTATCTCAGTAACTCATCTGCTTTCTGATCTTTGACTTCAACAATATCAATACACACATCTTTAGGCTTCAAACATTGACCTAAAAGATGGTGCAATTTCCTTGGATGGAGGAATTATAAGAGGCAATGGTGCTGTGTATCTTGGATGCTTGTTTCAACAAGTGAAATCATCTATCAGCATGCCTTTGCAAGTGATGAACAAATGTAGTGAACTGAAATTGAAACTGAAAGCTTTCTTCGTTTGACCTAGATAGAACTTTCTCCTTTGGAATGCTTCATCCCTTCTGAATATATATAATACTCCAGAATCAGCTCTATTCTTGTCATTTTCAACTTCCTCATCATCTTGTATGCTCTTGTCTTTTCCTCCCTTTCATTGGTTAAACTTCCTTGGGCTTTATTTCCTCCCCTGAGATGCAAATAACATTTCCTCCCCTGTTTGGAAGATCTCTCACAATGTACCAAAATATTTCTCTCCCTATCATCTGAGCTATCACTTAGAACTTGTTATCAGACAATGTTGTACATGTAGCCATCAATTCCTTAAGAGTTTAATTTGCTGCCCTCATCACTTCTAGGTGTGTTAACTCCTATGAGAGTTGATTCATGGGGCAATAACTCATAATCCATCAGTTGATGATTGTATGAGTCATTTTTATTTCAAAAATCTTTTAAGAATTTTTTTGACTTTTAGCAGTATGCATATGATTTTATTATGAAAAATCATACTGCTTTCAACCATTTTGAAGGGGTTAAGTGTATAACAGACACTTAATCAAGATTTCGGTTTAAAGCAACCTCTGCACTACTAGAAAAAGGTCTATCCTTGACTCGCATTTTATGACGCATGCTACAAGATGACTCGCAAAGAGCAAAGTCATAAAATAAGAGTCATAACGAGTAAATTTTATATTGGGGATGACTCGTTTTCAGAAGCGTCATAACATATGGGTCATAATCAGTTAAAATTTAACCTGCTAGATGACGCTCGTTTTGCTTCGTCATAAACAGGGGTCATCTATGTTTTTTTTAGCATCTGATTGTTTAATTTTTGGCCAAAAACACTTCCCGCTCTCAAGTCCCTACAACTAATAAAACCCTACCTATCATCTTCTCTTCTTCATTATCACTTAAACTCACATACTCTCTTTCTCTCTTCTCTGCGCCGCCAACTGCCACCACCCAAGACACCATCACCGCCACCCGAACAAGCACACCACCACCACCAAAACACTCACCACCATCTCCCCTTCCATTTGACGTGACTCACGCGCTCAAACACCACCTCACCGTCACTCTAGCATCACAACGCGTATCGTGTATTCGCACCGTGATTCAGCACCACACAAAAAACAATCAGCACCACACACATACATCTTTTTCGTTATCGATCCATCAAGTATCGTGTATTCGCACCGCCCCGATCTCTAATTTCACCAATTCATGGAAGGTATATTCAATTCCTGATCGTTATTTGCTTATTTAGGGTTTTGATTTTATATATATTTTGTGTAATTGATGTTTAATTGCTGTGTTTTTTTCTTCAGATAAATTGAAAGAAGTGGAAACCCTAACGGAGAATATGAAGGCTTTGAATCTTGATACAGGTATTATTTTTTTTCCCCTTGCTACGTACCTGTTTTTTTTCCCCCAAAATGTCTGGGACGAAACTTGCAATTTGGCCCAACTTTATGGAAGATTTTTGAAAATTTATTTGTCTATATAAGGATGCAGGTTTCTCTGTTAGCTAAAACCAATTCGATATATTACGATGAATCTGCATATGGATCCGATGTATCCGATAATAATATCTCAGCTTAAAAATGTGAGTTTACTTTGTTATAAGTTTACTTTGTTACGTGTCATGTGGTAATTAGGCTTTTATGTTAAACTGATTGATTTTTAGTCATTATTATGCGATGATCTGGTTATGAATGTTACAAGACTTAAAGTTAGGTTCTGATTGTTCTGTTTTTTTGTTGATCGAGTGATTTGTGAATTAATATTGTTAAGTTGATTGAAATTAAGTAGTTGCTATGTGATTATCTGGTGATGAAATCCTAGGTTAGGTACGGATTGATTAAACATGGATGTATATGAATTTTTAGTTTATTATGTTAAAATATTGATTACTAATTGTGCTATGCGACGAGTTATTTTGTTTAATATGTTGATTTGAGTTGTTTCGGTTACGAAACTTTAGGTTAGGTGTACTGATTGTTATGTTATTGTTTGTTGATTTATCAAAGTGTGATTGTATATGAAATTTGAGCTTATTTTTGTTATATTGATTGAGTTTAAGCCTGCTATTATGCAACAATGTTTTTACGTAACAAGTGAAGTAATAGGTACTTATTGATGTTGATTGATTAAAGTGTAATTTATACAAAATTTGAGCTCATTTTGTTGAACTAAATGATTTAAAGTTGTTACTATGCGATGATTTGGTCATGTAAGTAACGAAACTGCAGGTTTGGTTTTGATTTTTCTTTTTTCGTGATGATTGAGTGATTAACTTATAATGTATTAAAAATGTGAGTTTATTTGTTATGTTGAGATTTTAAGTAATTTTTATGAGATGATCTGGTTACGAAATCGTAAGTTATAAGTTTACTTTGTTACGTGTCATGTGGTAATTAGGCTTTTATGTTAAACTGATTGATTATAAGTCATTATTATGCGATGATCTGGTTATTGAACAGGTAACACATCCACTTATTTTCTGTAGTGTCTTCAATATAGTCTAACAGTTATGCTTTTTGACCAAATGTCGCTCGTTTAGGTACTCGAAAAAATGATTTATATGTGATATACTATTGTAAAATGACATTTATAACTATTTTCCATTTTTAAAATTAACAGTAAAAATCTTGTCTATTAATTATGAGTTATGATCTATACTTTCAAGCAGGTCCCCGCCTTCTCTTGTTTTGTCTGATGAGCTATTAGAGAGCATTGCTACCACAATAGGCGGTGAAATTAATCGTGCTTTGGGTTTCCTTCAGAATGTTGGTTCGAGAGGGGATATCAAGCAACTTGCAGTCGTAAGTAGCTTACTAATTTGGAAAACTTGACAGTAGTTTTATTGACGGATATCATTCTAATCTTGCAAAATGTCACAAGTAATATGCCTTTTTCTTTTCCTTTTTAGGTTTGTGGGAGCTTGCTAATTGCAGCAATCATCGGAACCTGGTGTAACTTCTGGACTGTTATATACATAGGTAAGATTTTGGAACTTCTCTATTCAGCTTATGACATGTACAAACTCAAAATTTTCTTTATTAACTTTCGCCATTATATCCTGCTATCATTCATAGAATGTGAGGACACAGTTGTAGTTTTAATCTACAGGTGTTGTAGAATGATAGTCTGTTTCCGTGTGCTATATCTTTTGACCTTATATAATACTCGTAACTTATTTTGTTAATTTTTTTATAAGGTTTTGTTGCTGCCCACACTCTGCCTGTTGTGTATGAGAAATATGATGACCAGATTGATAGCGCGGTGTACAATGTTCTTGGACAGCTTCAGAACAAGTACAGTAAGCTGGTTTATTATTATTATTAGGTATGTTGTACATTCATAGTTTTTGTGGATTGGAGATTGATAATCATTGCATATTCATAGTTGTTACAAACTAATGCATCATATAAACTTTGTAAATGTAATCTAAATAGATGTTAAGATCATGTTCTGTATGTCTAGACGCAGGCTTGGCAAGAAGAAGTAGAACGTGCACGTGAAGGCCAAAGAGACGCTGAGAGAAAGCTATCTTCTTTAGAGGCAAGTATACCTGGCATCTTCCTTGGACACAACACAACAGCGAAAGCTTTCTTTGTTACGTATGATTATTTTATGTTTAAGTATTTTCTAAAATGAAGACCCAATGTATGATTGCAGGCTGAAGTTCAAAAAATGAGAGTGGAAATGGCTGCGATGAAAAGAGATGCTGAGCATTATTTCCGCCAGGTACTTGACTGTGAATTATTGTCAAATTTTGGTCATTAGCTTATTGGGGCTTAATTTAATTGGTACTGTGCTTTTCTCAGTTTCTTTAAGTTATTTAGATATTAATAGGGTAGGAATATAAGTTATCTCAGTAATTTATAGTGTTACTTTCAAATTCAGTCAATTAAAGGGTTGTTTGGCTAATTAGTCAAACAGGGTCAAATTCAAATTTAACTGTTCATTTGCAATTCAGTTGGCTTTGATTTAACCTTTAACAGCTTATATAAGCAGTTTTCATTGACAATCTGGTTGTTTTGAGTTCTTAGTGCAGGTTGGAGTTGAGAGTTGGAATCACAGGTTAAACTGTCCTCATAAGCTCCTTATAAGCTGAACTGATTTTGGACTCTAATTCAGCACTTTTCAGGTTCATTTTCACCCATATTTAGTTTGCAATACATTTCCTTAGGCCTAGGTAATTTTAAAGTCAAGTCTGCATGATGCAGACTGCATATTAGTTACATTTCCAGTTTTTTGCAGCCTGATCTAGGATTTTTAGTTGCCTCAAACTTAGATGTTAGGAGCTGATATTGTGGATTATTAGAGTCACTCAAATTATATCTATTAATAGTAATTTTTTTCCGGATTTCTTGTTTAGCTTATTACAGCTTTTCACAGCCTTCAAATAAGCTGAAGTTGCCCTGCACCCTGGCATATTTGCAGACTGTTTCAGCAGTCCTATAGAGTGGAATTCAGTGCTTATTTGCCCTTTTTTGTGGCTTATTTAGTCTCTATCTAGCTTATCTCAATCTGCTTAATTAATTTTTAGTTGCCTCCAGCTTATTCATAGCTTAATCTGCCCTTTAAGCTTCTAGTCCTAGTTGGTTTTTACTAATTAGTTAACTGCCTAGTTTTGGGAACAGGTGGCTAGCAACTCGTCCCAAAATGTCGAACTACTGCTTCAGGAGAGCTGCACGGATGGCTCGGGTAGTCTTGTTGTATACTCAGTGGTCGATGTGGAAGCTGTCAAACTAACTTGTGAATTACTATCGATATGTAATTTTTGTCGTTAATTAACTTGTGACTTATCGTGAATTAGTACTTGAATTAACCTCATTGTTTTGATATATATATATATATATATATATATATATATATATATATATATATATATATATATATATATATATATATATATGAAATGCGTTATTTTGATATTTGTGTTTTCAATTTTGTATTATCAGGTTTTTAATTGTCATTTAATAGAAAATTAGGAACTGGAAAAAATTAATTTTTTTAAAAAAAAAATTAGGTTATGACTCGCAAAAAGGAGAGTCATAAAACGTGGGTCATAATTAAAAAAAAATTAGGTTATGACACGCAAAAAGGAGAGTCATAAAACGTGGGTCATAATTGCGCGTCATAGAGGGATGACGCACAAATGCGAGTCATGAAGCTTTATGATGGGTCCATCCTTGACTCGCATTTGCGCGTCATAAAGCCTCTTCTTGACTCGCATTTGGAGTCAAGAATAGCCCTTTTTCTAGTAGTGCTGGTTGTGTGAGAACCAATGTTTTCAGTTATAAATAACTGCCTGTGTAAAGATAAACCTATTCAAAAGGCTTTCTTGACAGGGTTTCCAGCTCATAGCAATTGTTGCCTCTAACACAAGTGTTAGATTCACTTTTACTAGCTGTTCTTTCTTTCAGATGTCCTTAGACTTGCTCATTATACTTAAAAGTATAAAATGATAGAAAGTGAGTTGAATCAGTTTCTGTCTGATCAACTAAGTCATCAATTCAATGTGAAATATGATAACCAGGTTTCAAGAAAGTAGTTTTAAAGAATTAATAAACTTAGGTATAAACCTTTGTTAAGAATTCCCAAACTCAGTCCATCATAAACCTGTTATGTAAGCAACTGATATAACATTCTGCTGCTTCCATTTCACTTGAAAACTTCCTTTTGTGCTCAAAAGTTCATACCTGAAATTGTTAGTCTAAAACCAAAAGAACAATGTACAAAGTACTTGCCTTATAATAGAATAAACATATGACTAAATGTATGAAATAACACAATTTTAAAGTAATAGCTAGTACAAATTTACAAAGACAACAGTACAAACAAAAATTGAACTACCAGACTTAATTGAGTAACCACCAGAATTAACTGAGTAATCACCAGAATTAACCACACTGGTATATAAAAACACATAGATTGAAAAATTTAAGTATTAAGCATTCCAATACTTGCTACCAAGTACTGAAAATTGAAAAATTAAAGTATTAAGCATTCCAATACTTGCTACCAAGTACTGAAACCTTCCAACATCAAAAGCTTTTGTTAGCAGATCTGCAAAATTATGTTCTGAAGCAATTTTCATTACTTGAATTAACTTTTTCTCATTGCAATCTCTAATAAAATGATGTCTAATTTCAATATGTTTTGTTTTAGAATGTTGTACCGGATTTTTAATAATGCAAATTGTACTACTATTATCAATATGAATAACAGTGTTCATAAAATTGTACCCATAGTCAAGAAGTTGGTTTTAAAGCCATAGGACTTGAGCACAGCAACTTGCAGCAGCTACATATTCAGCTTCAGTTGTTGAATTAGCCACAATTGTTTGCTTCTTACACTGCCATGAGATAAGTCTACTTCTAAGGAATTGACATCCTCCAGTTGTTGACTTTCTGTCTAAGCTAGCACCAGCATAATCACTATCCGAAAATGCTACCAAATCAAAAGGTG
The DNA here is from genome assembly GCA_021014915.2 of Artemisia tridentata subsp. tridentata. NCBI lineage: Eukaryota > Viridiplantae > Streptophyta > Magnoliopsida > Asterales > Asteraceae > Artemisia > Artemisia tridentata. The sequence continues at coordinate 451,685,853 of CP139507.1, forward strand.
ATTCCCTTGAATACCATAGACCCAACCTAGGTTGACCCTTGAGATATCTAAAAATCCTCTTGACTGCTGTTAAATGAGAAACCTTTGGAGTTACTTGAAATCTTGCACAAACACAAACAGAGAACATTATGTCAGGTCTTGATGATGTGAGATACATCAAAGATCCTATCATAGATCTAAATGTGTGTACATCCACATTTTCTCCATCTAAATCTGTTGGAAGTTGTTTCTCAGAATCCATTGGTGTGCTCGCCATTTTTGAATCAGCAAAGTTGAACTTTCTAAGTATCTCAGCAACATATTTATCTTGACTAATAAATATGGCTTCATATGACTTTTTAACTTGCAAACCCAAAAAGAATGTAAGTTCCCCCATGGAACTCATCTGAAACTTATCATGCATAAGCTTCTCAAACTCCAAACACATCTCCTTCCTTGTAGATCCAAAGATAATGTCATCCACATACACCTGCACTAACAGAAGATCCTTCTTGTGCTGTTTGATGAAAAGTGTCTGATCAATCTTTCCTCTTTGAAATCCATTCTCTTTTAAATAGGAAGCCAGTGTTTCATACCAAGCTCTAGGTGCCTGATGAAGGCCATAAAGAGCTTTTACAACTCTGTACACTTTGTCTGGATGGTCAGGATCAATGAACCTTGGAGGTTGTGAGACATACACCTCTTCTTCAATTTTGCCATATAGAAATGCACTCTTGACATCCATTTGGTAAACTGTGAAGCCTAAAAATGAAGCATAAGCTAAGAAAAGCCTAATTTCCTTAAGTCTTGCTACTGGAGCAAAAACTTCATCATAGTCTATACCTTCTTGTTGTGTGTACCCTTGGGCTACTAATCTAGCCTTATTCCTAATCACTATTCCCCTTTCATCCATTTTATTCTTGAAAACCCATCTAGTGCCAATTACCTTTGCATTTTTAGGTAAATCAACTAGCAACCATACCTTCTGAATCTTGAACTGAAGAAGCTCCTCTTGCATAGCTTCTACCCAGCTAGAATCATCTAAGGCTTTCAGAATATTCTTTGGTTCAGCTTGTGAGAGAAAATATACAAACAAGCAAGAGTTTGAAAACTCATGCTGTTTTGAAGCATAAAGGGCATCAAGAAGCCCTTGTTGGTCTGAAGACATCAATTGTTGTCTTGTCTTCACCCCTGATTGTACATCTCCTATCACATTTTCTAGGGAGTGGACCTTGTGAATTCTGGTTTGTGGTGTAAGTGGAACATGATAGTTTGGTGGGAGATTGCTCAAATCCACCTCATCGTTTGTTAATTCTGCTTCCTTTGTTAAGTCTGCTTCTTCAGTTAAGTCTGTTTCAGCAGCATTATCAACAGCAGAACTATTTTCTTGTTCCTTTGTTCCATCTTCTTTGCTTTTATCCTCAACATCTTCTTTAGCTTTACCAGAAGAAGATTCACCAATTGTTGAAGTTGATTCCACACTTGTACTTGACCATATTGGCATCCAAATATGATCTTGGTTTGTCTCCTTTTCTAACCTTGCCTCATCTGTTGCTTGTGAACCTGAAAAATCATTAGTTTTTGCAACAACAGGCACATAATTCATTGATTTGGTTAGAGTTTCAAGATCAAATAGCCATTTTGGTCCTTGACCTTCTACATTGGATTTATCTTCCAAAAACTCCACATGTAGATTTTCCTCTACAATCCTAGTTCTTGTGTTATATACTCTAAATGCTTTGCTATTAAGAGAATATCCAACAAAGAATCCTTCATCTGCTTTACCATCGAATTTTCCTAAATGGTCTAAGGTATTGAGAATTGTCACATGACATCCAAAAGGTCTAAGAAATCCTATTGCAGGAGTTCTACCTCTAAAAAGTTCATATGATGTCTTATTGTGAGGCTGTACAACTAAAACTCTATTTTGAACATAGCAAGCAGTGTTGACTGCTTCAGCCCAAAAAGTTATAGGTAGCTTAGAGTCAGCTAACATAGTTCTAGTAGCTTCTATTAGTGTTCTATTCTTTCTCTCAACAACACCATTCTTTTGTGGAGTTCTAGCAACACTAAATTCTCTCCTAATACCTTTTTTTTTTGCAGAAATCATCCATAACTCTATTCTTAAACTCTGTCCCATTATCACATCTAATGACTTTCACTTTCTTGTCTACTTGGTTTTCTATCTGTGTAATGAATGTCTTAAGAATGCTAGAAGTTTCAACCTTAGAACCTAAAAAGAAAACCCATGTAAATCTGGTATAGTCATCAATTCTAACAAGACAATATCTCTTATGCATTATACTACTTACTAAAACAGGTCCAAATAAGTCCATATGTAGCATAAACAATGATTGATTGATAGAGTTAAAAATCTTGGGCTTACAAGTGGCTTTGTGTTGTTTGCCTTTAAGACAAGCAATGCATGTTTGATCATTTTCAAATCTTTTGTGAGGTAAACCTCTTACCAAACCATTCTTAACAATCTGATTTATGGTTTTGAAATTAATATGACCAAGCCTTCTATGCCATTTCATTGACTCATCCAATGTGGCCTTTGCAACAAGACAAGTTAAATCCTTTTTAGGAACAATGTTCTTCATGTCAACACTGTACATATTGCCCTTTTTAGGAATTTTAAGAAGTACTTGACTTTCATCAGGCATCTTAAAATCAGGAGAAAGTACAAGACATTCAGTCTCACAGAAAAGAACTTTGTTCTTTTTGTCACATTTGTGAGACACTAAAAAGATTATAATTTAGCTCTTGTACATAGTACACATCTTCAAAATCTAAATTTCCAGTTTTAATGGTACCTTTACCAGAAATTTTGCCACCAACACCTCCTCCAAAGGTAACATAGCCACCATCTAATGTTTGAAAATCAGAAAGATAGGACTTGTTGCCTGTCATGTACCTAGAACATCCACTATCTGAGTATCCTTGATCCTCTTGTTGATCAATTGAATGTTCCTGCACAGAAAAGAGAAGTATTAGTTTCTTTTGGGGTCCCAAGCCATTACTGACTTGGATCTGCCTCTTGCATCAATGTAATTTAATCTTTTTAGAACAGTTGATGCAACATTGGATTTAGTTGAATTCCAAACCCAACATGCTGAGGCCTTAACAGCATTTGCCCTCTTTGCCCAAGCAGCAGACTTAACTACTTGCCTACCAGAATTAACTGCTTGCCTAGCAGAATTAACTGCTGGCTTAGCAGAATTAACTGCTGACTTTGTAGTTGTCCCCTTTTGTTTCCGAACTTGTTTTTGGACCACTGCTTTTGTTTGAATGGGCCTTTGAACAGACTTTGGTGCATGTTTGTAAGATGTTTTTGCACCCTTAGCTGTTGATTTTGGGTAAACAGTCATATATGGTCTAGCAGAATTAACTTTATTAAAGCCAGACTTAACAGAGACTGTTGTGGGTTTAGTTCTGTTAACATTAAAACTAGAGTGAAAGTGAGATTTAGGTGTTTGCCTTTTGTAGTTCACTCTATTGTTTTCATACCCAGATACCCAATGGTTGCAGAAAGCTGCAAGATGGTCAAAACTACCACATGTATAACAAGCTTTGTTGGAAAAAGCAAAGTCATCACCTAATTGGTTAGACTTGAGGTTATTCCAATTTCTTTGGTTACCTCTGGGCTTGCTAGTGGATCTGTATTGTTCACAATACCTAACTGGTTGCCTAACATGTTTAATGTTTGATTTAGGCCTATCAGTATCCTTTTTGACCACTTTAGGAACATTTGTTCCTGCTTTCTTAACCTTTTCAGGTTTAGACATAACCTGATCATCTTCATCACTATCAGTTGTACAATCCTCAACAACTATAGCATCTTCTTTCTTAACAAAGGACACCTTGTCCTTAGGAAGTGAAGTTTTATTTAAACTCTCACTTACTTTTTCTATCTTAGGACCCTCAGTAGACTTAGAACCATATTCCATAATTGGTTCTTGAAACTCAGCAAAACCTGTGTGTGCTAGGTCAATACCTGGAGGTGAAGGAACACCTCTGTATAGTGGAGGAACAGATTTGTATCCTAAACCAGACTTAGCTTTATTGATTACTTGAGCTTCCCAAATCTTATTAATTCCCTCTGAGGCATAAGCTAAAGCATCTACTGTTATCTTAACATTTTCACTGTTATTTAGGGCTTTAGCTAGTGCTGCTCTTTCTGAACAAATTATTTCAGCTTGAAAATCTATTTTTCTTTGAAGAGCATTCATGTCATCAGCAAACTTAGACTCATTTTCTTGATAATGTACAATTTGTTTTTCAACAACAGATATACCTCTTTTATGATTACCTAAGTTGGCTAATGCATGATATAATTGTTCTAGTTGATCAACAAATCTCTTTTTAAGATCTTCATAAGCTTTAAGAGCAGAGCATGATTCAGTACATTTAATTATGGAATTTACCTCTGAATCAGAAAAGGCCATTAGAGCGGTCTCAGTGGCCACCAGTGCAGCATTTGTTGGTGCTTCCACTTCATCAACCATGAAGCTCCAATCATAGTTGATACCATCTATGGCTAGCATAGCCCTTGGTTCTTCAACTGTGATTTCCTTCTTCTTCTCTTGCCTATACCATGTGCTTTTATTGTCCTGCTTCCTTGGGTTTCTACATTCTTTAGCAAAGTGTCCTAACCTGTGACAGTTGAAACACTCTACTTTCTTCTTATCAAACCCAGCAGTTTCATTACCATCAATGGTAATCTGCTTACCAGTTCTCTGCCAGAACTTCTTAGCCCTCATGCTAAGTAAAGCAACCTGCCATTTGATGTCCATCTCTTCCAAATCATTATCATCCAACTGATCAAGATCTTCATGAGTTAGAGGAGAACCACTAGTTTGACTAGACATGAATACATAGAATGTCGGATCTCCAAGTCCTGCAACATTCTTTTGTGAACTAGTAGAAGGACCACCATAGATAGCAGTAGAAACACCTTCATCTTCATCTACCTCTTCTGATTTACTAATACTAGGAGATGACAAGAGTGCCACATTCCCAGAACTAGTACTATAGATTCCAGACTTCTTTAGACTTTGTTCAACAATTTTGAAGTTATTGAACAAATCATTGAGTTTCATGACTTCAATGTCTGGTTTGTTCATCCAGACAACCACATGAGTATGGAAGTCATCAGGTAGGCTTCTCAAAAACTTCATGTTGAGATCTTCCTTGGCTATCTCAACACCCAACACAACTAACTGACTGACAAGCTTATGTAATCTTGAGAACAGCTTGTCAAGTGATTCATTGCTATTTGAACTAAAGTTTTCAAATTGTTGTTTCAGCAATGTCTTCTGTGTTTTTTTGGTAGTTTCATTACCACCAAACCATGCACAAATCTCTTCAAAAAGAGTTTTTGCATCTGGATACTTGCTAAAAGATAGCATTTGTTCACCAGGAATGGTCATAAGCAATAAGTTTCTTGCCTTTTGATCATTCCTCTTCTGTATCTTTTCATCATTGTTAGATGGTCCAGTATTCCTTCTCCTTTCAGTTTTGCCTTCAAGAATAATATCTTTATAACCTAGAGTAAATGAATCACCATACAGAATGATATCCCAAAGAGCATAATCTTGAACCAAGAAATATTGCTCAATTCTCAACCTCCATAACTCAAACTCATTCTGTTTGATCATGGGCAACTTTGCAGCAACATTTGTAGCAGTATCTTGAACATCCATTTCTTAAGCTTCTTCTTCTAAATCAATAATATCAGCCTCGCTCTGATACCACTTGTTAGGATTCGATCGATACACTGTTAAGGTGGTTAAACCTTTTGTACTTTGTGTATATGATATATTGAGTGAATATGATTAAGTATGCGGAATCTACTTAATCACACTTAGAAGGTTATTATGGTTATGGAAATGGAACAGTTGTGTTTGTTATATGACAATGAACAATGAAAGCTTATCACCAAACCATTCAATATTATTAAGATAATAATACGAGTGATCTGGAGTTATCACTAGGGTTACAACCTTGAATCTTATGTTTCTCTATCTTGTGATATTGTTTTTGTTCTATCTTCTTGAGAGATATATATTTTTCACGGGTTAATACATCCGGAGGTTACTAAAGTTTCCCAAAAATTTGAAAAAAGTTACTATATTTTTTTTGGTTGAATTAGGTTACTATAGTTTCCAAAAAATTTGAACTAAGTTACTATAGTTTCCCAAAGATCGAACTAAGTTACTATAGTTTCTCAAAAATTTGAATTAAGTTACTTTGTCGTATGTGAAAATCAGTCAAGTTAGAAGGGGAAAGACGAACCCTGAAACTATAGTAACCTAATTCAACAAAAAAAAAACTATAGTAACTTTTTTCAAATTTTTGGGAAAATTTAGTAACCTCCGAATGTATTAACCCTATTTTTCACTATATTTTAACACACACGATTATTATATCTCTAGTCTAAGATCTTTCTTTTATAACATAAGAAAGATCTTTACAATAATGTTTAAGTCTTGTCAAACAACTTGCTAGCTTATCTAATGTGTGTCAGTAACTAAGATACAACATGTATCTATGTTTACAACTTGTTCTGTGAGAATAAGATAAAGACTGAGAACATGGGGTAAGATATTATCTACCGTATATTATTGACTTTTAGTCAACCAGACTTAATATCTTCATCAAGCAGACTTAACTCTGATAGTCACCAGAATTAACACTTGACTTAACCACCAGACTTAACTTCAACGACCAGACTTAACCAGCAGATAACCAGCAGACTTAACTTTGGAACTCACCAGACTTAACTCTACTGCTACCAGATTTAATCACTTGAGAGATTTTCCCGATACTTAAACTTCAGAATGTTTAATTCCCAACAATTATTAAGGGGACCGGCACCCTAATTAAGGGGACTGCCCCTCTCCTCCAGCTGTAAATTTTGCCTATAAATATTGGTTCATTCCTGGCATTTTTCCTCATCTTTTGCACTAAAACCCTCTGTCCAAATCTTTCCTACTCTCTCTAATCAATCCTTTGATCATATAATTATAAGTTTTTGTTTCAAGTGATCCAAAGCTTCAACCTCTCAAGTGCAAGAGAATAATACTTCTATCCCTCAAGACAAGAAGTATTACAACTTGGTGTATCTCTTCCATCCAAGTTGTTGGTGTATCATAATTGTAAATCATTTTTTCACTTGTATAAGTTGTTTATATTTGTTAGATAGGTGTGAACAAAATTGGTTAGGCTAGTTTAGTGTGGAAGTTGTTGGGAATTCTGGAAATAAGATATTTCTTGTTGCTGCCAATAGTGAAAGTTGGTTCCTGCCGATAGTGTTGGTTCCTTCCGAAACTCATTGCTGCTGATAGTTATATTTTGTTTCTGCCGATAGGGTTTGTTACTGCGGATATTATTGTTAGTTATCCGTATGTTTAGTAAGTTTATTTTTAGAAGAGATCATGTTTATCTCTTTACACGTTTTCTTGTAGGACGGGTTAGGGTTAGGGTTCCTTGTCATTATAAAAGGAAAACCCCGTCTATGAGTTTAAGACATCTTTGTAACTTAACAATCTTCAATAAAATCATCTTTTAGTTCATTATACGATCCATAGAGGATCACAGCATTAGTTCTTTTCTTTTCTTGTTCATAATCAGAGGTTCTCTTGTAGTGTGCTTGTGATTACATAGGCATCCTACCGATCCACATAGGCTCAAAGATCTAGCAGGCGTGTTAGATTCAACAAGTGGTATCAGAGCCTCGTGAGGATCTCTGATCATAAAGCAAAAGTTCTCAAAAACTATCTCTCTAAACCATTACACTATGTCTGGATCAGTAGATAAATTCGAAAGGTGGGCCATGAAAGTCAGAACCCTGCTTTCGTTTAACTCACGGAGAAAATGGACAGAATCTGCTGATGCTGAAAGTCTCAACCAAACTCATAACATGGTTCATATTGCAAAGGATAAAGTGGAAGAATTTGCTTTTGTGGGAACCTCTCATCAGGTACAACATTGCCAAAATGGTTGTCATGAATTGTACTTGAACCTTAGGAGAGAATTTGATGAAATGGAGCCTGAATATAATAAGCTGTTTGTGGATATTCAAGCATATAAAAAGGCTCTTAAAACTGTGGAAAAACAAAAGGCATGGCATGAAGCTAATCAGCTAGCATATGAACAGAAGATTAGAGTTCTGGAAAGAGACTTAGAGAACTCCATTAACTGTCTAAAACATTCTGAAAGAGAATATGCTAAGATGAAATTAGAAAATCAGGAATTACAGGCTAAACTGGATAGTGAGGTGGCTAGGATAAATTCATGGCAACAATCTGAAAAGTATCTTGTTAATTATGGTAATCAGTCAGGTTGGCATAAGAAAGGGTTGGGATTTGATGTTGGGGATTATCACCCTAGAATATTTGACCCTACCCCTAAGGAAGTTGATTATCAAAATCCAGTTAAGTTCGTTAAGGAAGGAGGTATGAATGCAGTTCCTCCACCAATAAGAGGTGTTTTCAAGCCTGTCCCTATCCACACAGCCCTTGATCTTGACACAGATGAATCACACATGACTTATGGGAAAAAGTCAAATGACTTAACTGATTCTAAGTGTGAGTCTGATGACTTTGTTTCTTGTTCCAAAAGTAACAAGTCCTATGAATCTAAGTCCACAGGTTATACCTCATGTGATTCAAATGAGAAGTCAACTTCATCCAGGTCTCATGACATCACTTCTGGAACTACTAATGATAAATCTATTTCTAAAATAGCTTCCCCTGACAACAGCTCTCTTAACTCTGTCAAAAACAACGTTGTCTCTAGTTCCAGTAGTAATAATTTTGTCTGTAATAAGAAAAGTTCTGGTAAAATCAAGGCTGTTAGGAAGAAGACTTGTTTTGTGTGTGGTAGTCAATATCATCTCATTAAAGATTGTGACTATCATGAGAAGAGAATGAAGATGAGTGGTGGGGAACAACAGACCAGGTCGTTGTGGAAAAATGTTAAACAAATTCCTCCATATGTCCCACAAGCAGCAGGAATAAACCCTTATGGAGCTCCCTTTCCTGCTGATAGATCTGTTCCTGCAGACACCTCTGTTCCTGCTGATATTCAGGGAACCATTTCTGCTGGTATCTCTTCATATTTTCAGAGGGATTTCAGGCCTGTTTATTATAATCCAATCTTTGGAGGAGGAATGGCTTACTCTCCATGGTATCCTTGGTAATTGTCCGGTTTGGCTGATCATGTTGTTGTATTCTTGTTTGCTGGTTTTGAGGGGAGGCATTAGCCTAATGGGAGGCTAATGCTTGTAATTTTGTCTTGTTTTTCATTCATTTATGTTTATGTTTTGTGTTTCTCTAATTCTGTTATGCAGGTTTTTAGTGTCTTTTGTTAGCTAACTTGGTTTTGCAGCTTTCAATCTTTCAATGCTTGGAATTAAAACTTAAGACATAATTTCCATTCATCATGATTAAGTTGAGTACATTCAGTTTCAAATCCCAAAAGCTACCTATCAACATCATTCATACATCATACCAACCTACAAACATCACTCGACCTAAACCCTACCACCTATTCCATCTTCCCTTTTCCCTTACCCACATAATCAGGCATGAACCTCCTACCCCTTTGACGACTAATTTCTTCATACACATGGGGAACTGGAAGTGCCAACACCACTGGGAGTGGCTGTCTTGGTTCAGGGGCTGGAGTTGAAGAGCTTGAGGTAGTTTGCCTCTGATGTGTTCTGGGGCGTAACCTTGCAGATGGTTGACCTGGCTGTGGAGCAGGGTGGCTTGATTGTGGGGTTGGCCGGCTTGGCTGAGGAGTTGGTGTGATGGGATTCTTTCTTTGTCTTGGATCTTGGCTTTCACGTTGTCGATTGTTTCGACTTCGAGGGTTAGGTTTTTCACGGCTGGAGTCTTCTCGAAGATCTGCATTACCTTTTGGTATCGGCACTTTATAGAAGGTTGCAGTTGTCCTTTCCATCTCTTCAGTTAGCAGAGCCACAGTTGCCTTCATCTCTTCCCTTAGCTTATCCGTGATGGGAAAATTGGGAGGATATGTCTCCCATTCACCCTGACAATAAGTCAAGCACTTCAATTCTGATGATCCTTCATCATCAGAGCTAAAGTACTCAAATGACGAAGGAGTAGATGGAAGAGGATCAGATGAATATGAATCTTCCTCAACCTTGGCCTTACCTTTGTTTTGAGAAGATGATGCTGTTTTGGGAAAGTAGTTTTTCCACCCTGAGTCACTGGAGGAGGAAGAATCTGATGAGATTTCGATGATTGGAATTTTAGAAGAACTCATGATTTTCTTTGGTTTGATGAAGTTATTGTGATAATGAAGGTAGGTGATTTGAGAAAAAGGGCTTTTATAATGAGAAGGTGATTAATGCAAATTTATTTTTGGTTGGTGTTGTGGTTTAATTCTGAAGGTTTATTCCTAATGACTGGATTCGAAAGGTTGACTTTGGTCAAACCTCTTATTGCTGCCGATTGACCAAGTGTTGCTGCCGATTGGTCAAACCTCTTTAAGTCAATTGGTCAATGTTACGTGCGCAGAATTGCAGCAATTTAAAGTGATATATTTGGCAACCCAACCTAAAATTGCACTTCTCTCATATCAATTTCTCAAAATCCTATCGAACCCTAATTTTCTCATTTCAAACCCTAGATCATTCATCCTACACAATGACAACTCTTCGCTACAAGGATGATCATAATAAGGTTGCATACTTAGAGTCATCTTCAAGAAGTGTTGGTTATGATGAGGTGCTAGCGTTTCTTCGTGGGTCATCTATTCGATATGCACTCACTTATTGTCCAGTGAAGGTGTATGATTCGTTGATTAAGCAGTTTTGGGCAACAGCTAAGGTCAGACACATTGTGGGAAGGGAGGACGACATCGTTGCCACCATTGATGAGAACGAGGTCATCATTACGGAGGAGTTGATTCGTGTACAGCTTCAATTTCCTGAGGAGCATGGGGAATATGATCTTTCCAGACAAGATATCAATGATGGTATGGCTACTATAGGTTATCATGTCACTGGTAGTTGTACATTCTTTAAAAGTAAGATGTCTCCTCAATGGAGATTTCTGGTTCATACTTTACTCCAGTGTATGAGTGTTAAGACAGGTGGTTGGGACCAATGTCCAAGTCCCATTGCGTCTGGTCTTGTTTGTCTATCTCAGGGTAGAACATTTAATTGGGGCAAATATATTTTTGATGGGATGGTTGAAAATATTTCTGGTGATAAAAACAGATTTTTAATGTACCCTAGATTTCTTAAAATTATCTTAGGTATTCAGACTATAAACCCATCCCCTAAGATAGTGAATCGGTTGACTCCCAAAATGTTTGCTCTGATGAAAATGAATTTTGCAGGCCAACATTTGCCTTTATTACCTGCCATGTTACACAATGTCAATCCTGCTGACAACCCAGTTCCTGCTGACAATGTCAGTGTCCCTCCATCACCCAATGCAGCTGATGCAGATGCATCCAATGCTGCTGGTGAAGGGACTTCAGTTGCTGCTGATGCATCTGCATCTGTTGCTGCTGATGACCCATTACCACCATCACCTAGACCAGCCACACCTAGACCTGAGACTAATGTCCCTGATGAGCCCAATGTCCAGGCCACCACAGTTGTTTCACCTATTGTCCAGCCAACACCTTCTGTGGATTTGCCTTCTTCTTCAAGGCTTTCAACTCCTAGTCCTACTAGGCAGTCTTTTAGTTATGACACCAATGCAGGGGGAGAATTTCATGTATCTCCACCTAGATCCAATGAAGCTCCTAATACCTCAGGCATTCCTGCTGGTGGAGCTGAGGATGCTGCTGATCTCACCTCTATGTCCCAGTTACTTGACAGGTCTGTGAAGAAAATTGAGGCATTGGAGTCAGAACTTAAAGAGACAAAAAGGGTTTTTAGTAAGAAGGTGGAAAATTTGGAAAAGGAGCTTAAGGACACTAAAGAAACTTTTGGTGAGATTGTTCAAAAGCTAAATGAAAGAATCAGCTCTTTGGAAGCTCAACATCCTCAGAAGAAAAGAAGGGTTGTACTTTCTGAGTCTGAGGAAGATCAGGATGATATGTCATTTGATGGGCTTAATGTGCTGGCTTCTGTTTCTCTTGATAGTGCTCATACTGAAGTGCCTACCTCTTCTGAGCACATTATTACTCCTCAACCTCAGGTCTTCACTGGAATAAGGACCATTGCTGCTGATGTCTCTGGTGTTCCTGTTGAAGTTGGTAGTGTTTCTTCTGAGTCTAAGGTTCCTGGTAATACTGCTGGTAGTCCATCCATTGCTGCTGGTAGTGACACCATTCCTCCTGAAGCAACACAAGATGATAATGAGATAGCTAGACAGATTCAAGCATAGGAAATTGCTGATGCACAAGCTAGACTAGCTCAGGTTGCTCAAGATGAGGAACTTGCAAGGAAAATGTCTAAAGATGAAAGGAATATTGTTGGGATTATGAATAACACAAGATCAGAAGATCCTACTTCAGAAGTGTTCAGTGAGCAAGTTGAATACTTGTTGGCTACTGATATGATTATTAGAGCTCATGGGTTTATGATTCTTCAAGATTCAGAGTTGGATTCGGATGAAAGATCAGATCAGCTCAAGGCATTTATCTTAAAGTCTCATAGAGCATCTACTTGGAATGACTTGATGCATAGGATCAGTGAAAGACAAAAGTCAGGATTTAAGATGCCTTCAAACAAAGATAATGTCAATTTTATGAAGGTACATCTGAAGAATGAAGCTAACTACAAGCTCAGTGATTTCAAAGGTTGGACTGATGCTGCAATCCACAAGTTATTCCTTGATACCTATGCAAGGATAAATTCTTCAGTTCAGACAGATATTCCACAAAGCAAGAAAAGAGAGCCTTCATCTTTAGAGTCTGATGTTGCAAAGAAAATGAAGTCTGGAGAGACATTGTCTGGTGCATCTTCCTTTATTCCTACTGAAGGTATTCAGGATACCACATTCATTTCACCAATTCCTAATGTAGATGCATCAGAGGCACCACAAGAAGGTCCTATTTCTGATGGTATTCCTTCTGATCATGTCTCTGTTTCTGCTGAACCATCTTCCTCTGTTCCTCTCCTATAATATGGTCTAAGGACAAGGCAGAAGAGTCACTCTCACCGCTCTTCTTCTAGGGATATTTCTGAAGTGGATGATCAAGATTTGATTAGGGTTGACTCAGATAGTGATACAGAAGGTGATTCCATTCACTCTTGGGGTCATATTGCTCACTGGGAGATTAGGTCTACTTCTGATGGTGAAGTCAATGTTTGGTTTTCTCTTAATGGGACAGTCAAATTCTTTACTTTTCTGAGGGAGATCTTGAATAAAGTTGAGAGGAAAGATTTGGAGCATCTTTATAAGATAGTGGATAATCACTATCAAACTCATACTCTTACTGGGATTGGCCTACTGCTTTGGAGAGATTTACAAGTCTTGATGAATTCATTGGAAGGTGACAAGGCTAAATTGGTGTGGGGTAATCAATCATCCTGGAGAGTATTTTCTTGGAGACTATATCCTTCTTCCAATGTTCATGTTGTGGAGCTCATTTCTGGCAAGTTCCTGACTATGTTTGTGGATGTCACTTATCCTTTATCTGAGGGACTTATGAAGAGAATGCTCACACAGAAGGTCCGAGTTCCCAAGCATACAATTGGAAATGATTTAACTACAGCTGAACAGTTGGTCAAATTCATCAAAGATCAACTTGCAGCTAAAGGTTCCTCTGCTTAAGGGGAGGACGCTTCTTGTTGTTGTTGTTGTACATCTTTCTATCTTTTCTTATTTTCTGTCTTTATCTTTTGGTGTGTTTCTTGTTTCTTTTAGTTCAAAAAAAAAAATTCTTGTATATTTTGTGTGCTAATAAGTTGGTTTGAGCAACACCTTGCAGGTACAGTGTTGGTGTTTACACCTTCACCTTAAATGGTATTCAACTCACCATGTCTTGCAGACAAGAAAGAGTTGACTCACCATGAGGGTACGGCTCTGGTGTGATAATCAAATCTGTTGATAGCTGTAATAGCTTGCTCAAAGCTATAGGGTACTTCAGCTCACTCATGGTTCATTCCTGAGAGTTGAAAATGGTTCTCAATTCACCATGGATGTAACCCTTTATGGGATCCAAAGAATTGGCTGGTCCACAAAAGTATGGTTTGTGGTAAAGACATTTGGTATCCATATTTGGTATTCAATTCACCAAGGTTCAGTTGAAACCAAAGAATTGGCTAGTCCTGAGCAAACGGCTACAGGTAAAGACAAGTCAAATCCGTTTATAGTTAATGGTTTACTCAAAATCATATGGTTATCAATGTACCATGGTCTTACACACCTAAACATTGGCTACTCCAGTAGTGATGGCTATTGGTAAAGAGACATCAAATCCATTAATTTTCAATGATTCACCTCTCACAGGAGTTAACACACCTGGATGTGATGAGAATAGTATGAAACTTAAGTGATTTGATGTACATATTGTCATAGCAGTCAAGATCAAGAATAACATGGTGACCAGCTTAGATCTTCTTTTGAGGATGATTTCCTATTGCTTCTGAACTATCGAAGTTGCTGCTGGAATTTTAAAGCATTGCTGCTGGTTACTTACTGATGCTGCTGCTGGTCTAATCCTCTCCCTATGGACTTCAAAGTATATTCAGAGTAGAGTGCACACCTAGGGAATCTTTTCGGAAATACACTATTTCCTCAAGATTAGGGGAGGATTGTTGGGAATTCTGGAAATAAGATATTTCTTGTTGCTGCCGATAGTGAAAGTTGGTTCCTGCCGATAGTGTTGGTACCTGCCGAAACTCATTGCTGCTGATAGTTACATTTTGTTTCTGCCGATAGGGTTTGTTACTGCGGATATTATTGTTAGTTATCCGTATGTTTAGTAAGTTTATTTTTAGAAGAGATCATGTTTATCTCTTTACACGTTTTCTTGTAGGACGGGTTAGGGTTAGGGTTTCTTGTCATTATAAAAGGAACACCCCGTCTATGAGTTTAAGACATCTTTGTAACTTAACAATCTTCAATAAAATCATCTTTTAGTTCATTATACGATCCATAGAGGATCATAGCATTAGTTCTTTTCTTTTCTTGTTCATAATCAGAGGTTCTCTTATAGTGTGCTTGTGATTACATAGGCATCCTACCGATCCACATAGGCTCGAAGATCTAGCAGGCGTGTTAGATTCAACACAAGTTGTGAAGTTGTGAAGAAGTTAAGGTGTGTAAGTAGTGAAGGTGTGAAGAAGTAGAAGAGTATATAAGTATTGATAGGTCTTGAAGTAGTTGTGAAGCCGTAGTGAAGAAGTTATGAAGAAGTCGTGAAGAAGTTGTGATTGAAGTTGTGAGATTGGTTCTAGCTACGATTCGAACTCGACATTTAGCTTTGTGTTGTAAAATCGGTGTAATCAAAAGTTGTGTAAGGTTTTCTCCGCCATAAAGGAGCTTGTTGACATAGTGAAGAAAACTCTCGAGTTAGGTGCTCGAGGAGTGGAGTAGGGCAAGGAAGGTGTCCTTGTAGCCGAACCACTATAAATCCTTTGTCTCGTGGTTCGATCTTTCCATCTCTATCTTTCATTTCAATTCATTACTTTACTTGCATTGTTAATTTAGATTTACTTATATTTGTTCATATTGTTCAAGAGTTGAGTTCACATAAATTCGAATCTAAGTTCTTAAAAGTAAACAAAGTTTTTATAATAAATTAAAAAGACGTAAAACTATTCAACCCCCCCTTCTAGTTTTCCACAATTGGTATCAAGATCCACGTCAAACAAGATTTTTAAAATAAATTGAATTTTAAAACTTGAAACGATCAATGGATTCCGAAAAATATTTAGAAGTGCAATCTATGCAAAGACCACCACTATTCGAAAGTGATGGTTTTCTTTATTGGAAAAATAGATTCGAAACTTATGTGAAATCAAAAGATCTTGATCTTTGGCATGTTATTACCTATGGTGATTTCCCCCTATTCAAAATAATCCTTTAACTAAAATAGATGAAATTGTACCTTTTGAAAAATAAAATGATGATTTGAAAAAGAAACTAGCAAAAAATAATGAGGCTAAAATGGTAATTTTATAATGCATTACCACGCAAAGAATATGAACGAATTTTTATGTGTCAAACCGCAAAAGAAATTTGGGATTCTTTATTAATCACTCACCAAGGTAATAGTCAAGTCAAAGACAACAAAATAGATCTTCTTGTTCAACAATATGAACAATTTACAATTCCTGAAGAGGAATCTATTGATAATGCATTTGCTAAATTTAACACTATTATCACAAGTTTAAAAGCACTTGATGAGACTTTTTCTAGCAAAAATTGTGTAAGGAAATTTCTTAGGGCATTACATCCAAAATGGCGCGCGAAGGTCACGGCTATTGAAGAATCGAAGAACTTGATGACGTTATCGCTTGATGAACTTATCGGCAACTTGAAGGTCCATGAAGAAATTATAAAGAGAGACTCGGAAACGGTCAAGAGCAAGAAAGATCAAATCAAATCTCTTGCGCTAAAAGCCAAAAAGGAACTATAGTGAAGACGAAGAATATGCAATGGCCGTAAGAGAGTTCAAGAAATTTTTCAAGAGACGAGGAAGATTCACAAGACAACCACGAGATGAAAGAAGATCGCTTCAAAGAAATAGGAATGATAACTACGGGAAAAGAAAGTGCTTTAGATGTGGAAGCCCAAACCATCTCATTGGCGAATGTCCAAAGCCACCGGGTTATGATTACCAAAGCGCCTTTGTTAGTGGAGCATGGAGTGATAGCGACAAAGACGAAGCGGACAAAGCAAACGACGAAAAATGTCTTGTAGCTCAAGCTACCGATGAAATATGTCTAGGAATAAATTTGGAGCCCGACGAATGGATTAAGGACAGTGGATGCTCGAAGCACATGACGGGGAATCGCAAGCTATTTTCCTCCTACAAGGCATACAACGGAGGTAATGTTATTTTTGGTAGTGACTTGCATGGAAAAATCATTGGCAAAGGTACGATTTCTCAAGACTCCCTAACTATTGAAAATGTTGAGCATGTAGCTAATTTAACATACAACTTGTTTAGTATAGGACAAATATGCGATAATAAGTGTAGGGTTACCTTTACCGATAAAGATAGCGAAATAGTTTAGGACGGAAAAGTCATAGGTAGAGGAATTAGGAAAGGTGGCGTATATGTCATGAAACTAGGAAATAAACCGGAAGATAAAATATGTCTAGCAACCTTAGATGAAAACTCTACATTGTGGCATAGGAGATTAGGTCACGCAAATATGCAACAAATACAATCCCTAGCCTCTAAGGAATTAGTTAGAAATTTGCCAAACCTAAGATATGATCAACATTTTTGCGATGCTTGTAAAATTGGAAAACAAGCACATGCTAGTCACAAAGCTAAGAATATAGTCTCCACTACTAGATGCCTAGAATTATTACACATGGACCTTTTTGGTCAATCTGCTGTGCGGAGTTACGGAGGTAACCTTTATACCTCAGTAATTGTAGACGACTATTCACTATACACGTGGACTAGATTTTTAAGTGATAAAACCGAAGCCTTTAATAAGTTTGAAATATTTAGTAAAATGATTCAAAACAAATTAGGGTGTTCTATAGTATCTATTAGGACGGACCATGGTTGGGAATTTGATAACGAAGTGCAGTTCGGAAAATATTATGATTTAAATGGAATATCTCACAATTTCTCCGCTCCTCGCACTCCACAATCAAATGGGGTATTAGAAAGAAAGAATCGTTCCTTACAAGAAATGAGTAGAACAATGCTAAATGAACAATCTATCCCAAAAAATTTTGGTGTCACACCGTAGATACATCAACATATATAATAAATAGAGTCTCAATTAGGCGAATTTTAGGAAAAACCCCATATGAGTTATTAAGAGGTAGAAAACCTAATCTAAATTACTTTAGGGTATTCGGGAGCAAATATTTTGTTCTCAATACAAAGGATTACCTTACTAAGTTTGACCCTAAGTCGTACGAAGGAATTTTTCTAGGGTATTCACAAAATAGTAAAGCTTATATAATACTTAATAAACACACTATGAAAGTAGAAGAATCATTGAATGTAACATTTGATGAAACTCCGCCACCACCTAAAACATTGCCTCTAGAAGATGATGACCTAGTTGAAGATGAAGCTATTGAGGTTAGTAAAACTAAACCCTTAGGTGATGATAATGAAAATATAACACTAGGAGAAAACGAAATAGTAAATGTTAAGGAATCTAAATCACACCCATTAGATAATATAATAGAAAATCTAAATCAAAGAACTCTTAGATCACAAGCTCAAGATAAAAATAACTTCTTTTGTTTCCTCTCAACAATAGAACCTAAAAATATAAATGAGGCTTTAAAAGATGAAAGTTGGGTTATTGCTATGCAAGAAGAACTAAATCAATTTAAGACAAATGACGTTTGGGAACTAGTCCCAAATCCCATGAACATGACTATCATAGGAACTAAATGGGTATATAGAAATAAGTTGGATGAAATTGGAATTGTTACTAGGACCAAAGCTAGGTTAGTTGCCCAAGGTTATAATCAACAAGAAGGAATTGATTATGTCAAAACTTATGCCCCCGTAGCTAGATTAGAATCTATAAGAATTCTCCTTGCCTATGCATGCGCCCTAGACTTTAAGTTATTTCAAATGGATGTGAAAAGTGCATTCCTTAACGGTTTTATCAATGAGGAGGTATACGTGGCACAACCTCCAGGATTCATTGACTTCGCAAAACCTGATTATGTTTATAAACTCAAGAAAGCTTTATATGGACTCAAACAAGCTCCTAAGGCTTGGTATGATCGATTAAAAGCTTTTCTTATTAAACATGATTATTCCATGGGAATGGTAGATAACACTCTTTTCACGAAAAAGAAAGGCCCAAATCTCATCATTGTCCAAATATATGTCGACGACATTATATTTGGATCGACTTGTCAGGATATGTGTGATGAATTCGCCAAAATCATGCATGATGAGTTTGAGATGAGTATGATGGGTGAACTAAATTTCTTTCTAGGATTACAGATAAAACAATTAGAAGATGGAATATTTTTTAATCAATCTAAGTACATTAAGGAGATGCTTAATAAATTTGGATTAGAAGACTCTAAGCCTATGAAAACACCGATGTCTACGGAAGTAAAACTCACAAGAGATGAAGAAGGTGAGTCCGTAGAAAACACTAAGTATAGAGGGATAATAGGAAGTTTACTATACCTAACGGCAAGTAAACCGGATATCATGTTTAGTGTCTGCCTTTGTGCTCGCTTTCAAGAGGATCCCAAAACCTCTCACCTAGAATCGGTTAAGCGTATCTTCTGATTCATTAAAGGCACTATACACTTAGGATTATGGTATCCTAAAGGATCCGGCATAGAAACCATCGTCTATGCGGATTTGGATCATGCGGGAGACTACGTGGATAGAAAGAGCACTAGCGGTATCTGCACGTTTATGGGATGTTGCCTAACATCTTGGTTTTCGAATAAGCAAACCGCTCTTGCTATTTCTACTACAGAAGTCGAATATGTAAGCGCTGGAAAGGCATGTCAACAAGCACTATGGATGAAACAAGCTCTCGTAGATTATGGCATTAGGTTAGATAATGTCCCAATTATGTGTGATAAAAAAGGTGCTATAGATTTAAGTAAGAATCCAGTTCAACACTCTAGGAATAAACATATAAAAATACGTCATCACTTCCTTCGCGATAACGTTCAAAAAGGAAACATATCTATAGAAAAGGTTGCATCGGAAGATAACATAACGGACATATTCACTAAACCCCTTAAGCGCGAACTCTTTAACCACTTACGTTTAGGCCTAGGAATGATGGAACAAATTGACTGAATTTTCTGCATTTTTGGTACATTTTTAATCCTCAGATAGGCGGACCCCTTAATGTTATAAAGGCGGCCCCCTTAATTATTAAGGGGACCGGCATCTCATTAAGGGGACCGGCCATCTGTCTGACAAAAATTTCTTCTTTTTCCTTTCTTTCCTCCTCTCATCTGTGTCTAGGAATCTGTTTTGCACAAAATTAAAGATTGGGAAACATTTTTCTTTTGGATGAACATATTTATATACAAAACCCAATCTATTTTATTCAAATCATTCTCACATCTAGGAAAACACATGAAAACCATTTTCCTTGCATTGTTGAATAATGCTAAAAACATTTTTCTTTCATGCATAAATTCTCACATGAATTGTCAAAATATATAACCTAATATATATCTTTGATATTCATAAATTGAGCAAAATCAAATCAAGGAGACTTTGGATTGTTTCTTAGGAAATTTTTGCATTTAGGAGTCGAAACAATCACATCTCCACATTTGTTGCATATAGGCACACACTAGAACAAAATTGCTAATCACATCTCCACATTTGTTCCATCACCAATTCCTTGTTAGTTTCTAGTGCCTTTGTTCTATTATTTGTGCCTTATATGATTACTCGTTTTAATATTCTTGATTGCTAGATAGAATTTCTTGCTTGCTTATTTGTTTAATTATGTCTTGCATGCATAATTACTAATATATTGCATACTTTCTTGCCTCAAAGAGTTGGACTTGCTTGAAACTAAACCTAAAAACAGAACCTTTTCTACAATTTTCTGCCAAAAACCCATTTCTGGTAACCTGGGAATCAACAAATGGGCGGCCCCCTTAATTCATTAGGCGGCCCCCTTAATATTTAAGGGGACCGGCCATCATTTAAGGGGACTGGCCATCTGAGGGTCGGAGTCACTCTTTTCTTTTTCACTTTTTAGCCCATTTCATCCAACACTTCCCTAAATTCACAAACATATTTTGTCCTAATCACCCCAACAACTTTATCCATCCTTAATCACATCAATCCTCCACTATAAATAACCCCATTCCTCACCATCTTCACTCATCTCATCATGTCTTCTCCCATCAAACCAAAACCAAAAACCTCAAGGTTAGCAAGGATGACCGAAAAAAGCACGTGGAAAAGAAAAACTAACCCTCACAACAAGTCCATCTTAACAAATGGTGTGACTAGACAACCAACACCTCCATCCTCATTTGTTCCCAACTACTCTCCAAGATCTCAAGCTCATTACATTGAACCATTTTACAAACCCTATCATGTTGGCCAAACATCCACATTCATTCCAAACTACACCTCTAAACCTCAAACCAACTTCAATGAAACCTTCGAAAATCCTCATCATATTGGTCAAACATCAAACTTTACCTCAAACCACACACCCCAATTTCATCCATTCCCACCAAATGATCAAATCCACATTCCCACGGAAAAGCAAAAGTTTCATGAAGAAATTAACCAAATCCACGACCTTAGTGATCTCCTTGCTATGCACCTTGCACAACGCAACAAGGGACAACCTCCATCCTCACCCTACTCAAATTGCTTACCCCACTCTCTCAACTTGGATCAAGTTACAAACCACACCCACTATTGTCCTTGTTGCATCTTCCTTCAAAAACAAATCCTCCACTTGAGTGAAGATATTTCTTGGATCGAATATCTACTCACTCGTCCTCATCCTATTCCTCCCCTAACCCGATATAACATCATTAGATCCACTCCATCCGCTCCATTTCCCTCACCATCAAATAACTAAGTCCTATTCACATGCTTTCCGCCCCAAAATAAAATCCCTCACCCTTTTGTATCTTTTACTTATGTTGTAATCCTTATGTCTTAAGCATATTGTGTGATGTAATGATGATTCATGTGTTATACATGATCATCTTGAATGCATGAATAAATTAGTTATTTGTTCTAAATATTTTTTGCTATGCATATATATGTCTTGTGTCCTTAACTTGTTTTTGCAGCCAAGATTTCCATAGCTCGTCTCCTTGGTGCCCTCGAACAAGGGGGAGCACACATCAAGGGGGAGTTCTCGTTCCGACAAATTTCGTATCTAAAACTTGTCGGCATAACCTTTTTGATTCTACAAAAAGGGGGAGAAGTAGATATAAACTCACTAAATACTTGTCTAAAAATTAATTTTTAATTTAATGAGTTTAGATTTTGTAATCATCAAAAAGGGGGAGATTGTTGATATAAATAATGCCTAAACACGTTATTAATATTTTTCGATATCTCTACGTTTTGATAATCACAAAATGTAAAATCATTAAACGAAAGATTATGACGTAAACAAGTATTTAGTTGTAAATATCTATTTTAACAACTTAATCACTTAAGGTATGAATAAACAAATGCCTAATGCATTATATGATCAAAGGAACATTTTCTTAATCACTAGATTTTTTATAAAATGACACAAACATTTTATATCTTTTACAAAATTATTTTTGGAAATTAAAGGAAAATGTTTAATCCATAATAAATATATGAATTCAAATTTATAACCAAAAATGGCAAAAATATTCCAGAAAAACCTCCCCCAGTAAAAGACAAAATTTATAGCCGTTCAGGAAGGGGTGGCCCCCTTAATTATAAGGGCGGTCCCCTTAATTATTAAGGGGACCGGCACCCTAATTAAGGGGACCGCCCCGCTCCTCCAGCTGTAAATTTTGCCTATAAATACTGGTTTATTCCTGGCATTTTTCCTCACCTTTTGCACTAAAACCTTCTGTCCAAATCTTTCCTACTCTTTCTAATCAATCCTTTGATCATATAATTATAAGCTTTTGTTTCAAGTGATCCAAAGCTTCAACCTCTCAAGTGCAAGAGAAGAATACTTCTATCCCTCAAGACAAGAAGTATTACAACTTGGTGTATCTCTTCCATCCAAGTTGTTGGTGTATCATAATTGTAAATCATTTTTTCACTTTTATAAGTTGTGTATATTTGTTAGATAGGTGTGAGCATTATGGTTAGGCTAGATTAGTGTGTAAGTAGTGAAGTTGTGAAGAAGTTAAGGTGTGTAAGTAGTGAAGGTGTGAAGAAGTAGAAGAGTATATAAGTAGTGCTAGGTCGTGAAGTAGTTGTGAAGCCGTAGTGAAGAAGTTGTGAAGAAGTCGTGAAGAAGTTGTGATTGAAGTTGTGAGATTGGTTCTAGCTACGATTAGAACTCGACATTTAGCTTTGTGTCGTAAAATCGGTGTAAGCGAAAGTTGTGTAAGGTTTTCTCTGCCATAAAGGAGCTTGTTGACATAGTGAAGAAAACTATCGAGTTAGGTGCTCGAGGAGTGGAGTAGGGCAAGGAAGGTGTCCTTGTAGCCGAACCACTATAAATCCTTTGTCTCGCGGTTCGATCTTTCCATCTCTATCTTTCATTTCAATTCATTACTTTACTTGCATTGTTAATTTAGATTTACTTATATTTGTTCATATTGTTCAAGAGTTGAGTTCTCATAAATTCGAATCTAAGTTCTTAAAAGTAAACAAAGTTTTTATAATAAATTAAAAAGACGTAAAACTATTCAACCCCCCCCCCCCCCTTCTAGTTTTCCACAACTATAACATTAGTTATACCACCACACCATGGTAGGAACTGGTCATACGGCTTATACAGATTGTTAATACAAATATCGTCCTAAAAACATTATTTATATTTTACGATCTTTGCTTAGTTTTGTTAATGACAATTACAAATCATATCTTTAAGCAAAGCATAAATAAGATTAAGTCTTTTACATTTATAGTGATAAGCATTTTACAAACACATTTTACATTACAAAGTTCACTAGGAATAACATATACAAGTTTACATGTTTATTTCTTAAAATAGAAACTTTATTAGTTAAATATTAGGATGACATCATGGCATGCATCATGTACACAATCTTGGTAAGATTTTGTGATATCTTGTTTAGATCTTCAAGACAAAGAGTTGACATTTGAAGATATGGAAAGATATGGAAAGATTTGGAAAGATTTGGAGATCTCTTAGCTGGCCTGACACGGCGGATCCAATTGGATACACGGACGGATCCAATTTAAGGGATCCGCCGGATCCGTCGACTGTTGATCAGCTTTGCCTATAAATAACAAGCTGATCATTTGGCCATTTTATCACTCATACAGCTTAAAATACATACTCATTCATTTTCATATCACTAACCCTTAGCTCACTAACATCTCATAGATCTTTTCTTTTGTAGCAAAGAAGATCTCAACATATAAGGAGTAACAGTGTGTTATCTTCCTTCTAACATAGAGTCTGTGTGTTCTTGTATTAGTCATACATCATAGTTAGTATCATTCATACAGTAGTGTTTGGTTAGTGTTTTAGTCCTTAAAACACATAGAGTGATCGGGAGTGGTTGAACCCTTGTAAAGAACCAACGGGAGTGGTTGTACCCTTGTGAAAGAACCAACGGGAGTGGTTGTACCCTTGTAAAGAACTTGGTGTTTAGCTTAGTACCGGAAAAAGATTAAGCGACGTGTAAAGGTTTTCTCCGCCTAGAAGGGAGCTTGTTTCTTAGTGAAGATAAACTCTCGAGTTAAAGGCTCGAGGAGTGGAGTAGGGCAAGGAAGAGAGTCCTTGTAGCCGAACCACTATAAACGACTGTGTTGTGTGGTTTGATCTTTCTTATCTTTACTTACTTACTTATATTGCTTGTTTGTGTGCTTGATTGTTTACTTTACTTTGAAATCACAATAAGTAACAAAGCGAATTTATTTTAAACGGTAAAACTATTCAACCCCCTTTCTAGTTTTCCACAATTGGTACCAGAGCGGTGTTACTCAAGATTTTCAAAATATATTGTATTTTAAAAACTTGAAACGATCATGGATTTTAAAAACTTTAAAGAAGGGCAATCTATGCAAAGACCATCACTATTTGAACCAAATTGTTTCATATATTGGAAAAATCGCTTTGAGACATATGTGAAGTCAAAGGACATAGATCTGTGGTATATTATTGTAGAGGGTGATTACAAACCCATAAGTAGTGATATTTCAGGTGGTCGGGATATAGGTAACTCTTTTATTCGTCACAGTGATGAACAAAAGAAATTGATTGCCAAAAATAATGAAGCCAAAATGATGCTTTACCATGCTTTACCTAAAAAGGAATATGAAAGAGTTTTCATGTGTAAAACGGCTAAAGATATTTGGCAATCACTAATCATCACTCATCAAGGGAACTCACAAGTCAAAGATAACAAAATTGATCTTCTTGTTCAACAATATGAACAATTTGTTATCTCTGAAGATGAGACCATTGATAGTGTTTTTTCTAGGTTTAATACTATTATTACATCACTTAAAGCACTTGATGAATCTTTTTCCAGTTAGAATTTTGTCAGGAAATTTCTAAGAGCACTCCACCCGAAGTGGAGAGCAAAGGTGACAGCTATTGAAGAATCTAAGGATCTTTCAAGTATGACACTGGATGAGCTCATAGGAAACCTCAAAGTTCACGAAATGGTGATGGAAAAAGACTCTGAAATAGTTAAAGGCAAGAAGGAGAAAATGAAGTCCATTGCCTTGAAAGCTAGAGTAGATTCAAGTGATGAAGAGTCTTGTCCAAGTAGTGAAGATGAAGAATATGCCATGGCGGTTAGAGATTTCAAGAAATTCTTCAGGAGACGAGGAAAGTTCGTTAGACCACCTCGTGAAGAAAAGAAATCCTCTCGAAAAGGCCGTGATGATAGAAAGTTAGATAGGAAGTGTTATAGGTGTGGTGATTCTAGTCACTTAATAGGAGAATGTCCAAAGCCTCCAAAGGACAAGTCTCAAAGAGCCTTCGTCAGTGGAGCTTGGAGTGATAGTGAAGGAGATGATGACGAGCATAAGAACGACGAAGTTGCTCTCATGGCTCACGACACAGAAGAGGTACATTCTGACTCATCATACTCCTCTATAGATGATGAAACCTTAGAAGTAGAATATAACAAACTGTGTGAAATCACCCTTAAAATCATAAACAATAAATTCTTAAAAACCAAAACAACACACTTAGAAAATGAAGTTCATTGGTTAAAAGAAAAGGAGATAAGAATTGAAAAGGGTAAAAGTGTTAAAGAAACATGTGTGTCATGTCAGGAGCTTAAGTTAGAACTAGAAACACTTAAGTCAACACAGGAAGAACTTATCAAACAAAATTCTAAGTTTAGAAAGTTTGATAAAAACATAAGTTGTGCAGATGAGATAATGAAGATACAAAAACTACCTAATGATAAAACCGGACTAGGTTTTATGAAACTAGGAAGCTTAGGTGTGTTTGAGAAACAAACAGTGAAAGAAAAAGAAACTGTTCCAACTAAGTCAGATGCCGACGGATCCGAAATTTCGGATCCAAAATTTTGGATCCGCCAGTACAGAAAGTGAACAGAAGGTTCTAAAAACTGACCGTACTGAGTTAAAACGGTTCAACAGGCATCCAAAACTAGTTTTCCCAAACACCCCTTTCCAAAGAGTAACTTTAACTCGCAACATCATTATCAAAGAAATTGGAACCAAAACATGTATAGTAACTTTCAAGGTCCCAACTTCATGCCATGGAACATATGTCCACCATTTCCATACATGAATCATGATAATGTTATGTTTAACCCAAACGGACCCATGAAATATTGGGGACCAAACGCTTGAGTTTTTCTTGAACTTAGGTGTGCTTAAAAGTTGAACTTGAACCTGATGAATGGATCAAAGATAGTGGGTGCTCAAGGCACATGACGGGAAACAAAAGCCTTTTCTCAGACTACCAAGTGTACGACGGAGGTAATGTCACATTCGGTAGCAAGCTTAAAAGTAAAATCATTAGAAAAAGGTACGATTTCTCATGACTCTCTCACTATTGATGATGTTGCTCATGTAGATAACTTTGGATTTAACTTGCTTAGTATTAGCCAATTATGCCGCAAAAAGTATAACGTCCTTTTCAGTGAAAATGGAAGTAAAATACTTAAGGATGGCATAACTGTAGGAAAAGGTGTTTTGAAGAATAACGTTTACGTTATGAAACTCGACAAAACACCTAAAGACAAGCTTTGTCTTACCTCCCTGGACAAAAACTCAACTCTATGGCATCGACACTTAGGTCATGCTAATATGAGGTTAATTCAATCCTTATCTTCTAAGGAACTCTTTAGGAACCTGCCCAAGTTGAAATATGACCAACACTTTTGCGATGCTTGCAAAATAGGAAAACAAGTTCATAATAGCCATAAGGCTAAAAACATGGTGTCATCATCTAGGTGTCTAGAATTATTACATATGGATTTGTTTGGTCCATCCGCCATACAAAGTTATGGGGGAAACTTCTATACTTTGGTTATAGTAGATGATTATTCTAGGTATACATGGACTAAGTTTCTAAAAACTAAAAACGAAGCGTTTGATAAATTTGAAATCTTAAGTAAGAAAATTCAAAATCAAACAGGAAGTAACATAGTATCAATTAGAACTAACCATGGTCGTGAATTCGATAACGAATTCCAATTCGGAGCCTTTTTTGATGCCAATGGCATAACTCATAATTTCTCGGCTCCTCGAACCCCTCAATCTAATGGTGTGGTAGAACGCAAAAATAGGACCATTACAAAAATGAGTAGAACCATGTTAAACGAACAAAACATACCTCAAAAGTTTTGGTGTCACGCTATAGATACATCTACATATATTCTAAATCGAGTTCTAATTAGACCATTCTTAGGAAAGACTCCATATGAGTTATACAGAGGCAAAAAGCCTACTTTAGGATATTTTAGAGTGTTTGGAAGAAAGTGCTTCATTTTAAACACAAAGGACTATCTCACCAAATTCGACCCAAAGTCGTATGAAGGTGTATTTCTAGGATATTCATAAACTAGTAAAGCATACATAGTTTTGAACAAAGAAACCTCAAGAGTCGGGGAATCATTGAATGTAACATTCGATGAAAGTTTACCTCCCTCTAAGACATCACCTTTGGTAGATGATGACTTAGTTGAAAATCAAATGGTTGATAATCAGGAAAATGTTGAAAATGATAAAGAAAATGAACCAGTAAAAAGAGATTTAGTCAACATCAAAGAAGCAAAAAGTCATCCATTAGAAAACGTCATAGGAAAACTCAACGAAAGAACATTAAGGTCTAAAGCTCAAAATGAAAGTAATTTCTTTTGTTTTGTTTCAACAATAGAACCTAAAAATGTAAATGAAGCAATAAAAGATGAATCTTAGGTCATTGCGATGCAAGAAGAATTAAATCAATTTGTTAGGAATGACGTTTGGACATTAGTTCCACAACCTAAAAATCAAACCATAATAGGTACAAAATGGGTTTTTAGAAATAAAATGGATGAAAATGGCATTGTGTCTAGAAACAAAGCTAGGTTAGTAGCACAAGGCTATAATCAACAAGAGGGTATAGATTATGATGAGACTTTTGCACCCGTAGCTAGACTTGAGTCTATTAGGATATTACTTGCATATGCATATGCATATGACTTTAAGTTATTTCAAATGGATGTCAAAAGTGTATTTCTAAATGGTTTTATAAATGAAGAGGTATATGTAGCACAACCTCCCGGCTTTGCCGATTTTGAAAAACCTAATCATGTCTACAAACTTAAGAAAGCATTATACGGACTCAAGCAAGCACCAAAAGCCTGTTATGAACGACTTAAGACCTTCCTAGTTGACCATAAGTACACCATGGGCCTAGTAGACAATACTATCTTTACCAAGAAAAAGGGATCACATATTATCATCGTCCAGATATATGTGGATGACATTAAACTCGGTTCAACTTGTCAAGAGTTATGCGACGATTTCTCAAAAATCATGCATGACGAGTTTGAAATGAGTATGATGGGGGAACTAAAGTTTTTCTTAGGTCTCCAAATAAAACAATTAGAAGATGGGATATTCTTCAACCAATGAAAGTATATCAAAGATATGCTTAAGAAGTTTGGTCTTGAAGATTCTAAACCCATGAAAACACCAATGTCTTCCGAAACCAAACTCACCAAGGATAACGAAAGTGAATCCGTAGATAGCACTAAATATAGAGGAATGATTGGTAGTTTACTCTACCTAACGGCTAGTAGACCGGACATTATGTTTAGTGTTTGTCTATGTGCACGCTTTCAAGAAGATCCTAAAACATCCCATCTTGAATCCGTTAAACGGATATTTAGGTACATAAAAGGCACTACATATTTAGGATTATGGTATCCCAAAGGGACAGGTGTAGAAACCATAGTGTATGCCGACTCAGACCATGCCGGTGACTATGTTGATAGGAAAAGTACTAGCGGTATTTGTACTTTTGTAGGACATTGTCTCACCTCATGGTTTGCTAAGAAACAAATAGCCCTTGCCATATCAACAACTGAAGCCGAGTACGTGTCAGCAGGAAAAGCTTGCCAACAAGCACTGTGGATGAAACAAGCTCTCGTCGACTACGGAATTGTACTCAACGAAATCCCCATTCTTTGTGACAACAAAGGAGCTATATATCTTAGCAAAAACCCAGTCCAACACGCTAGAACCAAACACATAGAAATACGTCATCACTTCCTTCGTGACAATGTTCAGAAGGGAAACATCTTGATTGAGAAAGTTTCCTCAGAGGACAACATTGCCGATATCCTCACAAAACCTCTCAAGAGAGAACCATTCAACTATCTTAGACTTGGTTTAGGATTAATGGAACCTAGTGAGTAGAATTAACGTTAGCTCAAACCTTAGATTAACCAAAACACGGCAACAGCCAAAACCATGTTCTGATCCTGCGGATCCAAACGACAACAAGGGCGGAACCCTTGTTTGGGATCCGCCGGATCCGTCACATGGATATCAGGTTTTTATATTAAATAAACTCTTATACTATTCATCATTCACTCCAAAACATATCACCCACTGAGTTCGAACCATAATTCACCAAAATCACAAATTAGGCCATCATTCCCAACCAAATTGTGCTCAAATCATCACTGTAAGTATCCTTAACATATTTGCATTCCTGATCTGCGTCTAGGATTTCTATTTTATGCACAAAACCAAAACTTGGGGTTATGCATAATTCTTGAAAAATCATGAAGCATACTTTCTAAATTACATAACAAATCATGTTTTTCATAGTTAGGAATTGCATCTTGTAGTACATTGTCATCATTCATCAAAAACCCCATGAGAAATTTTTTCTAAAATCTTTTCACGACTAGGAAAAACGGTTTTTGGACATTGTTCATACAAATACAAAAACGTTAAGTTTTAAGCATCACTTGCATAATGTCTCTTGAATGCTAAAGGGAATACATAATTAATATGTATTTTCGGGTACATTCAATCGTAGCTACATTGAAGTAGGAGCGTTTGGGTTATCTCTCGTTTTATCATAAAACTTGCATAAACATAATTTTCATGCATCAAAAGGAGTCGAGATAACCGCACCTCCACATTGTCCCCATGTAGGCACACACTAGACATATATATATATATACTTTTGATAATTTTAACTAAACTATATATTTTTCGTGTCTAGGATAACTATGCCTCCCGCAACCAATTACGATCACAAAAAGACTCTCGATTACCTTCCCAAACATCACAAAACCAAGGTCGTTTAAGGCACTAGAAAAACATTACGTTCATGAGGGTAGGGTAGTAGACCCCTCATTCTATGAAGACACCAATCTCCACGAGCAATTAGCCGCAATTCATTTTGATAGTCTCCTAGATATTGATGAGCCTATAGTACCTAGGTTCATTCTTGAGTTTTATGCCACCATAGGTCTTAGTTCAAGTGACAATGGTCTTATGAGCATTCACTTTAGTGTCAATGGAACCTTGTTCAATATTCCCCTAGATCAATTTGGTGAGGTCTTAGGAGTTCCAAATTATGGAACATGTGTCTACTCCGATAAATGGTCCTTGACTATTCTTGAATCAAACCTTCAAAGAACGGCAACATATGCCACTCTTTTAACCGACAAAGAAACCATTAGGGAACATCTTTTCTTACCTAGGAATAACCCAACTAGGTTACATCGAGGTAAGCAAGTGGCTAGAGATCCATTTGCTATGGAGCTAAATGAACTCAAGCCCGAGTTTAGGAAGCTAGAAGAAGTTTTGAGAGCCAACGTCATTAGCACGGTAGGAAATCGAGATCACATCAATGCTTGTCTATGTTACATGATGTATAGTGTGTCCACCCGTCAACCTTTCAACCTTGCATTCTATATCGCCAAGCGAATGGCCGATATTCCGATTCAAGGTAACATGGCAATGCCTTATGGAATGCTCTTAACTCGTCTCTATAGAGCTTTTGCACCAATTCCTAGAAATTCCTTAGGTTTTGTTCCTGATTATGATGAAATTCAACGCACCTTTGTTCCCTTGAGCGATTTTAGGGTAGCAGTTGACAAGGGTAAACGTCCTCGTGCTCAAACATCATCATCATCATCATCATTAAGTGACGATGATGGCTTACCAAACTCTAGGATTCCTCCACCGGAATATTTGCATCAACTTCCACCACTTGCTAATGAATCACCGAAGTTGAAGCAAACCAAGGGGATGATGAAGAACTTGGGGCGTTGAATCATGAAACTTCACAAGGGGTACAAGAAGTTGAGTAAGAAGTTCAAGTAAAAGGAGTGTTTGGGTCTAGACATTATTTGACTATTTTGTGTTAACCATGTATGGTTCTTAACTTACTGTGGTAGTACTTGTCTTGAATATGTACTAACTGATATTTGCAGGTCGATAACACTTCGTGTTATCAATTTTCCGAGTTTAAGCCCCTGCTTGGCTTAACTCCAAATACGGTAGATTATGATGATCGGATTTATTTATATGCAAACGTGTGTTAGAATATATATATTTAGTATATTTATACTATATATTAGCTATTACATACGTTATAGGAGAAATTTCGGGTTTCGGTCGGAAAACGCGAAATTTGCATAGTTCTCTGTAAAGAATTAGCACACTCGGACGGCGGATCCGGCGGATCCCAGAAATTGGATCTGCCTAGTGTTACACTTGGTTCCGCCAGTCCAGGACCTACGAATCCGACGGCTCCCTAACTTTGGCTGGTTTAGATTATGATTGGATCCGTGGGTACAACAGTAACTTTTCTCAAAATTTCCTGACTCATCCCAACTCTTAGATTTTAGGTTGTAGCTGGTTTAGATTATGATTACTGATCATTAAACTCCTTAGAATGCTTTAGGAAATTATTAGAACATTAGGAACTCAATTTCCCACCAAAATTTGAATTTTCAAAATTTTCCTGTGAGTTACCTTTCCCATACAAGCAAGGAACCCTTTTTAGGGATCCGTCAAATCCGTGGAAACATCTTATCATCAGAATTTCCACTATCTCCTTGCATTTACTGCAAATCCTTCTCATATCACTCAACTCCATTTCAATGGATTGACCTTAGGATGTGACAAGCTTAATTTTTTGTTCCAAATCATTAGAAACCAACATTCTCCATTGGATTCACATACAGACTCACAAACCTTCTGCCTATAAATTAGTGCTCTAGGATCATCACTAAACTCACTCACTCACCATTTTCTCTGCTTTCTCTCCTGTACATCTAAGCAACCTTACTTCACCATGACTAAGTCAAACACCTCTTCCACCTCTAGACCTCCAAAACGAACAGCCCGCATTAGTGTTAAACCATGTTGTTTCATCAACTTAGCAAACTCATCATCAGAGGAATCATCTCCTCTAAATATCTCATCACCCATTGCAAGTGAGAATTTCCTCACACTTTTCACTCCAACACCATCCAATGTTGTTATCCATACACCACCACCAACCATTACTCCGATAGCCACTACTCCACCACCGGCTCCATCACAGCCTGTTAAATCACCATCACCCCCAAAATTACCCAAACTTCAACCAATGGAGCTATTTAGGACTCCACCTACATCACCACACCCATACCTTGATGACTTGGAAGATCTTCCACCAAGGTCAACCAATCCTCCACCCATGACCTTTGAAGGTCAACAACCCATGCATTTTTCATCCAGTTTACACGGATATCCATGGTCCTTTATACCATGATGTACCACCACCTCAACCTCAAACACAACCCTTATCACCCACATCCACACTAGTTGCCATTGATAAGGCAATGCGGATCAATCTACCACAAACCCAAGAAGAGATTAGTGAGGAACTCACCCGCCTCTACTCTCTTTCTAATATGGTTGGATCTCGCCTTGATGAATCAATGGATCTCCAAACCATCTTGATGAATGATCTGTTAGAATCAATGCATAAATTATTTCCAAGGAATACAATGGAAGTTGTAACCCGAGGTCGTTATCCCCAACGAGGGCGGAATGGAATTCGTGATCTCGATTTGTGATTGCGTGAGCTGAATGGTGTGTAAAAGTGGATTTTGGGTTTTCAAAGCTACGATATGTGAACATAAATTAAAAGCGATTTAAAAAGCAAGAAAAACAATTTAGGAAAAACAAACGTGATTCAAAACGTAATTAAAATAAAAGAAACGCGAATAAACGAAAAACGAGAACGAGAACGAAGCTAAAAACGTCAAAAAGATGAAATAAAAACTCTACGGGTACCAAATTATTTTTCCTACGTACTAAATGACAAAATAAAATTTTGGGAAAAAGAAAAATATTTTTTTGACTTTTTAATTAATTATTATGAATTAAAAACTAATTTAAAGAAAGATAATGATTAAAAATAGTAAAACTATTCTAAAAATTATAGAATTATTTTTGGGAATACTTAATACTAAAACAGACTTATGAAAAATGAGAAAAGTGGAGTGCTTATGTAATCAGCAGAAAAATAAGCAAACAGTCTAATATAAGCTTAAAATAAATAAATAAAAAAAAGTGTTAAATAAAAACATGTGAGAAGCATAACTAACAAACGCCCTATGGTATACTGGTTGTGTGGTGGCTTTGTGAGGGAGAGGTCCAGGGTTCGAATCCCTTGACTCTCATTTTTGTAAACTAATTTTTTTTATTATTATTATTTTTTTTCTTTGATCAGACTGACTAAGCACATGATCAGGAACTAATTTACTAACTACAACATTTTTCAAAAGACACAAATAAACTGGGAATTCAGCTATGAACAGATCAGTGGCTATTTTGGTTAACAAGCTAGAAGCTAGGACTTAAAAAGGGAAATAAGCTAGGAATAGATTGAATGAGAACTGAAAAAGATTAAGTGACTGAAAATAAGTTACAAAGGAACTATATAAGCTACAATTACAGTCAAACAAGCACTAAAAACAAGGTGATAAGCACTTAAAGTTTGCTGCTAAACCTAGAGTGCAGGGGAATGCAGGTTGCTTAGGGCAACTTTGAGCTTATGAATAAGCTCAAATAAGCTAAGTACTAAGATTCACTTGATGGAATTGAAAACCACTCCTAACAATCTACTAGAAAACTGAAACTTAGGATCTAAATATCAAAATTAAGCACTCAAATCATACCTTCAATATTGTTGCAGACTGCTGAAATGCTTCTGAGGTGCAAGACTGCTTTCAAGCAAAATATGATTAAGGCAATTCAAGACCTAACCCACTACTGGAATTCACTAAATAACTCTAAACCAACCTTGACCCAAGGGTCAATGAACAGTTAAAGCTGGTTTTGACCCATTTAGATGCTAATGCCAAACAGTCCTTGGTGGGACTGTTTTGGTATTTTTTTTAACTAGACAAGGCCAAGATAAGCTATAATTCTAACAAGCAAAGATGCACTTAACTCTACTAAGGCTAGAAAAACAGTTTAAATCAGAGGTTAAGCTCTGAGGATAAGATAATAAGCAGTTTACTAAATTTTGACCTAGATTGACTTATTTGCAATAGAAACAGCATAACTAAAAGGGACACTAACAACGAACCAAAATGAGCTTATTGAAGCTAGTACGAGCTTATAACAACAATTTTTAACTTAAAACATAAATTTGACAATAACTGAGAAATAAAAAAAATGAGGAAATTTTAATTCAACTGATAAACTTAAATTTTACTTAAAATTGAGTACATTACAACTCGAAATTAAAAGATACAATTAGCAAATAAAGAAACCCAGTAAATTTAACAATTAAAAACTAAATCCCACGTTAAAATTATCTACTTAACCTAAAATAAAAACTAGCTAAGTCCCTTTTTCTTCAGTGCGTGAGACCTTTTATAGCCCTGATAAGCTTCTTTCCTCCCTCCGAGCTCATCCCAACCGTTAGATTAGCTTCCTTCGATCTCAGCCCTTCAATGTCATTTTGGCGGGAAAATGGGGATTAAGGGTTTATCTTGGGAAGTGTACGCGTGGGTACATGGCGTGGGTGATAGCTGACATGAGCATGGGAGTAGTATGCGTGATGTCTGGGATGTTGCAGTGAGCATGGGGGTTGTGAAGTTGTCGCTTGTCAGAGAGCATGGGTTGACTGAGGTTGAAGGAAGAAGAAAAGTGAGGCGCATTTTTGTTATTTACTTATCCGTTTGACTAGGTATTTGACCAAGGTGTAGGTTTAGCTAAAATAAAAGTGGGCTGAGGTGGGAGTGATTGGGCTTGTGTGGGATTGTGGTTTTATTTGAGTCCATAGGTAGTTTAGTTAAGTTAGGAATTTAGGATAGAATAAGTTTAAGAATTAAGGGACCAATTGTGTACAATCCGAAAATCTCAGGGACCAATTCCGCCAAATGTGCAAATTATCACCAAGGACCAATCCTGACATTTGGATATTCTTCAGGGTTGACTTTTGACAATTTGAGCATAAATGTGATCCAACTCGTAAATTCCTTTCCCGGCTTCGGCTCTTGACGGTTTTCTAATCTTGTGCTCGGTTTTTGCCTGTTTTGCCCTGTTTTCGATCCTTTTGTACCTGAAACACATAAAAACACAAACCAATAATATTTGCAGTATAATATGGTCTATTTGGCCGTTTTCAGTATTTTTATGGTCTAAAATGGGCATAAAATGATGAGTATTTACACACTCATCAATCCCCCACACTAAGCTATTGCTAGTCCCTAGCAATCCAATCATATGAAGTAATGAAAGGATCAAAAGAGTACCAAGTATACCCCGTTTCGACTTTTTATTAAATACGAGAAATTTAAACTAGAACTAAAATAAATAAAACGCTTGATTTTCAAAAATGGTATCATGGAACGGGATTCACACAAACTGGGTGTCTCCAGGGAATTGATATCGTCATCCTCTTTTTAATACTCCCAACTAAGCTAAACTCATTGTGCAAACGTTTTTGTAAAATGTCAACGCTACTTATACTAATAATCTATGTAAGCCGAGACTTAACTTTTCACTCCCACATTTATTTAAGTTAGGTGACTGTGCTTGATTTTCAAAATCTTGATAACAAAAATCGATGTTTTTATAAAACTTTGACTAATACTAGCTGAAAGATAGATTTAAAATTCACAACAAGCAAGTATCAAACACATCAAAACTGATTGCATTTTGCAATATCATTCCATTTTTGCATTTTGCAATATCATTCCATTTTTTTTCTTTTCATTTTCTCTTTTTTTTTTATTTATTTATTTATTTATTTATTTTTTTTTTACTTGTGCAACATAAACTAACGGAGTTTCACGGGATCCAAGACCTTAAACCTTCCTGGAATAAAGGATCCAAGGGCCGTTACAACGGAGAGTTCCAAGACCTTAACGCCTTTCAGAATTAAGGGTCCAAGGGCCGGTGTAAGAGGGTAGCCAAGACCTAAACGCCTTCCGGAAATAAGGATCCAAGGGCCGATCTTGAACCTTAGCTTTTTAGCACATTTATTTATTACTTAACTTTTACATTACTATGACATATGCTTGTTCCGAAGTTTAAATAATTCTTTGAACTAGTATTTTTCAAAATCGTATGAAAAAATGATTTTGTGTGTTCAAATGTTTGAAAATAAGCACTAATTAAGTCAGATTAGGAGCTACTGGGAGGAAAAGCCATAGATTACTTGTATAAGCTCTAAAGAGAACCAACTACTCTACGCTTAGCATTTTCATTTGCACAAATCGTAAAACCTTAGTCTAATAGTTAAGGAAGCAGCCAGATCAACACTCTGGCAGAGTCGGGATTCCCTTTGTTCTAACCTAATCAAGACTAAACACTACTTTTTTTATTGCAATTCTTATCTAAAAACGAGAATTTTTTTTTTTTTTTTTTTTTTTTTAATTTTGGCCAAAACGGGGTACTAGGGACTAGAAGGTACACATGTGACAAAATTCGCGAGAATTCCCCCCCCCCCCCCCACACTTAGAATTGAATATTGCCCTCAATATTCAAAGTACCAGCTATTATGCCGATGCTTAGAACATAAAAAGGTAATACCAAGAGCCAAGTGTGAAAAAGAAATCTCAATTTTTCACAAAAAAGGTCGAAAAGATATCCCTAGATAAACGTTAGCAAAAGGATAGGATATTGGGCGGCTGGATTGAAAACAGGCGCGGCAATCATCACGATCCAAGGAAAACCTGCAAACAAGGGCAAACAACACGCAAACAAAGCACAGTAGAGGAATCCCCCCACACTTAGTGTCAGAAAATAGAAAGAAGTTAGAAACATGGGCGTTTACCCATGCAATGCTAATGTTTTTGTTAACCGAGTCACTAGCTTGACTCGACCCCGAATTCATTTGTTCTTGGGGAAGCATGTGGAAGAAAAAATCTCCATCGGACTTTCATTCAAAATGTTTGGATAAACATTGAAGTACTTGAAAGTTCCACTCCGATGAGATACATCCGGCCCAAAAGAATGATAAAATGAGATGTCGGGATCAAAAATTTTGTCCTCACTCCCAAACGAGTGAAGGATAGGAGAAATCACATCATATGTGATGAAGGGCAGAAAGATTTGAATGATTATCATTAAAAGCTCTTCATCATCAAAAGCAGATTTGTCATTAAAGCTCTTAGGTGGAATTGCAACAAAAGTCTCAGGAGGGAGGGTCGGGATGATCTCATCAATAAGTACACCTCCCCCCACACTAGAATCTTCCTCAAGATCAAAATAGAAATGATCATATTCTGGAGAAGATATGATGTGAGAGAGTTCACCGGAGAACTCCTCATGATAAAGATCATTCGTATAAAAAAGAAATGAATCATACTCGGGAGGAGAGATATAAGCATGAGAAGTGGTACTGCCACTACTCATCTCCTCCGAATGATCAATATCGAAGCAAAACGACTCGTAAGTCGAGAGAGAAAGATCAGGATAAGACGTGGGATTGCCACTCGAAGATTTAACCGAGAAAAAGTCACTATCCTCAACAGGGATAGGAGATGAAGTTGGATTATCATTTAATGTCTCGATCTTAGAAATGAGAAGATTGATATTCAATAATTTTTCACGAAGTGCATCGTCCTTGATTTGAAGAATATCAGTGTCAATCTCTCCATTTTTTGGGCCAGAATCCATCACGAGCTCAAAATCGATGTCTCCACAAGATAAAGAATCATTATCACTCGAAGTACAATCATTGTCAGAATCGAAAAACATCTCAACATGATTATTAGAAATGTCAAGAGGAGGCAAATCACACATATTATCAGAAATGCCCTCGGACTCACTTGGGATTGGGACAAGGTTCTCAACACTAGACGACTCCGTTTCCGGAATAGTGCCAAGATGCTTATCCCCCATAATTAGAGAGTCAACGGGTTCTTCAGATGGTAAGATGGGTGCGATTGTAGCTGACGAATGAATTTGGATAGAATCCTCATCATCATCGTCAATGTAAATGAAAGTCTTGCAAAATTGGGCACTCACTTTAGCTGCTTGTTCTTCGGCTAGTAGTTTTCCAATTGATTTGTGAGATTGGGAACCTACTACCGGTTTGTTTTGTGCAGTGCGAACTTTCGATTTGTTTTCGATAATTGTCAAGACGTCCTTCGGAGTTCGATAATAGATATTGCCACCGGCGGCCGTGTTCAGCGAAT
This sequence comes from Artemisia tridentata subsp. tridentata, assembly GCA_021014915.2. NCBI lineage: Eukaryota > Viridiplantae > Streptophyta > Magnoliopsida > Asterales > Asteraceae > Artemisia > Artemisia tridentata. The sequence continues at coordinate 451,724,750 of CP139507.1, forward strand.
CTTGATCGTTTTGCGTCAAAGCATTATAAAACATTTCAATTTGTTGCAATTCTGAAAAACCATGAGGTGGGCACTTATAAAGAAGATCTTTGAATCGGTCCCATGCCTCACCAAAATTTTCATCAAAAAGTTGTTGAAAATTTGTAAATATCGTTCCTAAGATTCGCAATCTTAGAATAAGGAAAGAAATGATTAACGAATTTAGAAACGAGATCTTCCCAAGTCGAAATCGAACGAGGGGGTTCTTTATCAAACCAACTCTGGCCTTCCCCTTCGAGAGAAAACGGGAATAAAATCAACTTAACCGCGAAATCAGGAACATCCTTATATTTAACAGTCGAAGTCAACTTATTAAACCATCGGATGTGAGCGTAGGGATCGTCCCACTCAAATCCATGAAATTGATTTGACATAACAAGTTGAATTAAACCGGGTTTTATCTCGAAGTTTTCGGAAAGAATTGCCGGTAAAATGATAGCATCTTCGTACCCCTCGGTGGGTACTTGAAGTAATTCCGACATCGTACGCATGTCCGCCATGAGGATCAAAGATTATAGAGGCATAAGAAGATAGAATCAAACAGATAGAGGATGAGAGATACAGAATTAAGCGAATAGAGGGTACGGGAGAAAGAATTAAACGGATAAGAGGGATAAGAAGAATCTTTTTGGGTTTTTAAAAACATTTTGAAAAACACAAAAGGGAAAATAAATTTTGAAATAAAAATCTTTTTGGGTTTTTATAGGAAAATATTTACGAAGATTCAAAACACGCAACGATAAACGAGAAAAAATTCGCGTCAGCCTTCCCCGGCAGCGGCGCCAAAATTTGATCCGTTAGAATCAATGCATAAATTATTTCCAAGGAATACAATGGAAGTTGTAACCCGAGGTCGTTATCCCTAACGAGGGCGGAATGGAATTCGTGATCTCGATTTGTGATTGCGTGAGCTGAATGGTGTGTAAAAGTGGATTTTGGGTTTTCAAAGCTACGATATGTGAACATAAATTAAAAGCGATTTAAAAAGCAAGAAAAACAATTTAGGAAAAACAAACGTGATTCAAAACGTAATTAAAATAAAAGAAACGCGAATAAACGAAAAACGGGAACGAGAACGAAGCTAAAAACGTCAAAAAGATGAAATAAAAACTCTACGGGTACCAAATTATTTTTCCTACGTACTAAATGACAAAATAAAATTTTGGGAAAAAGAAAAATATTTTTTTGACTTTTTAATTAATTATTATGAATTAAAAACTAATTTAAAGAAAGATAATGATTAAAAATAGTAAAACTTTTCTAAAAATTATAGAATTATTTTTGGGAATACTTAATACTAAAACAGACTTATGAAAAATAAGAAAAGTGGGAGTGCTTATGTAATCAGCAGAAAAATAAGCAAACAGTCTAATATAAGCTTAAAATAAATAAATAAAAAAAAGTGTTAAATAAAAACATGTGAGAAGCATAACTAACAAACGCCCTATGGTATACTAGTTGTGTGGTGGCTTTGTGAGGGAGAGGTCCAGGGTTCGAATCCCTTGACTCTCATTTTTGTAAACTAATTTTTTTTATTATTATTATTATTTTTTCTTTGATCAGACTGACTAAGCACATGATCAGGAACTAATTTACTAACTACAACATTTTTCAAAAGACACAAATAAACTGGGAATTCAGCTATGAACAGATCAGTGGCTATTTTGGTTAACAAGCTAGAAGCTAGGACTTAAAAAGGGAAATAAGCTAGGAATAGATTGAATGAGAACTGAAAAAGATTAAGTGACTGAAAATAAGTTACAAAGGAACTATATAAGCTACAATTACAGTCAAACAAGCACTAAAAACAAGGTGATAAGCACTTAAAGTTTGCTGCTAAACCTAGAGTGCAGGGGAATGCAGGTTGCTTAGGGCAACTTTGAGCTTATGAATAAGCTCAAATAAGCTAAGTACTAAGATTCACTTGATGGAATTGAAAACCACTCCTAACAATCTACTAGAAAACTGAAACTTAGGATCTAAATATCAAAATTAAGCCCTCAAATCATACCTTCAATATTGTTGCAGACTGCTGAAATGCTTCTGAGGTGCAAGACTGCTTTCAAGCAAAATATGATTAAGGCAATTCAAGACCTAACCCACTACTGGAATTCACTAAATAACTCTAAACCAACCTTGACCCAAGGGTCAATGAACAGTTAAAGCTGGTTTTGACCCATTTAGATGCTAATGCCAAACAGTCCTTGGTGGGACTGTTTTGGTTTTTTTTTTAACTAGACAAGGCCAAGATAAGCTATAATTCTAACAAGCAAAGATGCACTTAACTCTACTAAGGCTAGAAAAACAGTTTAAATCAGAGGTTAAGCTCTGAGGATAAGATAATAAGCAGTTTACTAAATTTTGACCTAGATTGACTTATTTGCAATAGAAACAGCATAACTAAAAGGGACACTAACAACGAACCAAAATGAGCTTATTGAAGCTAGTACGAGCTTATAACAACAAATTTTAACTTAAAACATAAATTTGACAATAACTGAGAAATAAAAAAAAATGAGGAAATTTTAATTCAACTGATAAACTTAAATTTTACTTAAAATTGAGTACATTACAACTCGAAATTAAAAGATACAATTAGCAAATAAAGAAACCCAGTAAATTTAACAATTAAAAACTAAATCCCACGTTAAAATTATCTACTTAACCTAAAATAAAAACTAGCTAAGTCCCTTTTTCTTCAGTGCGTGAGACCTTTTATAGCCCTGATAAGCTTCTTTCCTCCCTCCGAGCTCATCCCAACCGTTAGATTAGCTTCCTTCGATCTCAGCCCTTCAATGTCATTTTGGCGGGAAAATGGGGATTAAGGGTTTATCTTGGGAAGTGTAAGCGTGGGTACATGGCGTGGGTGATAGCTGACATGAGCATGGGAGTAGTATGTGTGATGTCTGGGATGTTGCAGTGAGCATGGGGGTTGTGAAGTTGTCGCTTGTCAGAGAGCATGGGTTGACTGAGGTTGAAGGAAGAAGAAAAGTGAGGCTCATTTTTGTTATTTACTTAGCCGTTTGACTAGGTATTTGACCAAGGTGTAGGTTTAGCTAAAATAAAAGTGGGCTGAGGTGGGAGTGATTGGGCTTGTGTGGGATTGTGGTTTTATTTGAGTCCATAGGTAGTTTAGTTAAGTTAGGAATTTAGGATAGAATAAGTTTAAGAATTAAGGGACCAATTGTGTACAATCCGAAAATCTCAGGGACCAATTCCGCCAAATGTGCAAATTATCACCAAGGACCAATCCTGACATTTGGATATTCTTCAGGGTTGACTTTTGACAATTTGAGCATAAATGTGATCCAACTCGTAAATTCCTTTCCCGGCTTCGGCTCTTGACGGTTTTCTAATCTTGTGCTCGGTTTTTGCCTGTTTTGCCCTGTTTTCGATCCTTTTGTACCTGAAACACATAAAAACACAAACCAATAATATTTGCAGTATAATATGGTCTATTTGGCCGTTTTCAGTATTTTTATGGTCTAAAATGGGCATAAAATGATGAGTTTTACACACTCATCAATCCCCCACACTAAGCTATTGCTAGTCCCTAGCAATCCAATCATATGAAGTAATGAAAGGATCAAAAGAGTACCAAGTATACCCCGTTTCGACTTTTTATTAAATACGAGAAATGTAAACTAGAACTAAAATAAATAAAACGCTTGATTTTCAAAAATGGTATCATGGAACGGGATTCACACAAACTGGGTGTCTCCAGGGAATTGATATCGTCATCCTCTTTTTAATACTCCCAACTAAGCTTAAACTCATTGTGCAAACGTTTTTGTAAAATGTCAACGCTACTTATACTAATAATCTATGTAAGCTGAGACTTAACTTTTCACTCCCACATTTATTTAAGTTAGGTGACTGTGCTTGATTTTCAAAATCTTGATAACAAAAATCGATGTTTTTATAAAACTTTGACTAATACTAGCTGAAAGATAGATTTAAAATTCACAACAAGCAAGTATCAAACACATCAAAACTTATTGCATTTTGCAATATCATTCCATTTTTGCATTTTGCAATATCATTCCATTTTTTTTTTCTTTTCATTTTCTCTTTTTTTTTTATTTATTTATTTTTTTTTATTTTTTATTTTTTACTTGTGCAACATAAGCTAACGGAGTTTCACGGGATCCAAGACCTTAAACCTTCCTGGAATAAAGGATCCAAGGGCCGTTACAACGGAGAGTTCCAAGACCTTAACGCCTTTCAGAATTAAGGGTCCAAGGGCCGGTGTAAGAGGGTAGCCAAGACCTAAACGCCTTCCGGAAATAAGGATCCAAGGGCCGATCTTGAACCTTAGCTTTTTAGCACATTTATTTATTACTTAACTTTTACATTACTATGACATATGCTTGTTCCGAAGTTTAAATAAATCTTTGAACTAGTATTTTTCAAAATCGTATGAAAAAATGATTTTGTGTGTTCAAATGTTTGAAAATAAGCACTAATTAAGTCAGATTAGGAGCTACTGGGAGGAAAAGCCATAGCTTACTTGTATAAGCTCTAAAGAGAACCAACTACTCTACGCTTAGCATTTTCATTTGCACAAATCGTAAAACCTTAGTCTAATAGTTAAGGAAGCAGCCAGATCAACACTCTGGCATAGTCGGGATTCCCTTTGTTCTAACCTAATCAAGACTAAACACTACTTTTTTTATTGCAATTCTTATCTAAAAACGAGAATTTTTTTTTTTTTTTTAATTTTGGCCAAAACGGGGGTACTAGGAACTAGAAGGTACACATGTGACAAAATTCGCGAGAATTCCCCCCCCCCCCCCCCACACTTAGAATTGAATATTGCCCTCAATATTCAAAGTACCGGCTATTATGCCGATGCTTAGAACATAAAAAGGTAATACCAAGAGCCAAGTGTGAAAAAGAAATCTCAATTTTTCACAAAAAAGGTCGAAAAGATATCCCTAGATAAACGTTAGCAAAAGGATAGGATATTGGGCGGCTGGATTGAAAACAGGCGCGGCAATCATCACGATCCAAGGGAAACCTGCAAACAAGGGCAAACAACACGCAAACAAAGCACAGTAGAGGAATCCCCCCACACTTAGTGTCAGAAAATAGAAAGAAGTTAGAAACATGGGCGTTTACCCATGCAATGCTAATGTTTTTGTTAACCGAGTCACTAGCTTGACTCGACCCCGAATTCATTTGTTCTTGGGGAAGCATGTGGAAGAAAAAATCTCCATCGGACTTTCATTCAAAATGTTTGGATAAACATTGAAGTACTTGAAAGTTCCACTCCGATGAGATACATCCGGCCCAAAAGAATGATAAAATGAGATGCCGGGATCAAAAATTTTGTCCTCACTCCCAAACGAGTGAAGGATAGGAGAAATCACATCATATGTGATGAAGGGCAGAAAGATTTGAATGATTATCATTAAAAGCTCTTCATCATCAAAAGCAGATTTGTCATTAAAGCTCTTAGGTGGAATTACAACAAAAGTCTCAGGAGGGAGGGTCGGGATGATCTCATCAATAAGTACACCTCCCCCCACACTAGAATCTTCCTCAAGATCAAAATAGAAATGATCATATTCTGGAGGAGATATGATGTGAGAGAGTTCACCGGAGAACTCCTCATGATAAAGATCATTCGTATAAAAAAGAAATGAATCATACTCGGGAGGAGAGATATAAGCATGAGAAGTGGTACTGCCACTACTCATCTCCTCCGAATGATCAATATCGAAGCAAAACGACTCGTAATTCGAGAGAGAAAGATCAGGATGAGACGTGGGATTGCCACTCGAAGATTTAACCGAGAAAAAGTCACTATCCTCAACAGGGATAGGAGATGAAGTTGGATTATCATTTAATGTCTCGATCTTAGAAATGAGAAGATTGATATTCAATAATTTTTCACGAAGTGCATCGTCCTTGATTTGAAGAATATCAGTGTCAATCTCTCCATTTTTTGGGCCAGAATCCATCACGAGCTCAAAATCGATGTCTCCACAAGATAAAGAATCATTATCACTCGAAGTACAATCATTGTCAGAATCGGAAAACATCTCAACATGATTATTAGAAATGTCAAGAGGAGGCAAATCACACATATTATC